>CM058042.1:105582323-105593234 GCA_030169165.1 Centaurea solstitialis | reverse complement strand
GAAGAGAGGCCATACTTGATCTGGTGAGATGTTTTTCACTTCTGCTACTACTTTGCTTTCCCATTTTGGATCTGGATTGGCTTCCGCCATTAGAGAGAAAAGAGAAGAGAGCTTTGCGTTAAAATGAAGTTATGAAAGATTATGGAATCGATGGAGGATTGATTATAAATAATATGGGAGGAAATTACGATTTTAGTCCCTGTTGGTTATGGGAGGAAATGTATTTCTTTTATTTGTAATTGTAAATTCAAGAATATCAAAATGACGAAAATGCCCTTTTAAGCTGACTGACTTATTTAACAGAATTTAATATGAGGGACCAAAGTTGAACGAATTTGCAAGTACGGTGGCATTTTTTGTAGTTAGTTCAAAAAAGGGACGAAACTTGATAATGGTGACAACCACAGGAATATAAAAATAGTTAGAATAGTTTATAAGTAATCAATAAATAATGCATTAATAAAATAAATAAGGTAAAACATAAAAATGTGAATTATGTAATTTGAGAATATAAAATATAAAAAATGGTCTATTATAATGACCAAATATGTAATTTAACCAAACATTTTTTGGTTAAGTTAACCACTTAATTTAACAAACTTGAATGAATGGATGGAAATGTAATGAAAATAAAAACCGCAATGATGAAAAAAGCAGTTGTTTAAGAGCAGAGATGAAAGTTTTATAAATATCAAACCACCGGGACTAAAATCGTAGTCTTGTAATTTAAACACAATGACAATCTTGTCATTTAACCATGCTGGCAATCTTGTAACTTAAGATATGAGGGACCAAATACATAACAAAATGCATATCTGAAGGTTTATTTTGTAATAAATGAACTTTAAGGACCAAATCCATAACATTTGATAAACCTTAGGGCCAAAGCTTTGGAAAAAAAATATCATGCACTTTAATGAAATTATTTGATTTTTTTAATCAAAGATATAAATACTTTATAATAAACAATATAACAAAATATGTTGATAAAATAAATAAAGAAAGTAAAAAGTAAATAAGAATTATGTAATTTGAGAATAAAAAATATAAAGAGTATAAGGACCAAATATGTAATTTAATAAAGCATTTTTTAGTTGACTTAACCATTAAATTTAACAAAATTATATGGAGGAATAAAAATGGGATGAAAATAAAAATCTATAGCGATGAAGAAGCAGTTTTTAAAGATCAAGAACGAAAAACATCATAAATGTCAAAGCATAAGTACGAAAAACGCAATTTATTTTATTATTATATTAAATTTTTTTCATAAAAAATATAAGGTATATGAAAACTGGAAATGGGTAGAATAGGAAAAAGTAGCCACATGCCATCTAAACTTAGAATCCCTCATACTCAATGGCAATATTGTAATTTAAACAATTTTTAGAATCAAACTTGTTTTATTCATGATAAATTTATGGTATAGTAATATTTACCGAATTAATAAATATTTATCTTTCTAAAATTGATACCTTAAATTATTTACATTTACATTTTATTCATAATAGATTGAACACCAAAGTCTTGTAAACAAATACGAGACGATTTATTTCAAAAAATGAGAATAGTTTTTCTTTCATAGAAATCTAATCGTTTTGATATTATCTCATAGAAATTATGTAAAGGTGAACATAAAAGAAAAGAAATTTAAAGTGAGAGGATGTAACCTTTGGTAGACATTGATGTCATTTCAGCATAATTTGGGGGACATGAGAAATTTTAGGCCAATCTTCACCTTTCTTTTTTTTACACCTTCTTTTTAGCTTCTTACATCCCACGATCTCAATAGAAGTTAGTTCCTTGAGCCCATCCGGTAAACAAAGTAATTCGGGACATGCATTTATGTATAATACACTCAATTTTGAGAGGTTACTTGGCAGAGACACTAAACTCATTGCTAGATATATATCTAATCTCTCGAGTTTTGGGAGGCTACTAGGCAAGGAAACCAACTGATCACATCTAGATATATATAACTCTTGTAAACTAGGAAATTCAGCTTCAATCAAAGACTTTAGAGCATACATTTGTGATATGTGTATGACCTTAAGGCTATGTAGTTTTCCAAGTGATGGAATACTTTCACATCTTTCGCACCCCCTAAATTCAATCTTCACCAAATTCCTTAGTTTAATCATCCAACTTGGAGAAATCATCTTTCCCATGAAGCCTCGTATATACAACTCTTTGAGATTTGAATTTGGTTCCAATACCTCGACAATCTCTTCATCATAATCTCGTTCTTCACTTTCTCCATCACTACTCCAACGTAATGTCAAATGTGTCAAATTTGTTTTATGTTTAAGATTGGCACTCTTGGCTTCTTTTAAACCTCCAACATTCTCGAGTCCTTCTAATTTCATCCTCCCTCCTAGAAGATTTAGATTTCCTAGTTCCCTTATATGAGCCCCATCTACTTTACCAACAACAAATACTCCAAGTCTTCTAAGACATCCTAATTCTTCTATACCAACAGGCATATATTCAAGTGTATCACAACCTCGGTTATCAAGACATCGAAGATTCCTCATGTATTTCATCCTTTTTGGCAACTTTTGTAATCTCCAACACCCTCGTAAAAGTAAGACTTGCAAGTTTTGGAGATAAATAATCGACTTCGGTAGAGATTCTATTTCTGAGTGTGATATACTTAAGTACCTCAAATGCTTTAATTTGCAAATCGATTCAGGCAATGTCGATACTTTAAGTCTATCTAAGCGCAACACTCTTAGATATGCATGGTTGGAAATTTGGTTAACCATGTTACCTACATAATATCTATCAACAAATATAAACAATGATCGTAATGATCTTGTCCTTTTCAAATCCTGGTCCGAGAAAGAAAGACCTGGATATGATGAACTCAAATGAAGAACCTCGACCTCATTTGGGATTATCAAATCCTTACCAGGCTTGACAAAACAGTACTCATGTCTCATCAAATATCTTCCTAAGTCATGCATCAGATCATGCATTTTACACACCAAATCACTGTCACTGTCGGAGTAATGACGTTTCTCTTGTTGCACATCCTGGAGGAAGGACCTCGAAACCAAACAATAAAATATTTCTTCGCCAATCACATACAAGTCGTCTTGTCCTCTAGGTGGAATAAATCCATTCACCATCCACAACTCTACCAATAAATCCTTCCCCATTTCATAGCCTTTAGGAAACAAACAAGAATAAACGAAACAACATTTCATATGTGGGAGCAAGTTATCATAGCTTAACTTCAAAGCTGGCAAAATGCCAATTTCTTGCAATTGCCATACATCATTATCTTTCACATTTTGCCATGCACTCACACTACTCTTAGACCACATTAGACCACCTAAAGTCTTCACTGCCAAGGGGAGTCCTTTACACTTCTTAACTAACTCCTTCCCAATGAACTCTAGCTCCCTTATGCTTTCCCCCTCTCTAATTCCACTTCCAGGAGCAAAGGCAAGGTTCTTGAATAATGACCACGACTCATCTTCAGATAAACATCCCAAGTGATGTTGAAACCCGGGAAACTTTGCCATCATTCTGCTGGTTATCTCATTTCGTGTGGTTACCATGACAGTGCTACCTTCTGCTCCAAACTTTAGCGCTTTACACAATTCATCCCACTCCGTCCTCTCTTCGATCCATACGTCATCTAATACAATGAAAAATCTTTTTCCCACTAACCTTTTTTTAAGGTATTCCTGCATCGCATCCAACTCCGATAGCAAGCATGCAATGTTATCTATGGACTCAATTATTCCTTTAGTTAACTTCTTAACTTGGAACTCATTAGAGACATACACCCATGATTGCAAATCGAAATGTTTCTTCACCCGTTCATGGTTGTAGACTAATTGAGCTAGAGTAGTCTTTCCCATGCCCCCCATGCCCCAGATAGCATAGACCCGGACCCTTCCAATGTCCTCTCTTATTATATGTTCACTACATATTTTCTCGACCACCATCTTCACCTCTTCATCTCTTCCATATATCTCAAAGGCAGGTTCTAGTGAGGTAGTTTCTTTCATGTTTGTGCTCTCAACAACAACTCCTGCATTGCTATTCAAGTGATACCTTGATTTTTCGACATCAATGACTTCTAGTTTTTTCCTTATAGTTTTAACTTTATTAGCAACCCTAGTGCGAACCATAAGGGGGTTACGGTTGGAGGAGAAGAAGGTTCTTACCTTGTATTTGATGCCCCCTCCGAGTTTGCTGTGTAGCCTTTGCAGCATAGCGTCTGCTCTAACATCGTCCAGAATGTTTTCAACCTCCAAAGATGCAGATCTAAGACTCTTAAGCCATGTTTCAACACTCTTTTCCTTGTTCAACGTCACCTCTGAATCACTAAGAACAGCTTGGATCTTCCTGTAAGTTTCCTTAAGAGCTATAACGTCGGCTTTGAGACTCTGAAGCCGCCTAAACTCTTGGAAAGCGATAGAAGCAAGGCTCGCCGATACATCACTCACAAGCGCGGAAAGAATTGCATCTGCCATGATAGTTTTTATAAATTTTGAAGTCAATGAGGGAAAATGCAAACAATGAAAAAAGAGATAGATAGAAAAGTGAATAAAAAATCTCAATAAACAAGAGGAATAATACCTTGCTTGGCCATTCAATAATTCTTGTCCCTTTAACTAAATCATAGAATATACAATTATCAAGTTTAGTTTTCACACGTCAAGAATCAACAAATTTAAACATTACAACTACATAAATAGTTATGGGATATTTTAGGATCTGTTAATGAGTTTAATATGACTCCAAGCTTATTCGGTCAGTTTTGCATGAATGTTTGGTAGTGGCTCAAGTGGTTTATCGAAAAAACTTTTGAAACTTTATGAAGAAAGCCAAGTTTTTTCTATACTTGCCTGGTTGCCCCTACCGATTAAAAAACTCATTTCTTCCATTTATGACAAAACCATCTCAAACAAAAACCTTCTCAATCTTTATAAATGGATTAATTCATACGAATAACATTTTACATATAATATTTAATGGAAAACTAATCAAAATAAACCTAAAATCAGAATAGATAATTTTAGTTTTTTTTTTTCTGATCGGTCGTTGAATTGTTACTTATTTTCTCGTCAATCACCCTTTATTAATGTGTTAAAGTGGTAAAACCGAACTACCTCAATGCATTTTTATATCTTGTTAGGGTTCTGAACACTTTCGGAAGAAAAACGTATATCTTGTTAGGGTTCTGAACACTTTCGGAAGAAAAACGTGCAAAAGAAGTATTTTTGACAGCTTTCCGCGACTGTGGCGTTTCGAGCATATCTCACTTGTCTGAGCTCCAATTAACACGATTCAAGATGTTTTGGAAGGACAACAAATGGGACTACAACTTTGTAGTTCTGAGTTTTTGAAAATTCAGAGTTCATTTGGGCCGAAATTGACGTCAAAGTCGAAACAGTAATGCTGGACAGAAAAGCCAACGGTACATATTGGGTTTAAATAAAAGTTGGGCCTTGTTTAAATTGGGCTGGAAATTAGAGAAAAAGAGGTTGCCCTTAAATCTTGGCTAGTTGATCTCTATTTATAATTATAGGTAATAACAAATATATAGTAAATAATATTAATTAAGGTTGTAATGACTAAAGAATTTCAAAATCTTCACAAATATTATTCTAAGTAGCCTTTCAATAAGCTAGCCTAAGAGATTGATTATATCAATCCAAACGAATACTAAAAAGGCTATAATGTTTTTTTACTTAATGAGTTTTACAACTACTGTTAGAGTAAGGACCATACCAGATTATTTTGCAAACCCAATAATCAACTTGTATATTCGAAAATCATAACAACAACAATTACACATAACATCTGTTCAACATTTGGTAAGATAAAAATAGAATTGAACAAATAAAAAGATCAATTTATCCATAACAAGTTGTTTACATATTTTAGTTAATTATGTAAATGATTACTTTATAATAAAATAATTTTATAACAAAATATAACATTCATAAACTTTTGTCAAAAATAACAGCAAAATAAAAAGTTCAATAAGTTTCTAGTTTATGTTTTATACTATTATCTATACTATATATTAAAGAGAATAACTCAATTTGACAGTTTTTTTTTCAACAATTACTTTACACATTTACACTTTATACCCCCATAGTTAGTTATTAAATCTTATTTTAGTCCTTTACTTTTTCATTTTCTATTTTAAACCCTTATCATATAATCTAACTAATCATATATTATGAACTAAAATTTATATTAAAATTACGTTTTTTTAACAAATTATACCATCATAATCGTCTCGTCAATACCTTCGAAATAAGCAATATTGAATATTTTTTATTCAATTATATTATATATTCTATTATATAAAGATAATACTTTTATTTCAATTTTCGAAATTGACTATTCAATAAACCATTAGAAGGTTAATTGATTGAACACATATGATTAAATTGATGTTTACAATGATGTATATAAAAATCGGACAATTGATACATACTTCGCGCTGCAACGCGCGCGGGTATATTTCTAGTATCCAATAAACTACATAATGCCATCAAAATATAGAAATTGTATAAAAGTAGTAACTTTATGATAGTAAAGTAAAATCATAAAATTTAATAAACAAAGAGTGAATTTCACCGATGGTCCTTGCAGTTTGATCCAACTTTTGATTTGATCCCTAAAATAAACATCTATATCGATAGTTCTTAACTTTTAATTTTGATAACACTCATGTCCCTTTATCTAACACCGTTAGTTAGACTACCGTTAATCATATCATATGCCTCTCTCTCATATGAGGGCATTTTTGTCAATTTATCTATTTACTAACAACGTTAAAGTTGAGGGACCATGAGTGTTCTGAAAATGAAAAGTTAGGTACTATCAATATAGATAGTTTGTTTTAGGACCAAATCCAAAAATCTAAGCAGATCATAGGGACCATCGTTGTAATTCACCCATAAATAAATAAATGAAAGGTAAACATGAAGCTATATTTGATGGTTTAGAAGTAAATTACGTTTTATTTTGATATTATATTGAAAAACATAAGTCTTTTTTACCTTGTTCCAACTTGTTATATAGGATAAGAGTATAATATATTTATTTACTACTTCACTTTGTGTCTTTTTTTTTTTACATAAAAAACTGCTAAACATGAAATAATGTTTCATGACCTATTCCGTTATATACAATACACCCACTAAAGTTAATCTTAAACAAAAATAAAAACCACATAGACAATAACTACTATTTTACAACTCACAAGGACAAAATAAAAAAACTTCTAAAAATTTTATTGGAAAAAAAGGCAGAAAACCTAAAATGAAATTGACAACAAGAAGGTTTGAACTTTGAAGAATTTCAATGGAAGCGATCCTTTGGGGACCTTGATCATCATTCATCCTCAATCCTCATCTTCATCATCTACATGAACAAAAGAAAATAAACTTTTTGTACAAAATTGTAGTAAACTATAAATCATTTGTTATTTAATATCTTATGAATATTGGAACCGAAATACATATGGTATTGCATAAACCAATTTATTTAATGGGTTGGGTTTACGTGAGAAGTTGAGTTAGCGACGTGAGAATTGGTTATCAGCCATTGGATGTACGTTTGAATGAGATGCACAGATCAATTTCTTTCTAAAAGCGTTATACATGGGAGAGCACAAGATTAAAAGAGATCAAGAGTTTAAATTCACTTTCCACGCTTCTCATCGTTAACTTAACTTCTTATTCATACGAGCCTTTGCCTTTATTTAAAGAGGGAGAGAATGTTATCATCAGTAGTCAATAATCTCCAAAGATGCGTAAATTAGGAACATAAGAAATTTTAGGCCAATCTTCACCCTTCTCTTTCTCGCACCTTCTCTCAAGATTTTCACATCCCCAAATCTTAAGGTAAGTTAGTTCCTTGCACCCATATGGAAAACAATGTATCTGGGGACACTTGATTATACATAACCAAGTGAGTTTTTGGAGGTTACTAGACAAGGAAACTAAACCTTCTACATAACCTAAATATAAGCTCTCGACTTTTGGGAGGTCACTAGGCAAAGAAACTAAACCTGGTGCGGAATTTACGACTAATCTGTTCAGTTCAGGGAGGTTTAATTTTGTTAGTTCCATAAACAAAAAAAGAAATGAAATGAATACCACAATGACTTAATAATTTTTTTAAAACGGATACAAAAACAGTTGTAAACAACAACCACAAAAACAGTTGTAAACAACTACCACAAGAACGAAAATCATAGTCTACTCTAAATGTTACTTTTAATCCCTCAAGTTTCTTTTTTGTAAATTATGTTTTTCATCCATATGGTTTGTTAAAAATTGTTATTTTCATCCTTGTAATATTGAAATCATGATTTTTATTATATAACATATAATTTAATGTTGTTTTTAATCTTAAGATTTTAAGTTCATTCTTGCTCTATTTCCTATATGGTTGCAAGCCACTGTAAACACACAATAAACATGTATAATCTAATCCTTATCTCTTCCTAGTTCCTACACAATGCCCTTTAGAAAATTTAGTGGTATGAGTGTTGGGAAGTTACCAGTCAAACAAACCAACTGTGAACATTTGGAAATTCATAATCATCAGAACACATTACAACATCCATCAAGTATACTTCCCAAGTGAATGATACAATACTTTCACCTATTCTACAGTTCATAAACTTTTTTTCGGAAACGGCAATTTATTTAAAAACAAATAGCAAGGCGCTAGTACAAGAAATCACGACAAAACATCAGAACCCCCAATTTTTACACATGACAAAGGGAACTCCCGAACAAACTCCTATACCGAATCCAACTTCATAAACTTGATCTTCCCCAAATTCACTAAATTCATCATCCAACTTGGATCATATATAGCTTCAGAAAAAAGCTAAAGCTATACCTTGGATGCCTCTTTCATTGTGCAGCCTTTGCAGCATAGCTTCAATTAAGGATTGGTCGAGAATGTTATCCACCTCCAAAAAATTTGCAGTCTGTTAAGCCATATTTGACGAATTGTTAAACCATATCCGATGAATTGTGATGAATATGCATTACAAAATAAATTAAAGCAACAACATTAATTACCATGATATCACACCAATCATCACTTCTCATCCTCATCCCCGTCTTTGTCTCCGTCTTGGTCTTCATCCTCATCTGTATTACTAAAACTAGCCGTTGTCCTAATTAAACAAAACAATGTCTAATGAAATACTTTAAACATCATGCAAACTCATCTGAACAAAGTATACATGTTATTTGTTCATGTGTAATTATAACAACTATCTTCTTAAACATTGATTGTGGCTGCATAAATCGTTATAGTAGTTGACAAAAACTAAACAATCAAACTAATTTGTTTTCTATGTTACAAGAAAGAAAATAAACTTAAAAGGGAGAGTATGTTACCAGTAATGTCCAAGGATTTCTATATTGGGAACATGAGAAATTTTAGGCCAATCTTCACCATCCTCTTTCTTACACCTTTTCTCTAGCATTTCACATCTCTTAATTGTAAGAGAAGTTAGTTCCTTGAGCCCATCCGGTAAACACTGTAATCCGTCACAATGCTCTAGACATAACCAAGTCAATCTTGGGAGGTTACTAGGCAAAGAAGTTAAATTCCCACACCCTGCCAAATAAAGTGACCTAAGTTTTTGGAGGTCATTAGTCAAACAAGTTAAATTTCCACACCATCCTAAGTAAAGCGACCTAAGGTTTTGGAGGTCACCAGGCAAAGAAGTTAAATTCTGACACCCTTCCAAATAGAGCGACTCGAGTTTCTGGAGGTCATTTGGCAACGAAGTTAAATTCCTACACCCTTCCAAATGAAGAGACCTGAGTTTTCTGATGTTACTAGACAAAGAAGTCAATTTCTCACACCCTTTCAGAATAAGCACCATGAGTTCCGGGAGGTTACTAGGGAAAGAAACTAAATCATCTGCCTCATCTATGTCTAATTTCACGAGGTTTGGGAGGTTATTAGGCAAAGAAACAAACTTATAACAACGAGATATGTTTAACTCTTGTAAACCAGGAAATTCGTCATCATCAAAACCCTTTACACCATGCATGTCCCATAGCTCTATAACCTTAAGGTTAGGTAATTTCCCAAGTGATGGAATACGTTCACACCTTCCACATGCCCAAATTCTGATCCTCACCAAATTTCTTAATTTCATCAACCAACTCGGAGAAATCATCTCTCCCATGTATTTTCGTATAACCAACTCCTTAAGACTCGAACTTGGTTCCAATCCCTCAAGAACCTCTTCATGTTGTTGAGTCAATTCTTGTTCACTTCTAGATATATCAGGGCACCACGACCAAAATAATGCCAAAGATAGTAATTTTCTCTTCTGTTTCAGATTGGCACTCTTGGCTTCTTCTAAACCTCCAACGTTACCAAGTCCATCTAATTCCAACCTCCCTCCAAGAAGGTTTAGATTTCCTAGTTCCTCAATTTGGGACCCCTTCTTATTACCAACATAATACACACCAAGTCTTTGAAGACATGTTAATTCTTTCATCCCATCAGGCATGTAACTGATATTAATTGAGCAGTCCCGATTATCAAGACATCTAAGATTCTTCATGTATCTCATACCTTCGGGCAACTCATATAACCGTTTACAGCCTCGCACAATTAAGGCTTGTAAGTTTTGGAGATAAATTATCGACTCCGGAAGAAGACATATCTCTGAGTATGATATACTCAAGTATCTCAAATGTATCAATTTGCAAATTGATTTTGGCAATGTCGATACTTGGATTCCATCCAAACTCAACGTCCTTAGATATACATGCTTGGAAATTTGGCTAATGTAGTTACCTTCATATCTGTCTCTAAAGATGAATATTGATCGTAATGATCTTAGCCTTTTCAAATCGTGGTCCAGGAAGGAAATATCCGAACATG
>CM058042.1:105473891-105582223 GCA_030169165.1 Centaurea solstitialis | reverse complement strand
GACAATTAAAATTAGCATCGATGATCGAAGGATGAAATGAAAAAAAGTGAAACAAAAGAAGGATGCTTGCAAATTTACGAGGCTATGAAGTTTTTATCATATCTTAGTATCTCACATGCTAAAGCCCTATTAAGTAGTAAGATGTT
The DNA here is from genome assembly GCA_030169165.1 of Centaurea solstitialis. NCBI lineage: Eukaryota > Viridiplantae > Streptophyta > Magnoliopsida > Asterales > Asteraceae > Centaurea > Centaurea solstitialis. The sequence continues at coordinate 105,582,077 of CM058042.1, read as the reverse complement.
CTCTAAAGCCAACAAATAGATTTATATTTTTCTGTTTTGCATTCTTCAAGTTTGGGTTGAATTGGGTATGTTGAAATCGAAAGAACGGTGTTTGGTAGCAATAAGAGGTAATTAAGTGGCTAGATTATATATACTTCATTTATCAGAGGACATTAAAGGTTAAAAGACTCTTTAAAGAAGAAAAAAAAAGGATCTGAATTGTCTTATATCTGACTAAATAAAACATGATGAATAAGAGGTTTTTATGAAAAAACAAACACCACCTTACAGTGTTAGCGTTGATCAGCTTAAAAGGGATTTACAAACAATCTATTTTTATGTACCAGAATTTTACCTATAAGCTCATTAAAGATCATGGTAAATATTCCTCAATAAGCATTTGATAAACCATCCTAAAAATTTACATCATTAGACCAACTTCCACATCTGAACACTTGTCTGTTTTCTTGTGGTCTTAAAATATATATTTTTCATTAACATTTTGTCAATTTTGTTATGGTCTTTAAATATATATTTTCCATTAACATTTGGTCTACTTTGTTATGTCTTTAAATATATATATTTTCCATTAACATTTGGTCTATTTTGTTATGGTCTTTCAATATATATTTTGCATTAACATTCTAGTGATGATAATCTCTTACGCTGTGTTTTCGAGTTTTGCAAGGAAAGAAAAAAGGGAAGGGAGGGGAAGAAAAGAAAGGAATAGAAAGGAAAAGAAAAAAAATAATATTATTTGTGTTCTTGAGATTGAAAGGACAAAAGGGAAAAGAAAGGGAAAAAAATAAAATTTCATGTTCTTGAGTAGGAGAGAAAGGAAAGAAAAGATGTTATTTTTACGGATATACCTTTATTTATTTTGCAGGTGAATGTAATTGAGGAGAATGTAATTGATGGGTATATGTGTAAATTTATATATCTTTTTAATTTTTCTAATTAAATTTTTATCATCTCATGTCCTTTCCTTCATTTTCCTCCCACATTTTGGAAGGAAAGGTTTGAAAGGAAAATCAACCTTTTTTCCCTTCCCTTCCTTTCCTTTCTCTTCTTAAAAAAACTGGAGAACACAACATTTTTTTCCCTCCTACTTTCCTTCCCTTCCCTCCCTAAAAAAAACTCGAGAACACATCGTTAATTTTTGGTTTATTATCAATTTAAGAATGGGGAATTATAAATAGACCCTCTTATAAGAGGAATGGATAGGGTTATGTGAGTGTACATGTGGGATACAGTATAGGAGGTATATTTTTATGTGAATGGATCAAAGGCTAAAGAGGGTCTATATAACAACACTCTTAAAAATAAATAAGGTGCCGTTTGCCAATTGTACGTGAGAGCATTCGCTATCGTCTTAATTTATTGTATATTTTCATCTACTTCTATTAAAACATGCATCTATAAAAAAAATTAAGATAGAGAAATGGTTGAAATCCAAAAGCGTAGCTAGTACAGATGGGGCTGGTTGGTGCTTAGAGAGTTTAATTTACAATAGAATTTGGTCCTGAGTATCCTAATTTTTTTGTGTAGTTAATTAGCATTAGCATTTTGTTTTCTGACAGTACAACAAAATTTATTTTATAGGACGCATAAAATAAAAAAAGTGTTTTAATAGAGTGTTTTATAGGACGCTATTTTATAGGACCAAACACAAAAGCGTCCTATCGAAAGGCGTTGCAATAAGTTTATAGGACGCTTTTGGTGTCATAATAAGTTTATAGGACATTTTAAAAAAAGCGTCATATTAGCTAATTTTATAGGAGGCTTTTGAGAAGTGTCCTATAAACTTTATACTTCCTTTAAGAGTTCTAATAGCAAGATGGAGATCAAATCTTTATCGATCGGTGGTAGACAGGTCCTAGTTTTAAGCTGTCCTAGGTAATCTTGCTACTTATCGCCTTCATTTTCAAGGATTCTAAGTCGAGCGTTAATCAATTAGAAAGCCTTAGAAAAGACCTTTATTGAGGATCGGAAGAGCATAATTGGAAAATCTCTTAGGTGCATCGGAAAATAGTGCTCAAAAGTAAAGATATTAGAGGACTCGACATAAGAAGTATAATGGTCTCAAATATTTCTCTTTTGATATGGGCTTGGAGATATCGAATCAACCAAAATGCTACTTGGACGACATTAACAAACACGATCTATGGTACAGATGGAGGTTTTAACGCGAAACATGGAGTAATTGGGAGGAGTGGATTACCACCCCCATCGAGTCGACTTGTATCAGTAACTTTCTAGCTCCTCGCTAGTTTTCTTGTTATAATAAAATTTCATCTTTGCCGTTCAAAAAAAAGGGGGAACAGAGTACGAATGAATTTCTTGACGGATTGTAATTTTTTTTTGATGTATATTTCTTGTACTCCGTCCAGAAAAGCGTGCATCTCCTACCGAGCTGTCTTGTCGTAAAAAATAAAATTGACGTGGAATTCGTTTAAGATATTGCAAACATTCCTTGATTAGAAAATCATCGTGTTTGCTTAGGTTTACCCCAATCATCCCAATTAATTGTATACGAACATGTTTGATACCATTTGTAACATCCGAACACAAAGCAATTAGTTCGGTTGACCAAATAACATCCAAAATAACTTAAATCTTCTGATTACAACAAGATTATTGATTACAACGGAGGTAATTTGAAATTGAACATTACAGATTCGGAAAAGAAGTACATGAAATAGTTAAACGGAGGTAATTATGACAAAATGGAACCAAGATTACTGATTACAACAAGAATTAGATCCGAGAAGGATACAATATCCGTTGTTACTTGTCGTGGGTTTACACTTTGAATCGTTGGGGTAGTTGGATCATTTTCTTACGATTTTCCCTTCTTTCGGAAAAGATAAATCGATCTTTCTGCTGGGAGTAAAATAGGCAACAACCTTGCATGGTTGATAGAGATGCTTTAACTACAACTTGACTATTTCCATTTTATAGAATCACAGTCTACTTAGAAATGAACTTCTTTAGAATGCAAACATATAGGGATTAGGGAATTCGATTAAAGTAATTGCAAGTTGCTAACAATTTTTATAAACTTTGTTTTTTTATTATGCGGATATGGTCTACGTAATAATGTTAAATAATTAACAAAATATACCCAATAATTAAAGATGCTAAAATTACACAAGAGATGAACATGATAAAGTCCCAATCCCAAATAAAAAGATGTACGTATTAGGCTCAAGTTATTTATTTATTTATTTTGCAACCTTTCAAAGTATATTGTTAGAGTATTTTTAACAGTTTTTCAAAAAACAAAAGTTAAAGTCAAATATTTTAAAGAAAAATTATGTTCATTTCCACCGGCTCATTTTTAAAAGGTATCAGAGGAAACGGTTGGAGCGAATTCTCAAAACTTAATTACTTTGAAAAATTTGTTGGAGACGCTCTTACACTATGTTCTTAAACATCATTTTACAAAGGAAAAAAAAGGAAAGTAAAACTACTCATGTTCTCAAAACGATTTTAGGAGAGAGAAAAGAAAACGGAAAGAAAATAATGTAAGTTTTCTTTTAAAACTTTCCTCCCAAGTGTGGAGGGAAAGAAAGAAAAAGAAAGGAGAATAAATGAAAAAAAAATTATCTTCCTTTCCTTCAATTCAATTATTACGCTTCTCATAGTCAATTCAAATTCTCACACTATCCTTCGCCTAGCAGATAAAGTGTGTTACAAAAAGAAGTTTAATTATAAGCATCATCCCCTCATGGAGATTGATCATCAGTGTATTTTATGACGATAGATCGTAATTATAAAGTTTTTTGAAGCTATATATTGGATAGCTAGAGGAGATCTACGCTTGAGAGATTAATCCACTGAAAATCAAGAACAATAGATAATACATATCAAATTAAGTTGAAATTGACAACCATCTTGAAGGGAATTGAAAGAAGTACATGAAACAATTAAACATACGACATAATTATGACAAGACTTGAACCAAGATCACAAGGATACACTACGGTTTGAATCATAGCGGTTGAGTATTGGATCAACTAACTTCTTGATCAGGTTTTCGTTATTCTCATAGTAGTGGCATTATCAATTCTTGGTTGTACTTGTATTTTTATCATGGTTTGGAGGGGGGTCTATCATATCTACGAGCCCAAAAAAACTTAGGATCTTTTTTTTGAGCGTGAAATATTCCGGGGGCCTTTTTGGGAGAAGTAAAATAGCTAACCAACTTGTTGTAGTAGTAGGATATTCCAGATTCAGACTCCGGCTTCCCAACCATGGCTAATGAGAACGATATTATGTGTGTGTGTGTGTGTGTGACGAAGAAGAAGAGGAAGAGGATGAAGAAGAAGAGATGTTGAATGTGATTCCAAATATAATGGTTGAGGAAGTGGCTCTATTTATGGGAGTATTGAGCATCCACTTGTAAATAATAAAAGGGGTGGTGATAGTGATATTTTGCTGAAACTATTATAGGGATAATTATAATTTAATGCTAGTTTTCTAGAGTTCCAAATACAAATTAAGTAAGCAAAACAATCGACATATTCGTTGAATAGGATATTCATTAGATAAACGATACGTTGAGATTAGTTTGTATGATTTATATTAATAGTTAGGTTTGTAAATGAGGTGAAAGATTATGTAAAAAGTTGAGATAAACGTGAGAAGGGTCAGAAGTGGATCCGAACCTTTAGTTATGCACTTTAATACCATGTCTCACATGAATTACATTTTATAAAAGAATTTATCCGGTACATCCAATGCTAATATGCATTTATTTCTCCTCCAATCATTTGTAACCACTTCTAACTCGTCTTAAGTTAAGCTTAACTTCTTAGCCAAACCTAACCCTCTAAATGAAACCATATATAATAATAAATACATTAGCGTTTCCATCAACATCGCTAACAGGTACGGTGCGTCATCTTGTGTGACGTTAATAATTTACTAAACCGACAGTTTTCAAACATCATGTTCACATTAATTTGTGTTTACTTGGACTCATTTATACATTAATGATTATACAAAGACTACACCAAACAAATAACCCTTTTTTAAATAACAAGGCATATTAGAGATTAGTATTGTTTGAAAATAACAGATTTGATAAAGAATATTTCTGAACTTTTGACGGAGTTAACTTTTGTATCTGATCGACCTTCTTCCCTTTTTAATTACTTTGTTTGTTTTTAACTAGCTTCAAGTTCAACTATTTTTAACTTTATATTGACTTTTAGTCAGTTTTGGTGTTTATGATTAAATAAAGAGTTAATTATATTTTTGGTCTATGTGGTTTGGTGGTTTTAACATTCTAGGTCTATTTTGAAAATAACTATGGATTTGGTACCTGTGGTTTACATTTTATAACGCTTTGGGTCCATAATTTTAACACTGTTAAAAATTTCTGTTAAGTGAAATAAATACAGAGGTATTTTAGTCATTTTATTTTTCTTTTTATTTTTCAATAAAAACAAGTGGACCAATTATGTAATTCACAATATATATAAAATCACATAGACCAAAAATGTAATTTATTAATACTAAACAAGAAAATAGCAAAAAGAAAAGCATATATCATTTTCATTTGTCATCCTCTTTAAAAACCAAGAGCAAGCGAAAGTAAATAATGTAATTACCACCATTAGACATCACCATCCACCACCACCCTTGCCCCCATCAGCCATCACCACCCACCACCACCTCACTCCTATCGGCCGTCACCATCCACCACCACCCCCCCTATCGACCGTCACCACCAACCACCACCACCACCACGCAAGCCACCCAACCCGCCTCCATCACTAGCCACCCCAACCCGCCTCCATCACTAGCCACCCCAACACGCCTCCATCACTAGCCACCCCAACACACCCGACTACCAACACCTCGACGACCACCGACACAGCCGGCGACCCACACGCTGGCGACCACTGACACAACCGTCTTCACCACAACCGCCCACCGTCTTCCCCTTCCTCTTCGGCGACCACCGACACACATCCGGCCACAAATCCGGCCTTCGTCCGTCGACGTCACCACCATCTTCACCACAACCACCCACCGTCTTCCCCTCCCTCTCCGACGACTTTCCCCTCTACCCCCCACATCACCGTCGGCCTCCACCATCGTCTTCACCACCAACCGCACATCTCCATCATCGTCTTTAGAATCATTTTTGAATGCTTAATCTTCATCTATAATCGATTTTGGCTTCCAATTGGTATGAGTTCGTTTAGGGTTTTTTGATTTCTGATTTGATTTAGGGTTTTTTGATCTAAAATTTAGAGCTTGATTTAGGGTTTCTCTTTATCGATTCATAAATTGACAAGTCTTCTTCTAGTTCCAGTTCTTGTTTTTTTTCTTAATCCTTAGATTTTTGAATCTTGATGAACTTCTAAGATGAATATGAGATGAAGTCTGAGATGGGTTTGTAGATGTAATTAGATTTTGGAAAATTATGATTCAGGTGGTGGGAGGTGGTGGCAGCAGCAATGGTGGGTGGTTGGAGGTGGTGGTGGGTGAGTGTGTGGTGGTGGTTGTAGTGGTGGTGGTGTTGAGTTGAGGAAGATGAAGGTCTGTGTAGAGGAGGTCTGCATAGATATGTAAATATATTCAGTATTTCAGATATATACATACATATATATGTACTATATAATATTAAATATAAATGTAATAGAGTAAATTACATCCTTGCTCCATGTGATTTTAAATGAAAATAAAAATATAAGTAAAAAAGACCAAAATACCCCTGTGTTAAATTCATTTAACAGAAAAAATTAACAGAGTCAACACTTTTGGACCCAAAGTGTTATAAAATTGACTACAATTTTATAAAATAATAGTCTACCGTAGGGAATCCAATAATTAAAGTAATTGCAAGTTGTCAAGCTACGAATGCAAATAATTTTCATAGACTCAAGGCCATCTGCTATGGAGGCTACCCGAGATACCAACTACCCGACGGGTAGGGAAGGGAACACCACCGTGGGGTTGAGCGGGTAGCTCCCCATCGGTTTGGTGAAGCCGATGCTACCCCCCCCCCTTCTTTCTTATTTGAAAAAACAATTAATTTTGATGGAGTGGGTTGAGTGGGTCGACAGTGGATGGATTGGGTAGTTTTGGGTAAAATAGTGGAAAGTTGATGTATCGCTGATGTGGCAGTTGGGTAATGTGGGATGCAGTGGGTCGACAGTGGATAGTCTTCTATCCGTCGGATATGGTCAGCGTAACAATGTTAAATAAATAACAAAATATACTCTTAATTAAAGATGCTAAAATTACACACGAGATTAACATGATAAAGATGTATTAGGCTCAAGTTTTTTGTTTTTGGTTTTGGGCCTTCCAAAGTGTATTGTTAGAGCATCTTCAACATATTCTGATTGGCGAATCTAGAACAAAAAACCACGTGATTTCTTAATTAACTTTAGCCGAACAAAATATAAGTATCAACTATACTTTGTCGGGTCGGGTCATTAAAATTAAAAAAATAAAAATAAAAGTGTCAACTATACGAATCGTTTTTTTTTGTTTGGCCGGTCTGGATTTTTTGTTTGGTGTTTGGACGAAACTTAAAATTGTTGGGTCTTAAACAAATAATTAAAAAATAATAATATGATTTTTTTGTTTGGTATTTGGGTCAGACTTAGAATTGTTGGACCTTAAATAAAAATTTTAAAAATAATAAGGAGTGCAGGCATATTCAAACCTGCAACCTTTTGTACCAAACATGGGGGTATTATCCAACACACCAACATGATTTTTGTTTTCCTTAATTAAGTTGTTAAACAAATTTTAACATAGTTCTTGTAAACTTTTTAAGATTAGGTCCCAAATTTTTTTTTGTATAACTTCCAATAAAAATGAAAAAATTATGTAGATCCCGGGACCTACCTAACATATATGTGATAGACGTGGAAATCCTACCTAACATATATGTGATAGACGTGGAAAATCCAACAAGAATCACAAAAACGACCAAGAAATCTCCGAATCGTACTAGTTTGGTTGTTTATCGTAATCTGGGTTCGAGGGAGTTTTTGAGCCTGATCCGTGAGTGGAAGATCGAGAACCTAGAGCCTAGGGTCCATCTCAACATGCGTATACCACTCTATACAAGAACAAGGCACAAGTAGTGGTGGATCTAGAATCTTCAGCCACCAACAACATGCATGCAGTCTTTCAATGTTGTGGCAGATTGGTTAACGCTCGGAGGGTTTATAGCGCCCTAACCGAGTTCGAGCCTTCCCGTGTGCATGTCTGGGGACATTTAAGTGGGGCCATGTTTAGCCTCCAAAATTGCCGAGGATTAGTCGGGCTTTGGCCCGGACACCCTTCCAAAAAAAACAACATATATGCATATATGCTTATACATAATAGTTTGACGTTTTTAACGTCGACGTCCAACTTCCATTCTTTCCTAGGAATTAACAAGTAATTATACATGATTTTAATAAATAGTTATCAATAACTGTTAAAACTAATTTAACCAATACGGTCCAGTTTAGCATTCTTCCAGTCTACATACATGCACCTAAGAACATATAACCTTCACATTGAAACTAATTTACCAGTATTCTGATATCACAATGCCAATAGAGCCGGAAAATTAAAATGAACATTATTAACCAAAAAATGGCCAGAATTTTATGTCATAAAGTGTTACATTGGCCGGATCTCAAGACCACATACAATAAGGCCGGACATAGTTCCTTCGTAACTTATCAGTTTCAAACTTATAGGAATACAATCATCTACAAGCTGAGAATTTGAGTTGAATTTCCACACATTAACCTCCATCCATCCGTCTTCTCTCATTCTTGGAACCGAATCAATATCATGTAAATTCCATGCGCTTGGGAATCGGAAGTAAGTAATTCCAATTTCTTTGTTTTTCCGGTGGAGTAGATCTCGTACTTTCACTGGACAATGCAACCCGCGACATTTTTCTGAAAGCTTGAACACAAGGAAACACGCGTAATCTGTATCTGGTGACAACATTTGACTTTCAATCTTGCACTTGATAACAATTACTTGTTGTTTCAAAACCTCAAACACCTCTTCAAATCTGTATAAACAATAATGGTATGTGATCATGTACTTGTTTACAAAAAATTAATATAATAATCGAGAAACTACATCTTGGTATTGTTTATAAATCAACAAGATGTGATTAAGTTAGTTTGAAATTAAAAACAAACCTGGATTGGGGTGAGGTTTTCCGATTAAAGAACTTATCGTTAGAAGACTTGTATAGAGCCACCTCTGCCGAAAGCATGAGACATTTCTTTCCATCCACATTGCTTAGCCAAAACTATTAATTCATCAAGAACAGATAAGAGTATGTCATTGCATAACCAACACGGTATATTTCAAAAAAACTATAATTGTGAATCAAAGAGACCTTTTCAACATCTTCAACCGGAATGTGATGGGGTTCCTCTTTCCCGTCATCGGGCACATAGCCTTCGGAGCTCCTGGGCATTTCTTGAGAATCTTTTGGCAATTGCTGTACAGTACTATCTGTGCTCGGATTTGATGACAAGACACTTTGCACTTCTTTTAGGTTCTCATATTCTTCATGTTTTACCTACGTAAAATAGGCACATACAACTATGTTATAAATATATGGTTATGAAAAGTGTAACCGTATTAATACGTTTTGTGCTATTGTATATATTTTGAACTACAACGAGGATACATGTTTTCTTTGGCAAAGTTGGTTTGGAAATTTTCGTCAACCTCATACTCGAGTTTGAATCTTGTAAGGTTTTAGCTTTTAGTTTCAGGTTTATTATGTTTTCTTTGGAAAAATTATAATAAAAAAAGGCTTGAAGATATCATCACCTAACATATGAAAAACAATTAACTAACCAACATAATAATGATGATTTTTGTAAAAGATATCCCCGATATTTGTTTCTTATATTGAAATGGCGTCAACCTTTGAAAAAAATTATGGGTCCGAAATACATAAGATGAGAGCTAAACAAAATTAGAAGTTACTTTTTATGTATATATTTTTCAAATATAAACAGAAGAAATGAAGAATCAAGAAGAGGAATCGAAGGAAAGAGTATTTTCGAACTTACGTTATTGATGGCTTGAAATTCAATGCCTTCAACATATATGGCACCACTTCCACAATAGTATCTTGAAAAGCTTTCTAATAGAACCTCAAAATCAACATCTTCCTTGTGATTCAAGAACCGACACAATTCAATCGTCATCCACGTGTCATCTCTTGATGTTGCGAAATACGCATGTAAGCTTTCGTTCCCTATTTCGTACTCGAGGTTCACATACATTGGCTTATTTGAAACCTTCCTTGAATCGCAAAACTTGAAGACCAGATGAACTCCGTATACAGCATTTGGTGACAAAAATTGAGTTTTTATCTGAACTTGAATCCTTAGATTTGAAATATCTAACATCTTCGCCACTGCCGGAAACCTGAAAAGATATATATATATATATATATATGATTAATTCGACTTCAAAAATTAAAATAAGACTTGAATAGCTAATTGAACGTTGTAGTGTTCGGTTATATACAGACTTAAATAATTTACTAGCTACATCACGAACTTATAATGTAGTCGATTTAGCAATTAGTTTAATTTTCCTAAAACGTCATCACGCTGAAATTGAGTAAAAACATAATCTAATCAACATCTAACGTTTGAATAAAGCTTAGATTACTGTAAGTACATTTAACAACGTGTTCGTTTGCATATAGATACACACACATAAAAAGAGGGAGAGAGAAACCTTGATTTCGGAGTAGATCGCCATTTATGTGACCTACGGTTTTGGTACGAAAACTCTCTTGATGAGATCATTTCATTTCTTTCTCCGTTACTGTTCAGTGAAAACCACTACCATAGAAAACAAATCAAATTAAGTCGAACCCAATTTCCATGATGCGTAAATGCATATATGTCATTGAACCAAAAGATCGATCTTTTTATTTTTTGAACGGCAAGTTAACACACACACACTCCAGCAGTATCGGGCCTCCAATTGAGCAATCCCACTAATCCGCTGCGGCCCGGCCCAACCTATGACTGAACCCGACCAGCAGGGAAGTGGATCCCATAGACTGGATCTTACCATACCGGCCCCAAACCCGGCCCAAAGGACCAGATCCAAAGTTTGGATATCTCAGAAATGCCACCCGTGGGATTCGAACCCTGATAGTGTGGCAAAAGATCGAACCCAAAAGATCGATCTTTTTTTTTTTTGGAAGAGGTATCCCAGACCACATTGGGCCCAGACTAATCCTCGGCAATTTTGGGCCGAAGCCCGACTGCTAAAGCATGCAGCCCGGGGTCGAAGCCCCCGTACCTCCAGAATGCGTCCCCCAAGGCTCGAACTCGAGTTCACCACTATGTAGTGCCCAAGCCTTACCACTAGGCTAACACTCCTTTGGTTCACCACTATGCGTCCCCCAAGATCGATCTTTACATGTAACAATTTTCAAAAATCAAATATCTGAAATGCAGAAAGCGCAAATTAATTGAAAGATGATAAGAAACAATTAATTACCACTTTGGCGTCTTGAAGGAGGATTCCTTTGGATAACACGTTGTAGATATCCTTCTGTTGTAAAACGTAACGAGAAAAGTCTCGAAACGAACCCAAAACCAATGCTCCAAATTAGAAACGTATTGATTCAAGCGGAATCGGAAATTATTTATCGGACACTTTAACGAACGAATAATCCAACGATCGGGAAAAATACAACGATGCACATACGAATTATAAGTGCAGAAAATAAAAGAGAGAAAGACGACAACGGTTTTACGTGGAAAACCCAAAACGGGAAAAACCACGGGCGGAGGAGACCACCGAGAAGTTCACTATCACGATACGAAGTACAAGCTTGGAAATGGAGATTACAATGAAAATTTAATTGAAGCCTAATTCTAAATGTGGTGACTATCTCTACGTCTATATATTTATAGAGAGAAAAGAGATAGTTATATTTGTTATGAAGTTGTATCTTTGATCTCCTATCCCTACACATATATATACATAAAATGTGAGGTGAGAAAAGAGTACACAAAAGTCAAACTTTTGAACTCTCATGACAAACACATGGAGGTTTGAAAAATGTTCCTGCCATCTTCAAATAATGCAGCACCACCGTCCAATATCTCAATTTTCTCACATGTTTGTCATGTGCACAGTAAATTCAATCATGAGATTTTGAAACCAAAATCCACAATCTCCACCTTGGTTTCATAAATCCATCCAAGACCAAAACGCAAAGACGAAATCTCCATCGAAAACGAAACTCCTACTCAAGCAACCTTCAAACGTCAATTAAGAGATAGCAAATAAAAATAACTTCTCGGGAAAATGAAACGATACCAAAATAATATCTCCTCCACCACGAGTCCCTTGGACTCAGTTGCGATTCAAAAGACCGACCAAGTCTAAACACAAACTAAACTTGGCCAGCGGAAGACTTTTGGTGAAAACATCTGCGGGATTGTCATTAGTATGAATTTTGCTTACTTTGAAATCACCTCGAGTAATGACTTCCCGCACAAAGTGGTAACGCACATCAATGTGCTTCGTTCGATCATGGAACATCTGATCTTTCGTCAGAAATATTGCGCTTTGATTGTCACAAAACACCGTCGTGACATTTCGCGAATTATCGAGTTCACCGAACAAACCTTTCAACCAAATAGCTTCTTTGAGTCCTTCCGTAACAGCCATATATTCGGCTTCAGTCGTTGAAAGCGCAACCGTAGACTGCAATTGTGCCTTCCAACTAATGGCACAACCACCCAAAGTGAACACATACCCAGAAATCGATCTCCGATTATCTATATCTTTGGCATAATCTGAATCGACAAAACCAAATACACCATCGTTATTTCTGCCAAAACATAGACTCATAGATGACGTACCTCGGAGATATCGAAAAATCCATTGGACAGCTTTCCAATGTTCTTTGCCTGGATTCGCCATGAATCTACTCACCACGCTAACGGCATAAGCCAAATCTGGACGCGTGCAAATCATAGCATACATTAACGAACCAACGGCACTGGAGTATGGTACACGTGCCATGTAAGACACATCAGCCTCTGAAGTAGGACTTTGAGCGGATGATAGCTTAAAGTGAGCTGCTAGGGGTGTCGTGACCGGTTTTGCATCATGCATATTAAACCGACGTAGGACTTTCTCAATGTAACTCTTTTGAGAAAGATGCAAGGTTTTCGCCTCTCTATCACGCACTATTTCCATCCCTAATATCTTCTTGGCAGCCCCTAAGTCCTTCATATCGAATTCAGCATTCAACTGGTCTTTTATCACTTGAATCTCCTTCATATCTTTCGCCGCGATTAACATGTCATCCACGTATATGAGTAAGTAGACCATTGACCCGTCGTCACACTTCTTGTAGTAAACGCAGCTGTCATAGGTGCACCTTTTCAGCTCGTGACCGGTCACAAATGAGTCAAACCTCTTATACCATTGTCTCGGAGATTGCTTGAGGCCATAAAGAAATTTCTTCAACTTGCACACGTAGTCCTCCATGCCTGGAACCACGAAACCCTCGGGTTGTTGCATAAATATCTCCTCCTCAAGCTCACCATTTAAGAATGCTGTAGTAACATCTAGTTGCTCTAATTCATAATCGTTAGAAGCAACCAATCCCAACAACGCACGAACACTTGTGTGTTTAACAACCGGAGAATAAATATCATTGTAGTCGATGCCTGGCATTTGACTGTAGCCCTTAGCGACTAAACGAGCTTTGTACCTTGGCTTATCACCCGGATTAACGGCCTCCTTGAGCTTGTAGACCCACTTGCACTTGACTGGCTTTTTCCGTTTCGGAGCTGGGACAAGATCCCAAGTGTCATTCTTGTGCAATGATTCCATCTCACTGTGCATAGCAACCATCCAACTATCCGAGTCTTTAGCCGAAATAGCCTCATCATAGCAAGTAGGCTCTAGCATAGACTCGATATTTTCAGCAACTGTAAGAGCATAAGTGACACAATTGGCATGAGCATACCTCCTAGGAGGTACAATATCTCTCCTCGGCCTGTCTCGTGCAATAGAAGGACTAGGAACAGGTGGTGAAGATGGTGAGGAAGTCTCGCCATTCACATGTTCACTAGTCGGAACAGATACAGGCTGATCACCAGCGACCGGTGTAGAAGCCGGTGAAGAAACTGGTGTAACGGTAGATGACCCCGTCAACTCCACCTCAACTTGAGATGTCTCCTTTCTTGCCTCAGATGGTTTCTCCACATTAGATGTCGAGCTAGTAGCTCGATGGATCATAGAAGTCTCATCAAAAGTAACATCTTTTGAAATAATCACCTTCTTTAGCTCAGAACTCCATAGCTTGTAGCCTTTCACACCCGGTTTGTATCCAAGAAACACACACTTCAAAGCTCTCGGCTCTAGCTTTCCGTTGTCAACTCGTGCATACGCTGGACAACCAAACGGTTTCAAATCTGTGTAGTCGGCAGGCTTACCGGACCATAGCTCAATAGGGTTTTCTTCTCAATGGCTCGAGAAGGCGACCGATTGATCAGAAAACAAGCAGTGGAAGCCGCCTCCGCCCAAAAGGACTTTGGTAGCTTAGAATGAGAGAGCATGCACCTAACCTTCTCGAGAATCGTGCGGTTCATCCTTTCGGCCACACCATTTTGCTGCGGAGTGTGAACCACCGTGCGGTGTCGAGTAATGCCTTCCTTTCGACAGTAGGCATTGAAATCCTCCGAGCAAAACTCAAGACCGTTGTCGGTGCGCAAATACTTTATCTCTCTACCTGACTGCTTTTCAATCATCACCTTCCAATCTCTAAAAGTAGAGAATACGTCTCCTTTATGTTTTAGAAAGAACGACCATACTTTTCTTGAAAAGTCATCAATGATCGTAAGCATATAAGAAGCTCCACCTATGGAAGTAACCCGAGCTGGTCCCCATAAATCGGAGTGGATGTAGTCGAGTGGCCCTTTTGTCGTGTGCTTGCCACTCATAAATCTGACTCGTTTCTGCTTGCCATAGACACATTCTTCACAGAAATCTAGCTCAACAACTTTATCACCTCCAAGAAGCCCTCTTCGACTCAATTCAGACATGCCATGAAAACTCATATGGCCGAGTCGAAGATGCCATAAACGCGATTGATCCGAATCCGAAGAACCTTTTGAAACAACCGCTGCATCACCGGTAACTGTCTGACCATCCAGGAAGTAAAGGTTTGAGGCCTTGCGATATGCCTTCAAAATATTTTTCGCGCCTTTAAATACCCGGAGAACGCCATTTTTGCCAGCAAACTCATATCCCTTCTTTTCAAGAGTACTAAGGGATATAAGATTTCGCCTGAGGTCGGGAACGTACTTGACGTTTTCAAAAGTTCTGATAACGCCATTGAACATCTGAATTCTAACCAGGCCTTGTCCTTTAATGGGACAAGTAGTATTATTTCCCATCTGAACTAAGCCATGGTCAACGTCCTCATATGTATAAAACCAGTCCCGATTGGGACACATATGGAACGTACATCCAGAATCAACAATCCATGTATCCGGAAGTGAAGTTGATTCACTTCCCGATACCAAAAGAAGCTCTCCATCAGAACCACCCTCGGCTACATCGGCTTCACCAGAACCAGGAACATGCTTACCCTTCGCGGCTGCCTTTTCCTTCTCTTTGTTCTTCAACTTGTAACATTCTTCAATTACATGTCCTTTCTTGTGACAGTAACTGCAGAATTTTCGTTTTACTTTTGACTTGGATCTCGCTCTACCGGAGGAAGATGAGCCTCTGTCGAACGACCGTCCTCTCACATTTAGACCTTCTGCTTTGGCTTCAGAACCACCATTCGTGATCTGCTTCATTTTCTCCTTTGAATCCAAAGCTGTAATAACTTCATCCAGCACAAGCGTGTCGCGACTATATATGATCGTGTCGCGAAAATGGCTGTAAGAGTCGGGTAATGATGACAATAAAAATAAAGCCAAATCATCATCTTCATATTTCACGTCCATATTCTCCAAGTTGCAAACCAACTCTTTGAATGTGGACAGATGACTTGATAACGAGCTACCTTCCGCCATTTTGAGATTGAACAAGCGTTGCTTCAAATGTAGCTTGTTTGGTAGACTCTTTGTCATCAAGAGTTGTTCCAACTTCAACCATATCGCCGCCGCCGAAGTTTCCTTCAACACGTCTTGCAGTACATCGTGAGATAGATGTAAACGGATTTGAGATTGTGCCTTCAAATCCTTCTTTTTCTTGTCCTCGGGAGACAAAGTCCCCGGCATTTTATCGACGCCCAAAAGTGCATCGTCAAGTTCTAACTGGATTAGAACATCTTTCATCTGCACTTGCCATAGTGGAAATCGAGTATTCCGATCAAGCTTTGGAATATCGAACTTCGTCGAAGCCATGACCTTAACGGACGATAAATAATTCCGAACAAATCAATACACAAACCCGGAAGCTCTGATACCAATTGTTGTAAAACGTAACGAGAAAAGTCTCGAAACGAACCCAAAACCAATGCTCCAAATTAGAAACGTATTGATTCAAGCGGAATCGGAAATTATTTATCGGACACTTTAACGAACGAATAATCCAACGATCGGGAAAAATACAACGATGCACATACGAATTATAAGTGCAGAAAATAAAAGAGAGAAAGACGACAACGGTTTTACGTGGAAAACCCAAAACGGGAAAAACCACGGGCGGAGGAGACCACCGAGAAGTTCACTATCACGATACGAAGTACAAGCTTGGAAATGGAGATTACAATGAAAATTTAATTGAAGCCTAATTCTAAATGTGGTGACTATCTCTACGTCTATATATTTATAGAGAGAAAAGAGATAGTTATATTTGTTATGAAGTTGTATCTTTGATCTCCTATCCCTACACATATATATACATAAAATGTGAGGTGAGAAAAGAGTACACAAAAGTCAAACTTTTGAACTCTCATGACAAACACATGGAGGTTTGAAAAATGTTCCTGCCATCTTCAAATAATGCAGCACCACCGTCCAATATCTCAATTTTCTCACATGTTTGTCATGTGCACAGTAAATTCAATCATGAGATTTTGAAACCAAAATCCACACCTTCTTCATTTTGTTAGAGTACATTTCAGGATTCTTGGACATTTGGATTATTTCTTTATAGTCTGAAGGTAATTTAGGCTCCCATATTTCATAATCCTCCTGCACATCCAACAAAATGGCTTTCAAATTCCAAAAGCTATATATTGTTTGATACTTTATGAGGTATGTATAATTTTTTTGTTTATTTATTCGGTGATATGTACCTCTTTATCTACGCATTCTAGTTTCTAGATATATACAATGAAATGGATGTTTTAACTTTCACCATGGTTTTAAGTTGGACTCGAAGTTATTGGGCCAGCTTATAGCTTTGGACTTTGGGTTTGGGGTGTTACAAAATGGTATCAGTGAAGTTTAGTAAACTTACTTGGAAATCCAATGCTTTCTGAAGTTGTACTCTCACCTGGCTTGATGTTGGTCGTTCTTCTCTGGCAGCATGTAAGCATTGATAGGCAATACTAGAAAATGTAGACAATGATTGTGGCACAATTTGTTCCTTTATACCCTCAAACACCATCTCCTCAAGTCTTCCTTCTTCGAACTTGTCTTTAGCCAATCCATATAGAAATTGACCCCCACCATCGCCATGTTCAACTGCCAATCTTCCACACAAGATCTCAAATAAAAGCACACCGAATGAGAATATATCGGATTCTGTGGTTACAATACCCGATTCCATGTATCTTGGGTCACAATAGCCAATTGTGCCTGCAACATCGTCGATATGGTAGTCTGTTTCTTGATTTTTTGGACATATCAAGGAAATACCAAAATCGGTAATTTTTGCTTCCCAATCCTCTTTAAGTAAAATGTTACCACTCTTGATGTCCCTGTGTATCACCACCTCTTCTTTTTTGCTAGTGTCATGAAGAAATTCCAAACCCCATGCCACATCAATGCATATCTCAAGCCGTTTCATCCATGAAAGGCAATGATTTTTCAAGTGTCTATCAAGGCTTCCTTTTGACGCATACTCATAAACTATGATCTTTTCACCCTTCTCATTACAATAGCCTACAAGATCAACGAATTTCTCATGTTTATACTCGAAAAGAATTTCAAGTTCCATAAAAAATTCATTTTCTCCTTGACAACTAGTTTGGCTATCCAATCGCTTTGCGACAATGGTATTACGTCCAGGAGCTGGTCCAACTTCTCCTTTGTATACCTTCCCAAAACCTCCCCTTCCGATGCAATTGTCATCACTGAAGTTTTTTGTGGCCAACACTATGTCTTCAAGTGAAATTTCGAGCTTGTCCTTATCGTTTTCCTGAATCACAAGATGATCAATTTAACTTAGTACCTCGAAAATAACTAGTATTAGTTAATATCTTGAATTTATTCTCTCACCGAAGGTCATGTCAACTTTTTCGTTGTAAATTAAAAGACGATTGTTTCACTTAATTATATAATTATTTTATTACAATCAACTACGCCGAGAGTATTTTGGGGCCGTTTACTAAACACTTATTCGGATAAGCACATACCAAGTCATATTACCTTACCGGAAACATATGACAAGAAGTCTTACCCAATAAGTGATGGTCGTCATCTCTTATCATGGTTAGCACTTACCGGGTAAATTGTTGCATGGGATACCGTTTATGTGGACTAAAATTTTACCCGGTAAGTAAGTGACAGTGTTGAATTTTGTTGATAAGCACATACTCGGGTAAGCGTTCGATAAACAGGAGCTTAGGCTCTATAAAATATTAAATATATCATCGACAGTTGAATGTTTTTCATATAAACTATGCAGAAGGTTATACTTGCAAATAATATATTTTGAAATTGGATCTAGACATATATTGTTAGCCGGTTAGGTGAATGATTTCTTAATCTTTTTATTAACAAGTTGCTTGCAAGATTCCCACTGCCATGTGTGTAATTACATACTTTGTAATTTTTCTAATTATTTTTCAATATTAGTTCAAAAAATCCATACATTATTATTGGTCTAAATTAAGGTATAGTATGGGTTATATATATATATATATGTATTTTTTGTAATATGATCATGCATTTTTTTTAAGCTCACCAACCAGTCTCATTAAAAAAAATATGATCATACATATAACTTCAATTTTATGCAGTTTTGCTTTTAGGTATTCCGAATTACAAAGTACTAAGATCAGAAATTCTACAGTTTGTTTTATGAACATAATACATGAGCAAGCAACTTACAGTTGACTAACATCAAACTTACTTGGAAGGATAAAGCTTTCTCAAATTATATACTATATTTGGTATTAAAAAATTCACATACCAAAAATAGGAGAGAGTTCATCTTCACCATTGATTTTTTTAATCTATGGTGATTAAATGGGTTGCACGGTTTGTATTCTAAGAGAGGTTTGTAATTGAACTTTCCTCTATATATATATATGAGCAAAAAATGGGTTATATTAACTAAAACATCAAACTTACTTGGAAGGATAAAGCTTTCTCAAGTTCTTTGACGACGACTTCCATTGTTGGACGCTTGGCTTGAGTTTTTTCCAAACACTGATATGCAATGTTTAAAAACGTATCCAGAGAATCTTGATTAGGCCCTCTGTTTAGAGTAAATTTGTTGTCACTTTCTTCCTGTATTTTAGGATCTATCATTTCCTTCAATCTCCCCTCACTGAAACGTTGTCGTACCATGGATGGAAGCCCTCCCTTGTTCTCCTTTACATAGGTATTATCATACGCTAACCTCCCACACAAGATTTCAAATAACACCACTCCAAAAGAGTAAGTATCTGATTCCTTTTTCAGCTTACCTGTCTCCATATACTCTGGATCTAAGTAGAATTCTGTGCCTGCAATATTGTGGGTGTTGACAGTGCTTACAGGTTTGTATCTAGATATCGCCAAGTCAGCAATCTTCGCCTCCCAATTCTCGTACAACAGAATGTTGGCACTTTTTATGTCACGGTGAATTATCCCTCCTTTGTCGTTCATGGTGGTGTGAAGATAATTCAGTCCTTGTGCAATATCAAGACACATTTTTATTCGTTGTGCCCATGTAAAAGTAATCAAGTTATTGGTGTATCCCAAATAATCATCAAGGCTTCCATTAGAAGCAAGCTCATAGACTAGGATCTTCTCACCACTTTCAGCACAAAAACCAAGAAGAGAGACTATATTCTTATGCCTACAACTAACAAGCATTTCAATTTCTTCAAAAAATCCTTGTCCTGCTTGCCCATCGTTTCTACTAAAACTTCTCTTTATGGCTACAGTACTGCGTTTCTTGGGTAGCTCATCTTTATTTTTCCCTTCTAATATTGCCCACGAACTTTTTCTATCAAAATGATCGAGTTCTGCTTTGTACACCATACCATATCCTCCTCTGCCAATAAGGTATGTATTAGCAAAATTATCGGTAGCAAACACAATTTCTCGGAGTTGAATCTTCAAGTGTTCCAAGCTTTTCTCCTACAACATTAATGTGTGTTAAGTTAAAGAAAATTATGGGGAATGTGTTGCTTAGTAAGAATGAGGATGTTACTAATTAATATAATCACCTCAAGCTAAAGAAATTTAGTTACCTTAAGGTGGTTGGACGATTCAGGATTTTCGTGTTTCCAGTGAAGTTCCAAGGCTTTCTCAAGTCTTTTAACAACCGTTTCCATATCTGGACGTCGGGATCGTTGTCCGTTCAAGCAGTGATATGCTGTATCTGAGAAGATGGTGAATGATTGCCGGTCCATTTGTTTCTGTAGATTAGGATCAATGATGTCATCCAATTTTCCATCTTCAAAATGTTGTGTGGCCAATGGAGGTAGATAGCTCAATCCACCATCAACGTCTCTTATAACTGTCTTCCTCCCGCAAAGGACTTCAAACAATACCACCCCGAAAGAGTAAACATCTGATTTGGGTGTCACACTTCCGTTCTCTAGTTGTACAGGGTCTGTGTAACCAGACATGCGATCAATAGGCGATGCCAGGACAAATCGATGCCTGAGAGTTGCAGGAGTTGTTATGGAATGTCCAAAACCACTTAGCTTGGCTTTCCAAGTTTCATCTAACAAAATCTTACTACTCTTGATGTTACAATGTATGACACTGTAATCGCGTCCTTCATCGTGATGGATGTAACTCAAAGCACGTGCTGCATCGACACATATGCGTAATCTTTGCATCCATGTGAGGGTTGGGTCACTTAGGCATTTGTCAAGACTTGTATTTACCTCATTCTTGTTTATGATGATCTTCTCACCATCCTCATCACAGAACCCAACCATTGAGACTATGTTTTCGTGCTTGAGACGAGGAAGAGTCGAAATCTCTTTCCGGAACTCAACGTCTCCATTTTCTTTCATGGAATTGAGCCTCCGTGCAACTATGTCTATCATCTTTCCAGACCACATGATTCGTCCTCTGTAAACGTTTCCAAATCCACCTTTTCCGATGAGATTTGCATGAGCAAATCTGTTAGTGGCAGCTACTATATGTTGAAGCGGGATTTGTAAGTGAGTGAACTCTTGGAGTGAAGACACGTTTCTTCGTAAACCTTTCCGAAACCAAAAAAATGGGAGAGAATGAATCATATTCATAAAAAAATGAGAAAATGAAAGGTTCGTTAAAAAAATTGTTTACAGTTTTTAGATATAAAGCTTTATTTAACATTTTAACCATAATAATAAAAATCGTCTCTCTCAGATTTTCATGTTTATATATACATGTCCACCAAATTTTCATGTGACAGGAAAATTTGGTATAGGTGATTTCTATCCTAATAATAATAGCAACAACAACAACAACAACAATAACTATTATTATTGTTGTTGTTGTTGTTACTATTACTACTACTATTATTAAATAATAATAACAATATCTAGTAGCATCGTCAACGGATTCTTTAAAATAAAGAAAACAAAATTTTAGATCAATTTATGCTCTAACAGATTCTCTAAAATCTTCTTCAAAATGAAAAAAGGTTGGAAAGAGAGTATAAAAATCTCTAAATTTAAAAACTCTCTAAAAATGATTACCATGTAAGAGAAATGTTTTTTTATTGTATTCACCAATAACTTTCTTTGAAATGTTATGTTTAGAATAGATAAATAATATTTTATTGCATATATTTAACATTTTAACAATATAAGTAATGATGTTTTTTCAAACTGAAAATTCTGTTGGAGCTAAATGCACTTCTTATAATGATTTTGGACCTTAGTTCTATATTTTGGAGAATTTTTAGAATCTGTTGAAGATGCTCTAACTTCTTATTAAATTTGATCATACATGTCTTGAAAAATTACATATATGTGAACCTTGTTCATGATTTTATCCATGAGTTTATAAATTGGATTAAGATTAATATTACTAAATAACCCATTATCTAGTTAGGGTTGGATTTCGATAAGAAGTTGAGTTTATTGTAATAAGTGGTTATCAATCATTGGATTAAAAGCGGATGCATATTAGATAGAGATGCACGGAGATCTACCAGATTAATTTCTTTTTAAAGTACAATTCATGGAGGGCATAAAATGAACAACACTTCATATTCACTTATCTAGTACATCCACTTATACTTCGGCTATCCATTTTAAGGTTGGCAATTCATGACCCGACCTGAAACACGACCCGAACTTGTCATGAAAAAAGTGACATGAACCCGACTCGAATCGGGTCGGATTCGGGTTGACCCGCCAACCTTATTTTGACCCGGTTTTTTAATTTAAATTTTAAACCTGATTTTGTGTTTATGACTACTAGTTAATCTAGCTAAAAGGAGAAACATGTTGCTTTTTGAAACATATTCAATGCATAAGTACGTACATATATATGTGCATATATGTTCTACTTCAAGCAAATGATGACAACTTAATCTTACATTAAAGCTGAACAAATAAGAAAGTTGCATGAAGTATTTAGAAACAATTTAACAAAAGCTTAATTATTCTACAAATGACAAAATTAATACATGTTTCCACATAAAATTTCCAAGCTTCAATGACTACTTACCATACCACCATGTTAAGGTTACCATAATCATACTCGTGATGCAGTGTGACCATTACGCACCCATCCAACATCAACCTAAGATTCATAAATACCCCCCTCTCCCCACACACACAATAAAGTTAAAAATTTTAGTCAATTTCTTAATGATCATTTTAATAAGTTATTAACTTTGTGTATTGTGATACTTGTAATCTATATCAATCTCAAAAGCATTCAATTTCAACCCCTCCTATTCCAATATATGACCAACATTTTTTATTTCTATTTCAGGGCCAATGCTTCTCAAATACAATACAATTTATCATAAAAGTTTCACATATGAATCTCCAAAGTTATTCTAATTGTAGAACTTGCTAGCTATCATAAATGACTCATTCACTTAAATTCAAAATAACACAAGTGTCATCCAAACAGGTAGCTATGGTGCATCTTCTTCCAATAAACATCCAAACAGGTATAATGCTAAAAAAGATCAAAAGGAAACAAACAAAAAAAAAGTCTCAAGAAAACCAATATTTCAGTTTACCTCTCTAGGGTGAGTAGAGTAAGGATGGCTGGTATATCTAGAAGCTTCTAAGGCTTCTTCTAGGTCAAGGCTTGCTTTAGCGATATCTCGCATTACGATCTCGTTCTCCCAAGACATCTTCTTATGCTTCTTCTTCCTCATAGAATGCTATTGATTGGCGATAAACGAATCTAGAATATAATGGATTTATGTTGAATAATAGATCGAATTGAATTCGATACTTAGGGTTTTGGGATTGGGATTGGGATTGGGAAGTGGAGTAAAACAGCGATCTTATGAAACTTGAATGAATTGGGGCGATGGAGGATTAGGGTTTTCTGTGAATTTGGGGGAGAAGAAGAGAGATGGTAGGGTTTTTGAAAAATTGGGGATTTATGGGTTATTGTGTGAAAATAGTGGCGGGCAAAAGAAGCGGTGGTCGAAATATGAATTTCTTAAATTTTATGGGGGGTAATCTTGTAAGGTAATAATTCTAATTGACTTCCTACCCGATCTCTCCCAAAAATACATCAAATATCCACCGGACCGCTATCTGGTAGCCGCTATTAACGACTCCGGCGAATTTTCCGGCCAAAGGTGGGTGCCGCTATATTCACATATATGGGTGTGTGTATATATATACACTAGTCTAAACCCGCGCGATGCGGCGGGTGTAAAAGTTAGTGTAGATTAATAACATATAAATTAGCAACTCAAAAGAGTATTATGCGCACGAGAAGTTAGTGTAGATCAATAACATATAAATTAGCAACTCAAAAGCAATATAGTTCACCCCTTACTCTCTTTCTCTCTCTCTATATATATATATATAAGTCCGACTAATCCCCGACAATTTTGGGGCTAAACATGGACCTACTTAAATACCTGTATAATTAAGTGGGTATTATGTGCACGGGAAGGTTCGAACTCGGTTAGGGCGCTATGAACCCCCCGAGCGATAACCAATCCGCCACAACACTGTTGATTGTGTTTTGCATTGTTATACATGGTGCATAAAGAACAGTAAAGTTGAATATTGAAATATTGAAAAATAACAGTTTTCAAGACTTATTTTTCTTTAATATATAATATAGATTAAAACATAACTAAAAAACAAAAATGTAAAAATATGACGCGAAGCCGTTCAAAAAAAATGTATTATTGATATTAAATAATATGATTAAATTAAAAAATATTCAATATTAGACTTATTTTGAAGGTATTGTCGAGAAAATTACAATGGTATTATTTGTTAAAAAGAAAAATGAATATTTTAATACATTTTACTTTAGTTCATATACATTATTTGTGTTAATATAATAAAATGCAAGTGAAAAATGAAAAAGTAATAGATTGAATGTAAATTAAATTAATTAATTATACGGGTATTAAGCGTAAGTTATAAATTAAAATTGATAGAATGAATATTTAATAAGGGGGCATCTTGAAAAATTGAATAGTCAATCTTGAAGATTGAAATAAAATTATTATCCTTATATAATAGAATATAATTGCATAAAAAATATTCAATATTGGGCTCATTTCGAAGGTATTGACGAGATGATTATAATGGTATAATTTGTAAAAAAACAAACGCAAGTTTAATATATTTTAGTTCATAATATATGATTATTTAGATTATATGATAATGGTTTTAAATAGAAAATGAAAAAGTGAATGACTAAAATAAGATTTAATAACTAACTATAGGGGTACAAAGTGTAAATGTGTAAAGTCAGTTTTGTTGAACAAAATAACCAACTTTATAAGTTATTCTCTTTATATAATAGTATAGATAAGTGTATAGTGATTTAGACATTTCGGTAGGTTTGTTACTTTGTTTGATAATCGTTATAAGTTTATTTCAGTTTTACCAAAAGTTGGAAACAAACATGGAATTTAAAAAAATTATAACGAAAACCGTATTTGAAAACTGAAAAAATACTCGTCAACCAACACATTTCGCCGATATGGGTTGACACGAAACTCGACACGAACCCGACCCGAAAACCGGGGAAAAAAATACTCGTTGAACACATTTGGCCGAAATGGGTCGACACAAACCTGACCCAAGGAAAAACGACACGACCCGAACTTGACACGAAAATAAATGGATCGGAATTGGGTCGAACCGAAAATGACCTGAACCTGAACGACCCGAACCCGACCCAAATTGCCAACCTTAATCCATTTATATCTCAATTAAATAAAGTAAGAAAACTAGGATTCATAGTATTTAGTTTTAACTAAACATTTAAATACTTTAAGATTAAATTTCAACTAAATTAACTTAAAAAGGGGGAAAGTATGCTTTCAAGTCACTTGCTTTTGTTTGTACATGAAAATTTTCAATAACCACTCATCACATCATTTGGTGCAAAAATTATTTTACAATACAAAAATTCAAGATATAACATACACTAACCTTTGATTGCCACAAGAAGAGGCTTCTTGGAATCTTTATCTTCATATGCTTTCAGCTCCTCTTTCAACAGAGGATGAATGTATTCATTTACTTCTGAGTGAGATTTTAACTTCTTTTCCATATCATATTTCACCTACAGAAATTAAGTAGTGTTCAAAAAAAGGCTCATTAATCATATATATGATCAATAAAAGTTCATTTGTTTCTGAAATTGATGAACTTACTTGATCCTGAAGTACAATTTCAAGTTGTTCTAAAATCTTGGCTATTGATGGACGCTCAATGCGGTCTTCTCGTAGACATTGATATGCAATTGTTGAGAACTTCTCCAAACAACCTTGTGATATTTGGTCTTTTAGACAACTGTGGACCATTGTATCTATTTGCTTTTTTTCATAGCAAATTTGCGCGAACATGGTCAGATATGGATGGCCATCATCGTATTTCTTAAAGCAAAATCTTCCAGACAAGACCTCGAATAATACTACCCCGAAGGAGTATATATCAGATTCTTTTGTCAACAATCCTTTCTCCAAGTAAAGTGGATCACAATACCCAGGTGTGCCTATTACCCGCGAGATAAGAAAAGTGAACTCTTGATTAGCAGGTCCGAATTTGGAAAGACCAAAATCTGAGATCTTGGCATTCCAATTTTCATCTAGCAATATGTTCGCGCTCTTAATATCACGATGTAACACTCTCTGTGTGGTCCCACCAGGATTGTGAAGATACTCTAGGCCACGAGCGGCCCCGATGCATACCTTGAGACGTTGGATCCAGGAGAGAGTTGGGCTATCAATATACATGTCAAGACTTTTTCTAGATAGATACTCATACACAAGAATATTCTCAACACCCTCTTGAGAAAAGCCCAACAAAGAAACAAGATTCGGATGACGGTAACGGGAAAGCATCATGACTTCTTTCCAAAACTCGGTGGTTCCTTGTCCAGATATAGTATCATCTAAGCGTTTGACAGCAATCGTAACCTGCCGTCCTAAGTGGACTAATTCCCCTTTGTAAACCTTCCCGAATCCACCTTTACCGATACAGTTTTCTTCACCAAAGTTGTTGGTGGCGAGTTCTATATCTTGAAGGGGGATTTCAAGATCTTCAAACTCTTTGATAGAAGACATTTAATGATTTTGGTAATATTGAAGGAAAAAAGAAAGAGAAACAAATAAAGATATCCCAGCAAACAGAACTAGAGAACCAGAGAAGCAAGGATCGGAGCTAGTGAAGGATGCTTTTGGTTAGCAGCGATAAGATAGAATTCAACAAAAAGTATATATTGGTTGTATTTGTTTTAGATTATAGAAAATTTTCTGTATATTAAAAAAAATCATTGTACTTAACTCCACTATTAAGAAGCATTGTTAATATAAACATTTGGACAAAGTATATATAATGCCAAAAATATAATATTTTGCTTTTTGCTATTTCTTTTTAAAATCTTATTCAACCGGCCAACTCTTTAATTATTATATCAATTACATCGATAAACTGCTAATGGTGTGTAGCTCAGTTCGTAATGGGTGGAAGCAAGTTTGCACAAACTCAATACAGCCTAGGTTCAAGCTCGGGTACTCCCATAGCCACAACCGCTGAGTGAGTCAGGGATGCCCTTCCACATTATGGTATTGTGGGCCGGATTGCCGAAATCATCCTTTATGCACAAATTACACCGGTAAACTACCTTATTTTAATTTAATTTCGGTCCTCCATTTCTAAAATACTTGTATTTACTGAATATTATTATGGGTTTAGTTCCCCAAAATGTATCCAACTTGTCACCTTTTGCTATTGTATATATTGTACTTCAAAAATTACCAATTAATACATCATACTACCTAAAACCTAACATTTTGATGTATATGACCTGCTATCAAAGGTTACCAGCCGGTCACCCCCCTCCGGCGACTTTTCCGGCCATCCGGTCATCTTCTCCGGCGACATTCCGGCGACCACCATTTTTCCGGCCACCACCACCATCTTTTCCGACGCCTTTTCCGGCGACCACCATCTTCTCCGGTGACTTTTCCGACCACCACCGTCTTCTTCATAACTTTTCCGGCGACCACCATCTTATACTACGACTTCCCGGCAACCACCATCTTCTCCTACGACTTCCCGGCAACCACCATCTTTTCCAGCGATTTCCCAACGACCACCATTTTCTCCGGCAACGATGTTGATAATTTCGGACAATGTACAACTGTTTTCGGATTGGAGTAAGCTGGTGAGTTTTGCGGAAGGGTTGATGAAGGTCGCCAGAGAAGATGGTGGGTGGCGGAGATTGACGTTGCCGGAGAAGATGGTGGGTGGCGGAGATGGAGGTTGCCGGAGAAGATGGTGGGTGTCGGAGATGGAGGTTGTTGTTCATGCTAAAAGTCTCGCGCGGGAAAAGATGGCTTATTGCCGAAGGTTGCCGGAGATGATAGGTTTTTGCCGGAAAAAGTCTCGTCGGAAAAAATCTCGCCGGAGAAGTTGACCAGGTGGCCGGAATGACCGGCTACCGGGTTTACAAGTCATTTAGTATTTAAAATGTTAGGTTTTTAGTAGTATGATGTATTAAGTGGTAATTTTTAAAGTACAGTATATACAATAGCAAAAGGTGACAAGTTGGATACATTTTGAGGAACTAAACCCTATTATTATTGCCAACTGGGGATAGCCTGGTTGGTAGAAGGGTCACCCTCTTGGAATAGAAGTCCCAGGTTCGAACTTGGACAGAGGCGTGTTTTAATCTAACTAAGGTGTTTACTAACAACTAATTAAGCTGTCGTTAAAAAAAAACTAACTAATTATTATTAAACAGTGGTGACATGCACTTGTTCCAAATTTGCTTCTTATATAATATATTTTTATGGATTAATAAAACAAAGATATGGTAAATTAAGCGTGCTTGGTAGCTAGTTGGTACCTCGAAGTTGACACGCCAACTAATACAAACGATTGTTTTCTAATCTTGTTTCTTAATCATAAAAGTGTCGGTTGTCGTTGTAATTAATTATCACCATTTTCATTAAAGATGATCAAGTTGTTAATTATAAAATCTATCCCCGTGGTTTAAGGAAACTTTGTCCCTACAATTTGAAATTTACATGCAAGGAGTATCATAGGATAGAAATTCTCAAGAATAGAAATTTAAAAACTACCTTTATGTGAGAAAAAATCATGTGAAACAAATCATAGAATCGAATATCTCAAGAATCTAATAATTTTTAGAGTTTCAAATTTTTTTGAATGACAACTTAATTAGTTTGTTAGTATACACTTCAGTTAGAATCGCCTATGCCCAGGTTCAAAACTAGGACTTCTACTCCAAGAAGGATACCCTCTACCAACCAGGCTAGCCACAGTTGGCTGTTAGAGTTCTCAAATGATTAAGCCAACAAAAATAAACTAAGAATTCTATTTGATTAGTCACAAGCTGGTTTAGAAAGTTGCACCAAATAGTCTCTTAACAATTCTATTTCTCACTTATTTTTCAGTTATTTTTTCAACTTGTTACCTTAGGCTATTTTACATTATCAACTAACTTGATATAACAATATTTTCAGCCACCAACAAGTTTAATTATCAACTAGATCGGATCGTAAAGTTTTGTTATGTATTTACTGGTATAAGAAAATGGGGAAATAGTTGATTATTAAAAATAGAAGATTTTAAATATGGAAATAACCCATATCTAACACATAAAAGTTTCTCTAAAGCAACCATTTGTTTATTTTAAATGAGTTTATCAAGACCCAGACTTTTGTATTTTTTTAGTCGTCCTCTTTCTAATATTTTTTTATGTAGTTAATAACTATCGACTTTTTCACGTAAACAGAGACACAAAGGCATGTTCATATGCACACATACCAAAAAAGTCAAAAAAATATATAAAATTAAAGATGTACAAACGACTGTTTATTTGATTTTAGATCCATATATAAGGACTGAGGACCAATCTAAAAGAGGACCACTAAAAAAATTCTCGGCCTACGACCACCATCCTTGATGGAACCCAATAGCAACATCAGTTTTCCACTATTTTACCCAATCTAATCCAATCATTCACAATGATTTACCCAATATTACCCATGCATTAAATAATAAATAAAAAGAAGAAAAAAGAAAATAAGAGAGAGAGAGAGAGAGAGAGCTAGAGGGTGAGGGGTGGGGTGGGGTATGTCTCTCGGGTTGTAGAAGCCGAAGGGAATGAGGGGTGCTGGAACCCGAGGGTAGCATGGCGGTGTTGCCGATGCTACCCAATGAAGCCGATACCCCATCAGCAACACCGTTAAGGATGGTCTAAGGATCAGTAATTTACAAGTGAAAATATGGTTGGAACCTTAACCTTGAACTCGGGAGTTCTTAATAGATTCAAAACATGCAGCCTGAAATGGCCAAATGGAGATGAACTCTTACCCCAGATGGGGTTTTCCGGTTCAATCTTTGAAATCAGAAATAGGGAAATTGCAGATGGTTACCGGATCTAAAAAGACTCGGTGGAACAACCTTGTTCCAGCTGAGATCAACATTTTCTTGTGAATGGCAAATCGATCTTAAGCGTATTGCTACAAAAGAAAGGTTGGAGTTGATGGGTATGAACGATAACATACTATGTCCTTTTTGCAAAAGGGAGATGAGAGGATGAATCACATTCTGTTCACATGTGAAATGGAGAAGGAGGTTTGGGTTAGCAAAGTTGGTGCTCCTCCTTTAATTCAATTGATTCGCATTGGAAGGCATAGATGCTTCTTTCTCGAATTCCTAAGGTTCATCACAAGGGAGTCAAAGCCAATTTTATGACCACCGGTGTCTCCTTATGGCAGTACCGCAATAGAATCCTTTTCGACAAACTTAAGCCTAGTTGGTGTTTCATTTTGATTGTATTGTCGAAAAGTCTTATAGATGGAAGATTCATAGATGCAAGGGTAGTCGGAAAATAAAACTTCATCGAGTGGTGTATGTTCAATTAATGTCCCCCGTGTCTTGTCTCAAGCCGATGTAATTATGTTTTGATGCTAGCACCATGCTAGCTCTTGTTTTTACAAGACATGTTTAAAATAAAGCATGAAAACCGGCCTAATTAAAGCCCGGCCAAAGTCCTTTCTTGTACCCCAACTATTTATTTTGTCTAAAAGTTATACAAACAATATGTAGTCGTCAGTAGTTTAACTGCAAGAAAAATTATGAAAATGTGCGTTGAATTTATGTCGTTTTCGTGTGATACGACTATGAACTTACACTCAACAAAATTGGAGGTGATCGTTGAAATTATGAAAAAGTCTAGTTAGTTTTATCCACCGTAATTGACTCCATTGCCTATCACAGCGCAGAGGCTAAGCTTTATGTGAAAATTGTAGTAAAAAATATTATGTTGATGCAACCAAAAAGAGCCATTGTAATTAAAGATAAAAAGACATAATGCAAATTATAGAAACATGCATTAAACTCAAAGACTATGAAAAGGAAAAGAGACCATTCAACAGCTATTACTTATTATGCTACAATTACGACATCATCCCCAAAGAGAGAACTCCTTTTTTGCTAACTATAGTGCTATTATTGAATGCTACAACAGCTATTACTTATTTTGCTATGAAAGTTCAATGTTATTTTTTAGTCTCATGGATCTCACGAAAACAGATTGATCTCGCGTGAACCCAACCCTTTATACATATCAATCAATTCCACAAATCATAGTCCATCGTGTTCCCGGTTCCAGTCTCTTCGCCAACATAATCAAGCCGCGGAGGGCTAAGCATCAACCCTTCAGCCATGTTAGCAAGCAAATTAGGCATAAATATCAATTCTTCATCCATAAATTCAACGCCTCCCACCATCGCCGGTTCCTCCACCGCAGCCGCACTCACACCACTGCCATAACCACCTGTTGGAATTTAATGACAAAAAACAAGTAATCCGGGATTAAAATTAACGATGTATTCAAAAGAGCAAACATGTTAATTATTATTATTTTTTTGAACGACAAGCTAATACACACAGGTTCCCGGGTTATCCGGGTTCCCACTTAAGGGTGCCACCAGACTAATCCAATCCGGTCGACCATGGCCCAACCCAATTAAGGGTACCACTATGTGGCAGACCACTGATCTGGATATCGCCTAATGCTCACCACAGGGTTCGAACCCGGGTAGTCAGAGATACTATCCATTGACCCTCCCAAGGATGTTACCTTACCACTAGGCCGCTAGACATGATTTGATAAAAATGTTAATTATTTGTTGTATTTTAATTTAAACTATTTACTTTAATTTATATGATATATTTATTTATGGGCTTCTTCTAAACATCCTACTTATCGAGACATCAAAAATCTGACCTTCATATGCTTCCAACTCCTCCTTTTCCTTCTCAAAATCATGTCTCAGCTACAGAAAGTTGAATTCCAAGAAATGTTCATTATTTATAAATATGAGCAAAGAAAAAGTTCAGTTGTATCTTAAATGAAAGTACTTACTTGATCTTGAAGAACAATTTCAAGTTGCTTTACAACCTCAGCTATAAATGGACGTTCTTTACGATCTGTCCGTAAACATTGATACGCAATTCTTGAGAACCTATCCAAACAATCTGGTGATATTTTCTCTTGTAGACCACTATGGACAATTGTATCTATTTTCTTTTCTTCGTAGCACCTTTGTGCCAACTTAGATAGAAATCGACGATTATCATTGTAATTTGCAAAGCAAAGCCTTCCGCACAAGACTTCAAATAACACAACCCCAAAAGAATATATATCAGATTCTTTCGTCAAGAATCCTGTATCCATATAAAGTGGATCCAAATACCCAATCGTGCCAGCGACACGGGAGATAAGAAATGTGAATTCTTGATTAGCGGGTCCGAACTTGGAAAGGCCAAAATCTGAAATCTTGGCATTCCAGTTTTCATCTAACAATATGTTGGAGCTCTTAATGTCACGATGTAACACTCTGTGTGTGATGTTACCAGGATTGTGAAGATACTCTAGTCCACGAGCCGCCCCAATACATATTTTAAGACGTTGGATCCAAGAGAGAGTGGTGCTACTAAGATACATGTCGAGACTTTTGTTAGGTAGATACTCGTATACAAGAATATTCTCACCATCCTCATCGGAATATCCCAAGAGAGATACAAGATTTTCATGTTTGTAATGGGAAAGCATCATGATCTCTTTCCAGAACTCAGGGGTTCCTTGTCCAAGTGTCGGATCTAAGCGCTTTACAGCAACCATAACCCGGCTTCCGGAGTGCACGAGTTCCCCTTTGTAAACCTTCCCGAATCCACCTCGACTTATGTAGTGATCTTCACCAAAATTGTTTGTGGCTAATTTTATGGACTCAAGGGGAATTCTAAGGTGTTCAAACTCTTTAATAGAAGACATCTTTATATTTTTGGTAATGTGGAATGATGAAGAAAATCAGAGATAAAAAAAAGAGAATTGGAGAAGATGATAAGATGGAAGGTAACAAGAAAGTATGGAAGAAGACCATAAAAAGCAAAGATAAGCACATTATTGAACTATTGGGACATAGTGGAATGCCTTTGGGACCCTTCTTTTATGCATCAATCAATTAAAATTTGCATAAGTTGTCTTTATCGGTTTATCAAAGATTTTCAAAAAAGTTAATATAACAAACGGTAAAATAAATTATATTTGATTTTATTATGTATATAATGTGTTATTTTTCACTGTTTATACATAAATAATTTATTATTTATCAATTATAGGAATAAACTTTTGTAATTTTAATTTAATTTTGTTTGTCCATTATAAACGTTTGATCTATTATTCGATGGTTGGTGTCGGTAGTAGGGCCACCATGTAACCACAAGGTGCATAGTTCCCCCTTTTTCACAAAATTTTGATATTTTTAGACAGCTTTAAAACTAACTATGCTATTTCGAAAAACAAAGAACACCCACAACTAACAATAAAATATTGTATGTCTATCGTTATGCTCTTGTACATTGCTAAATACAGCTACTTTTTGAACTGTTTGTATCTTCTGCAAAATATTTTTCTTAATCATCCTTCGACGACCATCTCAAATGGGGTCATCAAATCTTACACTAAATACTAAATTTGGTGTAAATGTTACTATTCACATCTCCAATTGGGTCACTATTTTTCACACTAAATTTAGTGTGATGAATAGTATCACACTATATTTGGTGTAACACTATTTTTTACACTTTTTTTAACACTACTTTCCAATGTAAAAAGATTTGGTGTAAAAAATAGTGTTACCCATTGTAGAAGATTTGCTAGTAACACTAAATCTTACACTATTTTTTACACTACTTTTGATATTTGGTGTAAAAAATAGTGTTACCCATTGGAGATGCTCTTACAACACGGACATAAAATGGGAATGCAGGAGAAGGGGAATATAAATGAGCATTAATTGTATTGATGCTGCTTCGTTAACCCAATATAATCAATGAAAAATTGTTTCATATTAAAAAACAACCATCCAACTTAAAAATACAAAAAATGTTTCATTTTACATCAAGATCAGATGAAACGACCGACATATGGGAATGGAAATTAATGGTCACAATCATCTTTAAGTGGGTAATTAAGCTTCTCATACATGTTTTAATAAACAACTAAGTTCTAAGCAACAGAGAAAGATAAAATAAAAAATATAACATTTAGCATGGTTCATATAATCTAATAAAAATCCTAAACCATCATTAAAAAGAAGGAAAAAAGAAGATATATTATTGGTCAAAGAAATAAAAAAAAGGAGGCAAAATTAAGAGAGTTTATTTTTTTTCCTTCATATCTTCACTACTTTTGTGCAACATTACGAATTGCATCAATCCAATTTGTGACTTTTGTTACGAATCCTTCTTTAGAGATCAATAAAGGACCTGAAAGCATTTCTTCCATTATATTATGATTATTCTCACTAGAGTTGTTTATCGGATCATTACTTAGACCTTCCATTGTCATAGGAAGAGGCTTCGTAACGCGGGACGGAATTGTGATATGCGTGGTAGATCGTTTTCCGATATATGGGAATGGAAATTAATGGTCACAATCACGAAGAGAAGTTATATTAATCAAAAGTCTATCAATATCAATTACAATGAACCGTAGCTATCCTATTTATAATCTAAACAAACGAGATAAATACGGAAACTAAATAAACCTAAATCTTTCCTAATATTAATCCTAACTTGATAGAGAAGAAATAAAATAAAAAGGAAACTGAATAATCTAAACCTATTCTAATCACTAATTACCATTAACTAATAAAGTATTTAAATAAACTAATAAAGGCAATCAGATCCGGACTGATTTGGTGACCCGGCGTCATGCTCGCGCCGCGAGCAATGATCTTCGCGCCGCGAGGCACGCTCAGATGCGTGTGACCCGTCCTTTTTCGAGCTCGTTTCCGTGGTTTCCAAAACTCTTTAAAGAACTCCAACTTGGGCCGAACCTGATCTGCATCACTTCGTTAGTAGATCGTTTTCCGCCTTAGACGTACCAAGATAAACCGATAATGGATCGTTTTCCATCTTAAAATCATGTCTCAGGTGTAGAAAGTAGAATTCCAAATAATATTTACTAAATAATTCATAAATATATGGAAAGGAAAATTTATTTGCATATTAAAGAAAACTTACTTGATCTTGAAGTGCAATTTCAAGTTGTTTTAAAATCTCAGCTATAGGTGGACGCTCATCGCGTTCTCTTTGTAAACAACGATATGCGATTGTTGAGAACCTATCCAAACAGTTTGGTGATATTTAGTGTTGGAGACCACTATGGACAATTGTATCTATCTTCTTTTCTTCGTAGCACCTTTGTGCCAATTTTGACAAAAATCGACGATTATCATCGTAATTTGCAAAGCAAAGTCTTCCACATAGGACTTCGAATAATACTACCCCAAAGGAGTAGATATCGGATTCTTTTGTTAAAAAACCCGTGTCCATATAAAGTGGATCGCAATACCCAATTGTGCCTGCAACATGAGAGATAAGAAATGTGAATTCTTGGTTTGCAGGTCCGAATTTAGAAAGGCCAAAATCTGAAATCTTGGCGTTCCAATTTTCATCTAACATTATGTTGGAGCTCTTAATATCCCGATGTAACACTCTTTGTGTTGTGATACTGGGATTGTGAAGATACTCTAGCCCACGAACTGCCCCGATACATATTTTGAGACGTTGGATCCAGGAGAGAGTTGTGCTACTAAGATACATGTCAAGACTTCTGTTTGGTAGATACTCATATACAAGGATACTCTCACCATCTTCATCAGAATAACCCAAGAGAGATACAAGATTTTCATGTGTGTAACGGGAAAGCATCATGATCTATTTCCAAAACTCAGGCGTCCCTTGTCCAAGGGTCGGATCTAAGTGTTTGACAGCAACTATAACCTCGCCTTGAGTGCGAACGAGTTCCCCTTTGTAAACCTTCCTGAATCCACCTCGACTGATGTAGTTATCGTCACCAAAGTTGTTGGTGGCCAATTTTATGGATTCAAGAGGAATTCTAAGGTGTTCAAATTCTTTAGGGGATAGTTCTCCGAAATATATTAAACTATCCCCAAAAATCTATTGTGTGTATCCAACTACCAAAAATGCTTTTTAATGTATCAAACTTTTTTTTAATGTATCAAACTTTATTTTTTCTTCTATTGTGTGTATCAGTTTACCAAAATTACAAGTCATTTTGTAACACAATAGCAAAAAAAAATAAACTTTGATACACACAATAGCATTTTTGGTAGTTGGATACACACAATAGATTTTTGGGGAAAGTTTAATACATTTCGGAGAACTATCCCCTAACTCTTTAATAGAAGACATCTTTATGATTTTTTGGTTTAGTGGAATATTGATGAAGGAAATCAAATATTATAGAAGAGAATTGGAGAAGAAGATAAGATGGAAAGTAACAAGAAAGCAGTACAATTGAATGATTGGGATCGACATAGTGGAATGCCTATAGGACCCAACTGGGATCGACATAGTGGAATGCCTATAGGACCCATCTTTTATACATAAATTAAAGGGGATAGTTCTCCGAAATGTATTAAACTATCCCCAAAAATCTATTGTGGGTATCCAACTACCAAAAATGCTTTTTAATGTATCAAACTTTTTTTTAATGTATCAAAAAAAAAATTTCTTCTATTGTGTGTATCAGTTTACCAAAATTACAAGTCATTTTGTAACACAATATCAAAAAAAATAAACTTTGATACACATAATAGCATTTTTTGTAGTTGGATACACACAATAGATTTTTGGGTATAGTTTAATACATTTCGAAGAACTATCCCCTAAATTAAATAATGATACATTGTTTTATCAAGATTTTCAAAATACAATAATGTAACAAGCGGTGAAATAAAATTATATTTGATTTTAGTATTAATATAATGTGTTATTTTTCAGCGTTTATACTGTACAATACTCTTTCTATCCGAAAATTATTGTCCAGTTTTAACTTTTAAAAGTCTTCTTTCTAGATTTTGGCCATAAATATTTATGTTTATGTTATATAATACTTGGTGTAAAATATATGATTGGGTTGTGTTTTTAATGTATTTTCATTGATATAATTTTCAACAAGTATTATATAACACAAACATAAATATTTATGGTCAATATCGAGAATGAAAGACTTTTAAAAATCAAAATTGGACAATAATTTTGGGAAAAAGGAAGTAGTTTTTATAATCAATTACAGGATTAAAATTTTGATTTGTAATTTACTTTTGTTTATCCA
The DNA here is from genome assembly GCA_030169165.1 of Centaurea solstitialis. Taxonomy (NCBI): domain Eukaryota; kingdom Viridiplantae; phylum Streptophyta; class Magnoliopsida; order Asterales; family Asteraceae; genus Centaurea; species Centaurea solstitialis. The sequence continues at coordinate 105,544,338 of CM058042.1, read as the reverse complement.
TTATAAATATTTGATTTATTATTCGAGTGGTTGGTGTTATTGGCAGAACCAAATTGTATCCAGAAGGTGCATAGGCTCTCCTTTAAAATTCTGATTTTTTCTATTTAACCCTACTATACAAGTATACAAGTGAGTTGGATTCGGGATATCGGCTCCCCTAAAGTCATAAACTCAAACATTGATTCATGACTTCAATCTAACCGAAGTCTTTTTTACCAACTCGCTCTAAATTACTATTGTCTATTTTGATTAGGGTCTGTTTATAGTCGCTTCATTTATGAAAAAACTCTCTCAAACAAAAACCTTCTCAATCCTTACAAACAAATTAATCTAAACAGACAACTTTATTCATACAAAACTTGATGAAAAATCAACCACACAGCCCCTTAGCCGTTAATAATTAAGACCCATATACCATCACATGGATTTCACAACAAACACTTGTTCTTCTACATGAAAAGTTACATACACAATTGTGATATTATAGTCTTCAACCTGCAGCCTTTAGGGTGCGTTTGGTAGGCGGAACAGAACAGAACAGACAGGAACAAGGACTTCTGTCCCATGTTTGGTGTGGCTAAAGTTGGAACAGAACAGAACTAACTGGAACACAAGTGGAACAAGTGTGTTCCACAAAAAATGGTGGAACAAACTAGAACAAGCCATCAAATTACCAAAATACCCCTTTTTATTTTCTAACCTAATACACATCATCCATAAGATTTCTTTCACTTCCATAGTTCCATATGCCTCCATCTTTATTCCCTTCTTCTCCATCGCAGCTTCCATCTCCATGGCGACTTCCATCTCCATCTCGATTTCAAGCTTATTTCTCCCCCAAATCGATTTATTTATTCAACATCAAGAGCTCTAAATCGAGACCTGCAAATCTAGAGCTCCAAATCGAGATCTGCAAGTCGATTTTTCCAACTCGAGACTTGCAACCCAATCGATTACTCCTTTTGGTTTGTTAATGTTAATGAAGAAACACACCCGAAAACATGATTTTACCGACTGAAAACTTTGAAAAATTGCACAAACTCACCGACCCATTAACCACATATCATTCAAATTGGAAACAAATGGATGCATAAAGTTATGATTTCATCAGTTGGTTTGAGTTTGTGTGTGTTTTTGTGAGGGCTGTATGTGTGTTTGTATGAGATGTGTGGATGGAAAAGCCATGGGTTTGATAATTTGGTAGATGGATTTGATATAAAATATATATATATATATATGTGGATGGAAAAAGCCATGGTTTTGATTAAGCTGTGATTGAAAAAGTCGTGTTTTTTTTGCCTTTTTACTGATTATTTGATAAGAAAAACATCAAACAATTTTTAAGGGTAAATTGGTCATTTAGCCAGTCTTGTTCTGTTCTGTCCAGTTTAGTTATGTCTTACCAAACGCCAAACAACTGTTCTGTCCTGTTCTGTTCTGTCCTGTCCTGTCCTGTTCTGTCCTGTCCTGTCCCGATACCAAACGCACCCTTAAGGTGGCCTAGCCCACTTTTGGTGCAGATGGGCTTTTTTGCCTCGCTCACCTCTTTGTTAAAACAAAAAGACAGCAGCTGATTTCTCTATTATTGTAAGTTTATCTCTCAAATGTATTATCATCATCGTGATAGTGGATCAGTTATTGACGTCCTCCCTCCACGTGGTTTTTTCTTTCCGGGTTAATTTCTACGTAAAAATCTCGATGTTTCTCTTACTTATGCTTTACATTACTTAGTAGTTGATTGCCTTGCATCGTCAATCGTATTTCCGCTTATTATATATCTCGATATAGAACTTTAGTTCATTTGTTCTTGGGGTATTTTGTGTTCTAATCAGAATCCACCTGTTGAGCTTTAGCTACTTGGGTTAGTTTTAGATTTTCACAACAATAATAGATCACAAAGACAAAGTAGGCATGCATACACAATTTTAATCTAAATCAATTGCAACCTATGCCCATTTTTAAACTTACCTGTTCAAAACTATTATATGAAGAAGAAAATTAAAAAAGATAACTAAGCTGATAGATTCGATAATACTTACATTGTACATTACAAGATTGAATCAAATGCTCTTCATTCAAAAAATGGGCTATGAAGTTCACAGGGCGGGGTGGGTAGTGAAACTTTTTAGAACCACATGCATATACAGGGCGGGTACCTAATTTTAATATACTATTTGAAACAGAACCGCACGGGTAGGGTACCCATATGGAATTTAACGGAAAAAGAGCAGGTACCTGCATTTTGTTGAGTGTTTTGAGGTACACAAAATATATACTAGAAAATGAAATTATTTTGTGACAAACTAACACAATTAACACTAAAAAATATTAGAAAATGAAAATAAGAGTATGGAGGATTGTCGTCGATACATGTGTGCAAAAACGAACTAGATTAAATCTGACCGACAAACCAATGGCAGTGGAGGTGAACAAAGAAAATATGGTATGTGATGGAGATTTTTTTACGATTGGTAATTTTTGTATTATGGAGCACTGAAACATATATTTTTCTTAATAAACTAAATATATATACGGGGCGGGGCGGTTACCAGCCCGCGGGTAGTAAAATTTGAGAAACGAACCCGACCCGTGACTTATATAGTGGGTACCCTTATTTTTGGGGTTTTCAGGTCATGGGTTGCTCGGGTATCGGTTTTCTCGGTTTCGGATCATACGGTTCGGTTCGGTTCGGTTCGGCAGTTTTTTGGTTTTTTTGAACACCCCTATTAACTGTAGCTCCTGATCTCTCTTCCTCCTTCCTCCGTCGATTATGTCCCGCTAAACGCCTACGACAACTTCTTTTTCCTTCGTTGAACTCCTCAAGAATGTGGAACCTGTAACACACAAGACACTTGAACTAAAAACATATATATATATATATATATATATATATAGAGAGAGAGAGAGAGGTTCATGTGAGAAACATAACTTTTTAAGAAAACGTGAGGACAATTCTCACCCACTCGTCCGGTCAACAAAGGCGGCTTTGACTGGGTCACCCTCCTTTAATCATCTCCACCTTCCATGAATCGCGTCAATCCTCCGTGAACGCGTCCACCATAACCGAAAATGTGTGGCTGAGAATCGTCATCGCATTTTCTTAAATTGACATCGTTCTCGTATGAACCCATCTCTCTCTCTCTCTCTCTCTCTCTATATATATATATATATATATATATATATATAGAGGGAGGATCATACAAGAACACACATTTGCAAGAATGAAGGAACCAAGGAAATCACATGTGATTTTGTACTAAATCACATGTGATTCCCCTTTGGCGAGTGTAGTACACGCTCCCGACAAGGCGAGTGGGTCGTGCGAGTGGGCGAGCTTTAGTAGGAAATCACATGTGATTTCCTTGGTTCCTCCATTCTTGCAAATTTGTTTGGTTCTTGTTTGATCCTCCCTCTATATATATATTCTATATATATATATATATATCGTTAGGTTCAAATGGAAACTCAAACTTGATTACGAACATGAGGACAACCGAGAGCACGCCACGTGTCTTATTCGGCTCATATTCGGTCTGAATAATACACTATAATTATTCAGACAAAATATTATGCATTATTTTTTTGGATACGGTTCATCTCGGCTTCGCCTAAACTACATCATTGGCAATTTGGAAATTAAATTTCGGCCGTGTGAGACTAAGCCAGTCTCCTGGCTACATCATTGGCAATTTGGAAATTAAATTTCGGCCGCCTGAGATTGAGCCTGCCACAAGGTGCGCACGCCTAGACTTGAACCCATGTGGATGGGATATCCCACCACATCCCGTAGGTCTTTTGCAAGTACGCCACCACCCTTGTGGTTAATATTATGCATTATTCTAGGTGAATAATCATGTATTATTCACACTGAATATGCCACGTGGCGCGATCTCGGTTGTCCTCACGTTTGTAACGAAAAATGAGTTTCCATTTGATCTCTTTCTCATAGGGTCAGGTTCAAATGGAAACAACTCAAATTTGATTGCGAACGTGAGAACCATCGAGAGCACGTCACATCTCCTATTATGCTCATATTCAGTCTGAATAATACATAATTACTTGGACTAAATTTTATGCATTAATCAAGGTGAATAATAATACAATATTCAGAATTATTCGGTCTGAATAATGTATTATTCACCTTGAATAGTGCATAATATTTAGTCTGCATAATCTTGTATTATTTAGACCAAATATCCACGTGATGTGTTCTAGGCTATCCTCACGTTTGCAATGAAAAAATGAGTTTCCATTTGGACTTTCCTCTGTATTATATATAGTAAAAGTTTGAAAACTCCTATAAATGAAGTAAAAAACAAATTGCAGTCGGGAGGAACGATCGCACCTGCTGCACTGCTGGCAAAACCTCTGCATCTCTTTCGATACCAATGCCTTGGTGGCTTTAGAATGCAATTCACAAACCTTATGTCTTCTATGATAATCCTTTGCGTTGCTTAAATCGGTCAGACAATCATCCACCTGGCAAACTGAACCCTTCGACGTAAATTCGGAAATTTTGGACTTCTTCTCACTTTTACCCTCGAATCTATCATGTTCAGCTACAAAATACGCTTGACGACCAAGCTTTAAAAGAACATCGTTGTCATCAAGAACCAAGACCCTCTTCCCTTTCTCATTTTGCAAATTCATTTGAACAGTAATAAATTTGTCACAGCCTGCAAATAGATTACACAGAATCATTTGAATCAGACTCCATAGATTACAGGTACCAAATTTTACGCTATTTTGGAGCAAGAAATGATGCAAGTGATTGGATATGGTCTTAGCAAACTGTTTTTTCGAATCTGAACGATGAAGGCAAATCAAACGAAAACTGCAAATATGTAGTTACGAACTTATAAACCAATTTGCATGTGTTTTTTCACATATAAAGCATAACATGTGAAACATCATACAATATGATGATACATCCAAAGCTGTTTTCGGGTGAAAAAACTCAAAAATATGTTTATATGTGAAACACACACTAGAATAAAACATATGAATAAAAGATTAAAACCAAGTTTATTGACTAATTTGGATTGGTCGTCATGGGTTTTTAACATATTTACAGTTTTCTTTTGATTTGTCTACCAAAAATGGTGTCGTTAATAAAAATGGAAATAGGAACTATGCACATAACTAACAATTTATCCACACGCTGTGTGAATATATTTTTTTGTAGATAATAATCATTTTTCTCCAACGATGTATTTAAAAGAGCTAACATGCTAATAACTTCTTGTATTTTAATTTAGACTATTTTCTTTAATTTATATAATATATTTATTTACGAGTTTCTTCTAAACATCCTACTTATTGAGACATCAAAAATCTGACCTTTAAGTGCCATATATGCTTTCAACTCCTCCTCGTACGTACCACCAAGAGGTGGTACGTCTTCTTCAAGTAGTCCATGAGATTTCGACTTCTTTTCCTTCTCAAAATCATGTCTCAGCTACAGAAAGTTGAATTCCAAGAAATGTTCATTATTTATAAATATGAGCAAAGAAAAACTTCAGCTGTATCTTATATGAAACTTACTTGATCTTGAAGTACAATTTCAAGTTGCTTTATAACCTCATCTATAGATGGACGTTCTTTACGATCTGTCCGTAAACATTGATACGCAATTCTTGAGAACCTATCCAAACAATCTGGTGATATTTTCTCTTGTAGACCACTATGGACAATTGTATCTATTTTCTTTTCTTCGTAGCACCTTTGTGCCAACTTAGATAGAAATCGACGATTATCATTGTAATTTACCAAGCAGCAGAGCCTTCCACACAAGACTTCAAATAACACTACCCCAAAAGAATATATATCAGATTCTTTTGTCAAGAATCCTGTATCCATATAAAGTGGATCCAAATACCCAATCGTGCCAGCGACACGGGAGATAAGAAATGTGAATTCTTGGTTAGCGGGTCCGAATTTGGAAAGGCCAAAATCTGAAATCTTGGCATTCCAGTTTTCATCTAACAATATGTTGGAGCTCTTAATGTCACGATGTAACACTCTGTGTGTGATGTTACCAGGGTTGTGAAGATACTCTAGCCCACGAGCCGACCCTATACATATTTTAAGACGTTGGATCCAAGAGAGAGTGGTGCTACTAAGATACATGTCGAGACTTTTGTTGGCTAGATACTCATATACAAGGATGTTCTCACCACCCTCGTCGGAATATCCCAAGAGAGATACAAGATTTTCATGTTTGTAACGAGAAAGCATCATGATCTCTTTCCAGAACTCAGGGGTTCCTTGTCCAAGTGTCGGATCTAAGCGCTTTACAGCAACCGTAACCCGGCTTCCAGAGTGGACAAGTTCTCCTTTGTAAACCTTCCCGAATCCACCTCGGCTGATGTAGGTATCTTCACCAAAATTGTTTGTGGCCAATTTTATGGATTCAAGAGGAATTCTAAGGTGTTCAAACTCTTTAATAGAAGACATCTTTATGATTTTTGGTAATATGGAATGATGGAGAAAATCAAAGATAAAAGAAGAGAATTGTGGAAGATGGAAGGTAACAAGAAAGTAGGGAAGAAGAAAGTAAAAGGCAAAGATAGGCACATTATTGAACTATTGGGACATAGTGGAATACCTTTGGGACCCTTCTTTTATGCATCAATCAACCAAAATTTGCATAAGTTAAGTTGTCTTTATATCAGTTTATCGAAGGTTTTCAAAAAAGTTAATATAACAAAAGGTAAAATAAATTATATTTGATTTTATTATTTATATAATGTGTTAATTTTCACTGTATACATAAATAGTTTATAGAGTGAATTGCAACTTTGGTCCCTGTGGTTTAAAGTTATCAGCACGTTTGGTCCCTATAAAATATTTATTACAGAAAAACCATTATGGTTTGTATTTTTGTTTGGTTTTGGTCCCTTAAGACTAACACCGTAAGGTGTGTCTGCTAAGTCCCTCCCATGTGCTTTGCACATGAGGGCAAATTGGTCTTTTTCACAAAAAACAAACTACAAGGACCAAAATTGCAATTACTCTTTTGCCCTCATGTGCAAGGCACATGGAAGGGACATAACAGACACACTTAACGGTGTTAGTCTTAAGGGACCAAAACCAAACAAAAATACAAATCACAGTGGTTATTCTGCAATATATATTTTATAGGGACCAAACGTGTTGGTAACTTTAAACCATAGGGACCAAAATTGCAATTCACTCTATAAACTATTTATGTATACAGTAAAAAATAACACATTATATAAATAAGAGTTAATTACATGATTGGTCCCTGTGGTTTGATGTTCTTAACACTCTGGGTCCATTTTTAAAATAAGTATGGATTTGGCACCTGTGGTTTACATTTTATAACGCTCTGGGTCCATTATTTCTAACTCTGTTAAACTTTTCTGTTAAGCATGTTAGATAAAAGGGTATTTTAGTCATTATACACTATTAAAAACAAGTGGGGCCAAATATGTAATTTTCTCTATTATTTATTAAAAAAAATAATATTAAACTTCATCTTCTTCCATCCATGACCCCCACCCCCAACCAGTAGCAGTAGCCACCACCATCCACAGCTACCCATTGTTGCCACCACCACCCACCGCCACCCATCGCTGCCGCCACATCTCCGAACATCATATACTGAACCACACCCCTCTGACCATCATATACCGAACCACACACCTCCGAACCACACACCTCCAACCATCATATACCGAACAACACACCTCCTACCACCATCTCCGAACCACACACCTCCGACCACCATCTCTGAGCCACACATCTCCGACCATCATATACCGACAACCATAAAACCCACAACTTTTTTCCTCTAATCTCCTAGTTTTTCAACCCAAACCACAATCTAGAACATGAATCAATTTCAAAATGATCAATCCTAAACTCATCAATAACATTACCAAAACAACAAATTTTGCCAAGCACAAATTGATTGAGTAACATTTTTCAAATATCAAAACTCAAAATCAAGTATAAATCTCTAAATAAGAAGTCTAGATGAAAAAAATATTAAGGTTTGGATATCTAAAATCAAAAAACATGAGCTTAGATCTTCAATATACAAAAATAAGGGAAGGGTTTGATAGCTAAAATCAGAAGAAAATGAACCAAATATTGTACAATCCCTGTGTTCGAAATCTAATTTCCCAGTTCCCTTTAGTCGTCGACATATCTGTTTGGGGTGGAGAAAGCATCAATGGAGGCGGGCAGTGACAATGGCAATGGTGTCGGTTGAAGGGTGTTCGTTGGTGGTGGTCTTAGATCTGGATGTGTGGTGACCGGAGACGGGTGTTCGTTGGTGGTGGTCTTAGATCTGGATGTGGGTAGTGGTGGTCTCAGATCTGGAAGTGGCTGATGGTGGTCTTGAATACGAAGGTGGCCGACGGTGGTCGCAAAACTAGAGGTGCGTGGTGGTGATATTGAATCTGAAGATGGTCGGTGGTGGTCACGAATCTGAAGGTGGGCGGTGTTGGTTGCGGATCTGAAGGTGCGTAGCGGTAGTCTCGGTGCTGGAAAGCAATGCTCCGTCGGTGGCGGCTAGTGGTGGGAGGTGGGAGGTGAGAGGTGATGGAGGTGGGTGGTGGTTTAGGGTTTGGGTTAGTGAAGTTGGAACTTGCAGGTTTGACATTTAGAAGATGAAGTGAAAATCAAATATTTTTTTATTTTTTATTTATATAATAGAGTAATTATATTTTTGGTCCTTGTTATTTTATTTGAAAATAAAAAATAGTGTATAATGACTAAAATACCCCTTTAGCTTATACACTTAACAGAAAAGTTTAACGGAGTTAGAAGCTATGGACCCAAAGCGTTATAAAATGTAAACCACAGGTACCAAATCCATACTTATTTTAAAAATGGACCCGGAGTGTTAAGAACATCAAACCACAGGGACCAATCATGTAATTAACTCTATAAATAATAACACATTCCCCAATAGCATAACTCATGGCCTTAGGCCATCCACTGTGGGCTTTGGCAAGCCATTCGGCTTCCTTGAATTTGCTTGGGTAGTGTCGGCACCACCACCACGGGTGGTTCAACTTCAACCATCCCCTCTCCTCCCCCCCCCCTTCGGCTTCTTCATGTGGCATTAAAGTATGAATAGTACCGACTCTTGGCATGGCATTGACATAGCTAATGTCATGGTGAAACATCATATTATCATGCTCTTATAGGATTGAACATATATATGTTTGGTTGGCATGCATGCATGTGCACGATTACCATAAGAATTCCCTCGGATACATTGATAATAGATACAATGTATGTTGAATAATTATAAACTCTAACTACTAGTTAATTACTAAAAACAAAAGCTAAAACAATCCTTTTGAAACATGGAAATATTTTTATTTCCATGAACAATTTTTTAACGAGTTAAGGAGATCTATATGGGTTGAGATTTCATATCAAACACCCTTTTCCTTTTGGTAGTTTTTCGATTTTCTATATGTTTGATAAGTTTATCATGTTACTTATAAAAATTAATTGTAACCCTTTTTGTTATTGATATTACAACAATTTCACATATTTGTCAACAGCGCCCTAACCATATTCAAGCCTTCCCATGCTCATGTCTAGAGACATTTAAGTGGAGTCATGTTTAACCCCTAAAATTGCCGGGGATTAGTAGGGTTTTGACCCGGACACCATTCCAAAAAAAACAATTTCAGATATTTAAAATTGTAAAGTATACATTGGAAATATATACCTTTGAAGACCAACAATAAATAAAAAGTTGTTGAAATTTTCAAAGGTGCAAATATGTGTAAATTGATGTATTTAGTAATACAATTTTGAGTCTTCTCTATTTTTTTATTTAACAACTTGCTCAATAAGAAAATGATTATAGCTAATTACACGGAGGATTCCGACCATTAAGAAATAAAATTAGAATAGCTGTTTGCATTGTTAGCAACCAGTGGCATTTTTTTTATCCAATTAAATTAAATTTGTATTTATAAATTAAAGTTCTACCTAGTATCCATAAGTCCTCGTATTTTATTATTTCTTTAAAGATACTTTTACATTAAATTAAATTGTATTATGAACAAGGTCTAAGAAGACCGAACTAAAAAAACCAAGGTCTATGACGACCGAAATATAAATGTCCAAAATGTTTATAATTTTGAAACGGGATAACTTGAACAACTTAGGATCAGTTTATTTTACAGTATTTAAATGGATTTTAAAATATTTGAATTTCAAATTCATTTCAATTCTATTTTTGGTTTATAGAATTGTCTAGATTTGAAATCTTTTATGATTCATTTAAAATCCCTCAAACTTAGAATTTTGAAGTTCCAAGAATAATTTCCTAAGATTTATATATATTCAAGTTTTAAAATATGTTAAAAACATTTTTTCTTCTTCTTCAAAAACACAAGGCTCAAAACGACCAAGGCCAGTGAGATTTGCGTTAATATCTTGCTCATCTTTTGCAAGAAACATTACATAAAGGTCACGTGGTCCATCCGGGGGTTGTTATTTGCACCATTTTGTTAAGGGTGAGAATGCATTGAAAATTGGTATGAATGTATTGAAAATATAAAAAGTGTACTTTGATGTTGATGTGTATGAGAAAAGCAATTCACTTTTTTGGATGTAGATAACAATTCATATGGTGTATTTAGCTTCTCCCAATCCATAAACCATCCTACTTTTAGACACATCTTAAATTTGACATTTGATTGCCATAAGAAAAGGCTTGCTGGGATCCTTATCATAATATGTTTTCAACTCCTCCAAAACTTCAAGGGGTGCACCAAAAAACCAAAAAAAATCTCTCAAAGTCTCCAAAAAACCCGAAAAATTCCGTCAAAATCAACAAAAAGATTATCTTGAAATCAGTAAAAAAACCGAAAAGTTTCTCTCGATCCAACAAAAAAACTAAAAACTCCAGAAAAGACCTCTCGAAATCAACCAAAAGATTTTAAAAGATTTCGCGAAATCAACAAAAAACTTGATTATATGTGATAAGCTATATTTTTCACCTTCACTTTGGATCAAAAGAGCTAATTATTTTATTTAATTTCATCTTAAAAGACTTTGATATGTTTTCTTTTATAATTGCAGGCCCAACAAAAGGAAATAAAAGAGAGAAAGCCCAAATGAAAGAAGGAAAGAAAGAACTCAAAGAAGCAGCCAAAGAGGCCTTCACCATCACTTCAGCGACCTCCAGGCGGCTAATACCTGCGTCAAAGCCGCCGGATACACTGTTGATCGATCATATCATTGAAGCGGGCGGCTTCTAGGCGGGTTGAAACCCACACAAAACCCGCCGACTAATAATGCCATGGTCGTCAAACCCGCACAAAACAGCATTCATCCGTCTGAACATTGGGGCAGCAACGAGAAAATGCCCCACTCCTCCACATTCATAACAGTTACCGTATCTCATGGGGTGTTGATGCACCCCATGAGATGAAGCGGACGGTACTCATTGAGGCTAAGACGATCCTTAACCTTTGGGATTAAAGAGATAAAGGAGTTGTTACATACATCGACTCGGAACGGATCTCGCTCAAACTCCTTGACCGCCGCAAAGAAATCCGCGCTAATCGTATCCCAAAACTTTTGCAGAAACGCGAAAGAAAACCCATCAGGGCCCTGGGCCTTCTCCCCACCACAACTCCACACCACACCTTTGAGTTCCTCCATGGAAGCAGACAGATTCACCTTTAGTTGTGTTTAAAAATAACTTTCAACATCATCATCTTTGGAAACCCAATTTCAAAAAGTTTCATTTTGGGGAGGATGGTTGGGGCAACAACTTCAAATTCCTAACTTTAATGAGCCAAAATGGAACATTATATTATCAGAAACATGAATTTGGTTAAGAGCCCTTAAAAGAGAAGTTTTTTCATATATGTTAGCATCAAAAGGCAGTATATTTTGGTTTAAGAAAATAAGAATGAATTTGGATATTATCCCTCACTACCCAGGTTCGAAACCATGTGGCAGCAAGTGGCGTTACCCTGGTTTCATGCCGGCCTTCGGGCCAGTTTGAGACCAATGTGGATTAGTCGGGCGCCCGAATAGATTCCGGATACCGCAGAAACGTGTGTGAGCTTATCTGCCGTTCAAAAGAATATCAAAATATTTGGATGTACTAATTACTTTCATGAAAATCAAATTAATTGTTTACTGCTTTGTTACGATGTACAAAATGCATTATTCTTCTAACATATGGGGATCGTAAATCTGTCTCCCAACTGGACAGTCCTCAAACCTCTTTCATTACATGTAGCAACAGCTGTTTGGTACGATTCCCCACCAATGCAGATCTGTTGGGAACATTTCTTTCGGGGTTTTTTTACCGTTTACTCAATGCAGATCTGCTTCCCCTTATCTTGTCGTGTTGCTTTCACTACGGATATTGGTTCAACATTCGGTGTACGTGTGTTTTCATGCCCAAAAATCACCGATGTATCCGGCTTTTTTTTTTTTTTTTTTTTTTTTTTTTTGAGAAGGTTCACCTGGACTTTGGCCAGACTACATCCTTGGCAATTTTTACCGAGAGCTAAAACATGCTCCCCTGGGATTAATACTCAGTGGCCCCTGGTTGCTCACCTTTTCCCTTTTGTGCATTACTTGTCTCTCCCAAATCTTCATGTGCATTTTTTGTGGAAGGTCCCTGATACTTGAAAATATCAGACAGAACGTCTGTGTACCGAATGAATTCCATATCTCCCGGGTATTTCGAAAGAAATGTTCCCAACAGATCGTCCATCTCGAGCTTTGCCGCCACCATCCAATCTATTTTTGGCCCATAAACTTGATGTCTGCCTGTTATTTTGTAATATTAACACGTTTAGTATATATATACACGTTTTAATATTGAACAAATATCATCAAGAAGTATATATTACCTTTCTTTCATGTTCCATTTCATTCGAACGTTCCTTGAATCGTTCATGAGCTGGTACGTTGAAGTCGGCGTTGTTGATCGTGGGTTGAGGCTCTTCCAGACGTTGCTCAACCTATTCATGGACAACTAAGTTCGTCTTATTGGTGATCATTGTTGCCTTATATATTGGGACCCATTGAATACAATATTGATTTATGAACGGTGGGACCCATTGAATAGATGTCTAGAGAGAGAGGAAAGTTCAAATGTGAACTCAATTTTGGTTGTGAACATGAGGACAAATCTCAGCCACTCATCTGGTCAATAAAGACGGCTTTGACCGGGTTCCCTTCTTTAATAATCTCCACCCTCCCATGAATCGTGTCAATCCTCCATGATCGCGTCCACCGTAACCGAAGATGTGTGATTGAGATTCGTCCTCACATTCACAACCAAAATTAAGTTCACATTTGAACCTAACCCTATATGTGTGTGTGTGTGTCTCTAGGTTAAAATGAGAAGTGATAAACAAATGTGAAGTGGAGAAGTATTTCAATCCTTTCATACGACCAAGATCAAAAGCTCATGGTTTTGACCAGTCAAATATCATGGCCTTGAGCGGTCAAAGATGGAGATCTCTTCTCACCATAACTTCCCTTATGCGTGTGTCTATATGTATATATCAAGGGAGGATAAAATGAAAACAATATGTATTTAAAAAATACGAGAATCAACGTAATCATATTTGATTAATGTACAAAATCATATATGATTCATATGACTTTGCAAGTCGCCAGTGACTTGTTTTTTAAAGTAAATACAAAATCACAGTTCTCGTGTATTTTTAAATAAGTAATATTGTTCTCGTTTGAACCCGACTATATATATATATATTCTAGTTTCAATAATACATACACACTGAAAACTTACTTGGAATTCCAATGCTTTCTTAAGTTGTAGTACCACCTCACTTGCCGACGGTCGTTTTTCCATGTCATCATCTATGCATTGATAGGCAATAGTGAAATATGCAGACAAAGATTGTGGCACAATTTGTTTCTTTATACCCTCAAACACTTTCTCCTTGACCCTACTTTCGTTGACCAGGTCTTCAACAACATTATAATACTTATCAACTGCCAATCTCCAGCCCAAGATCTCAAATAGAACCACGCCCAATGACCATATATCAAACACTCTGGTTCTCGTCTTAGAATATAAAAAGTTGCCGCCAACCGTGCCTAAATCAAGGTCGATATCAAAGTCAGCCTGATCTATTGGACATATTAAGGAAAGTCCAAAGTCGCTGAATTTCGCTCTCCAATCCCCATTTAGTAGAATGTTTGAGCTATTGATGTTCCTATGTATCACCACCTCTTGGTTTACAACACCACTAGTGCTATGAAGGAATTCTAATCCGGTTGCAAGATCAATGCATATTTGAAGCCGATTCATCCACGTAAGAGAATTGTCTTCCAAGTACCTATCGAGGCTACCTCTAGATGCATACTCGTAAACAATGATTTTTTCATTCATTTCGTTACAATAGCCTACAAGACCAACCACATTCTCATGTTTATACTCGAAAAGAATTTCAAGTTCCGTCAAAAAATCATGTCGTTCTAGACTGGATCGATTTAACTTCTTCATCTAACCTCTTTACAGCTATATTCATCTTATGTCCGTTATCATCCGAGACTTCTCCTCTGTATACCTTCCCATTAGCTGCTCTTCCAACGTAACAGTCATCACTGAAGTTTTGTGTGATCAACTTTATGTCTTCAAGTGAAAATTTGAGCTTGTCGTTGCTGTTTTCCTGATTGAGACACTTAATCAACTTAATTATACTTCAAAAATAAACTCAACTTCTTACATATCTAAACATTTGTTTACTTTAGATCTTGAATTCGTTTAAGCGAGTATTTTTTAAATTTAATACTAAAAACATATACACATAGACAATAATTAATTATACTAAATTTGAAACTTGATCAAATATTGTTGAATACTCAATAAGTATATGATAAAGAGAGAAAAGGTTATGTTTTAGAACGTATGATTACTTACTTGCAAGTATAAAGCTTTCTCAAGTTCCTTGATGACGACTTCCATTGTTGGACGCGCAGCTTGAGTTTCTGCCAAACATTGATATGCAATTTTTATAAATGTGTCTAAAGAATCTTGATCGGGGCCTCTGTTTAGAGTAAAAAGGTTTCCAATTTCTGCCTTTATTTTGGGATCTACCAATTTCTCTAATGTTCCCTCATTAAAGTGTCGTCGTACGGTAGCTGGGAGCCCCTCCTCATTGTCGACATCGTAAATTTCATCATATGCTAACCTCCCACATATGATTTCAAATAACACTACTCCAAAAGAGTAAGTATCTGATTCTTTTTTCAACTTACCCGTCTTCAAATATTCTGGATCTAAGTACACTTCTGTCCCTGCAATATTCTTCGTATTCACAGTGCTTGCAGGATGGAATCTGGAGAGCCCAAAGTCAGCAATCTTTGCCTCCCAATTCTTGTACAACAGAATATTGGCACTCTTAATATCACGATGAATTATCCTTTCTTTGTCCTTCATGGTGGTGTGAAGGTAATTCAAACCGTTTGCAATATCGAGACACAGTTTTATTCGTTGCTTCCAAGTAAAAGTAGTCATCTTATCAGTCTTTCCCAAATATCCCTCAAGGCTTCCATTGGAAGCAAGCTCATAGACAAGGATGCGCTCGGACTTTTCCTCACAAAAGCCAAGAAGAGATACTATGTTCCGATGCTTACATCTACTAAGCATTTCAATTTCTGCATAAAACCCTTGTTCCCCTTGCCCATCTTGTCTACTAAAGATTCGTTTTATGGCTACCCTACTGCATTTCTTAGGTAGTTCATCTTTAGTTTTCCCTTGTACTGCTGACGAACTTTTGCTATCAAAATGAACAAGTTCTGCTTTGTACACTGCTCCATATCCACCGGACCCAATACAGTATGTATCAGCAAAATTATCAGTAGCAAACACAATATCTTCGAGTGTAATCCTCAAGTGTTCGAAGTTCATCAATGTCTGTTAAAGGAAAAGGAGAGTGTTAAGTAGTTGTCAGTCTAGTAAGAATGAGAATGTATTAAATACAATCAATCAGATGCACCATCAAACTAAAAGAACTTAGTTACCTTGTGGTTGGACAATCGACTCTTTGGCGGTTCCTTTAATAAGAATAATGGAAAATAAGTTAATCAAAATGCATATCCCTTTTTATGGCAAAAGTACGAAGAAAAAAATAAGGAGTGCATGCATGATCTTACAGGATTTTCGTATTTCCTTTGAAGTTCCAACGCTTTCTCTAGTCTTCTAACAACGTCTTCCATATCCGGACGTTGTGTTCGTTGTCCGTTCAAGCAGTGATATGCTGTTTCTGAGAATATGGTGAATGATTGTAGGTCCATTTGTTTCCTTAGATGAGGATCAATGATCTCATCTAAATTTTCATTGTCATAATGATCTCTAGCCAATAGAGCTAGAGATTGAAATCCATCACTGTCTCCACCTAGTGCTTTCCTCCCACAGAGGACTTCAAACAATACGACACCGAAAGAATAAACATCAGATTTGTGTGACACACTTCCGGTGTCTGAATATACAGGGTCTATGTAGCCCAACGTGCCACAAGGTGGTAAGAGGACAAGGCGTTGCCTTCGAGGTGAAAGATTTGCTACGGAAAGTCCAAAACCACATACCCTAGCTTCCAAATTTTCATCTAATACAAATTTTGAGTTTTTGATGTTACGATGTATGACACTATAATTGTGTCCGTTATCGTGATAGATGTAACTCAAGCCACGTGCTGCACCAACACATATGCGTAATCTTTGCATCCATGTGAGGGTTCGGCCGCTTAGATATTTGTCAAGACTTCCATTTACCTCATACTTGTTTAAGATGATCTTCTCACCACCCACATCACAAGACCCAACAAAAGAGACTACATTTGCATGCTTGAGACGAGAAAGCATCGAAATCTCAGTCCGAAACTGAACATGAGCATCCCCTTTCGTACAATCGAACCTTCGTGCAACTATATTTATAGACTGTCCGGACCATTTGAGTTTTCCTTTGTAAATGCTTGAAACTTCACCTTGTCTGATGAGATTTTCATGGGCAAAGCTCTTGGTGGCAGATACTATATCTTTAAGTGGGATATGCACACCTTCCCAAAATCAATCAAAGAGAAAAGAAAGGCCCATATGAGTTGGTATCTAGATTCCAACCAAGTTTAACATGTAATTTATTTACACTTAAAAATTAAACATCGATCATTCAACTACTGGTCGGGGGCAGGTTGCGCTCAAGACCTATAAGAAACAGTGGCCCATATTTTTTAGTATATAAGCCTAAACATGTATTAATTTATTACATTGTTTAACCAATGAATGTCTAGCCCAGCGGTGGTAGGTAACATCCTTGCGCTTGCCTTGAAAGATAGGTTGGCGCGGGTTCGAGCCCCGCTTGGTACAAAAAGGCCTTTCTGCTGTATCCAACTCTTGACCGGTCTTCGAGTCGGTTCAGGGGCGAGTCCATGGGTTGGCCTTCGGGTCGGCTCATGGGCGCGGGGGATTAGTCGGTGCCCGTATGGATCCGGATACCCCCGGAATGTGTGTGTGAGTTAAAAATGTCGTTCAAAAAAAATTTATTACATTGTTTCATGTATTTCGATCTTATTCCGATGAAACTTTTTCACCTTTACTTAAAAAACGTGTCAATTTAAGAAACGTGAGGACGAATCTCAGCCACACATCTTCGGTTACGGTGGACGCGATCATGGAGGATTGACGCGATTCATGGAATGGTGGAGATTATTAAAGGAGGGGACCCGGTCAAAACCGTCTTTATTGACCGGATGATTGGCTGAGATTCGTTCTCACGTTTTCTTAAAAAGTTATGTTTCTCGCATGAACCGTTCTTTTTTTTGGACAGCAAGTAAGGGAGAATTAATTAAAAACTAGCGAGGAGCTAGAACGGTAGAAGAAGGAACAACTTCCAGTGGGTTACACAATGCCATCTTTCCCAAGCAAGGGTAGCCAGGTCTAAGATTCACATCTTTCTTATTAGCCAGGTCTAAGATTCCCATAAAAGAAGATAGGAAAGCTATAACAGATTTGTAAATATAAGGGCATTGATGATTCTTTTAATTAACTGTAGATAAAGGAACTATATATCTACGAATGTAACATTAATTAAGACGAAAATTGATGTAAAAAAAATACCATCATTTAGAAGGGGAAATGGTTGTGGCTGTCGTAAAGTGATACGTGCTGGTGGTGGGAGTTGTCGACCGATGGTCTTTTGCCGGTGTAGTGGTCGTTGTAGACCGACGGTAGTTTTTCGCGGTGGTGGTGGACTGGTGGTGGTCTTTTGCTTGAGTGGTGGCAATGGTTGTGGCGCCGGACATGTGGTGGTTTTTTGCCGGAGCGGTGGTGGTAGTGGTGGCGGTGGCGGTGGATTGGTGGTGGTTTCTCGCTGGAGTGGCGGTGAGGTGGTGATGGTTTTTTGCAAGAGTGGTGGTGGTCCGGTGGTGGTTTTTCGCCGGAGTGGTGGTGGTGGTGGTGGCGGTGGCAACGACATTATTTTCAATGGATAACTACGGTAGCATAGAATTACTTCTAATTATAAAAAATAGTTTTTATGAAAACGCATACATATATAAACACCTTATTATATAACGGTCGCGTGACTCACGATCATTAATAAAATCATAACCAAAATATTAACTTATAATTTATACTAGAGATGTCGTTATATGATAATCAAAAAATATTGATATATAAAATACTCATAAGGCATCTAAAGATATCGTTGACATTGCACATGCATGTAACATGGATTGATTATTTAAAGCCTGTCAAAAAATTTATTTACATTGATTCCACTTCATGATTTTGAGTAAGAGGCCGTTTACCCAAATGCGTAAAATTATAGGCCATTAAACAGTTTCGTATGCAAACAATTTATCCGATAAATACTTACAAGGTAAGACGCTTCATTCTTATCATGGTTCTTGCTTGGTAACATTCTAAGCTCTTACCATGTTTATCGGGTAGGGTAACTGGTGGAATTCGATGCATTAGTGTTGATATGATCGCACCCAAAAATGACATTAGCCAACGTTTTGTTGGTTTTTTGTTGTGGTAATAAAATGGTTGTTAAAAGACGTGTAGCTCAAGTGGCAAAGGCTTGGGGCTAGGGGATGGTATCCATTGGTCTCAGGTTCTAACCATGGGAGTAGCACTTTTGCGATACCCAGACTTTGGGCCGGACTTCTGGTCGGCTCGAGTCCAGGTAACAGGCATGCCAGTCTATGGGCATGCGGGCTCGGCCATAGGTCGGGCTTAGTCGTGCCGGGTCGTCGCGGATTAGTCGGTGCTACCCAACTGGTTGCCCAGATACTGCAGATGCGTATATGAGTTTATTGCCGTAAAAAAAATGGTTGTTTGTTGTTTTCAAAAAAAATCAATATTGCAACGGTTGTTCACATGTATAGCAATATAAAGAATTCCATAATAAATAAAGGGTGGCATGATTCACGATCATTGATAAAAACCATTACCAAACATTTCAATTTATATACTCTACAGATAGATATATGATTTTAAAATAACAAGAAAATATCAAAAGATAAGATACTCATAAAGAGATAGTTGACATTTATACATGGGATTCACATTGATTATTTATTGCAAATCAGACAAAAGAAATTATGTTATACGTGGCTTTCCATTTCATGATTTTCATAATTGATGTTCATTGATGTCATTTGTTTATATAGAAGTTATCCGATTCTAAAATAAACATTATCTAGTTTTTGATTTAAAATACTTTTTTAAGAAGGTATTTATATAAGATTTACAAATTTTCATCAAAAATAAGTATGTATCCACAGTTAATCGATGATTTGTTTCCATATTTTAATCATTTTTACTAACTTTCTCAAAATAGTAGTAATTCAAGTGCAAAAATAGGAGGGGAAAAACGAACTATCATATTTTGAAAGATTAGTCTTTAAAACTATTTTTTTAATAAAAAATTATTAATTTTTTTAGTTTTAAATGATTAAGCCATTAAACTATTTTTTTAATAAAAAAATCCACTAAAAAAATAAATATGACAAATTTTAAAATGTTACGTAATTAAAACATGTTAAATATTTTAATAGAAAAATATCTATATCTAATAATTAATTATATATTTTTTAAATTATTAATTATTTAAGATATACGAAGTTGATCAATTTTAAATTGGGTATGGATTCATACACCTCACCATATGGATCACAAGACACCCTACCCTATAGTATTTATTACATAATATCTTTAAAAAAATACCTAGAAGTTTGAGCAATCATTTAATTGCTCCTCTCTCTCTTTCTCTAATATTATTCTTTTTTTTTTCTTTTTATTATTAAATACTAATAAAAATTAATGTATTATAATTATGAGTAAATTATGGATTTGGTCCTTAAGGTTTGACGGAAATTACGGATTTGGTCCTTAAACTTCATTTATTACACGGATGGTCCCTATGGTTTGAAGATTCTTACGGATTTGGTCCTTGAGGACCAAATCCATAGGGACCAAATCCGTAAGAATCTTCAAACCATAGGGACCAAATCTGTTAGCCTCAAGGACCAAATCCGTAAGAATCTTCAAACCATAGGGACCATCCGTGTAATAAATGAAGTTTAAGGACCAAATCCATAATTTCCGTCAAACCTTAAGGACCAAATCCATAGATTACTCTATAATTATTATAAAAAAATTCAAATAAGTAAACTAGAAAGACAAATGTTTTGCTACTTATAAGAAATAATATATTGTTTATTATATAACTTTATAAATTTCAATAATGTGTATTTTAGCATATAATTTGCTTGTACATAATAGAATAAAACTTGTAGATACTGAATTATAGGTTATATATATATATATGTATGTATGTAGAAAAATAAAATAATAAGCTCATAGGCCCGATATAAAAATAACACTAGTATACTACCCAGAAAATTGAATATTTAATATATATATAGGGGTCGTATCCGTTACAAACCGATAATTTGTACAAACTATACAAACTAATCTCAACCATTCATGTACATGATCAATGGTGTGGATTAATTAAGTTCCTAAATTTTCTCTCAACTACATTTCAAAACTGTCTAAAAATTAGGAGATCAACAAAATCAAAGGAAATCAATGGTTAAGATTAGATTTGTATAGTTTGCACAATCTACCTGGTTTGCAATAGATACTTCCCCTATATATATATATATATATATATATAGGGAAAAGTCCAAAAAAACCCAACGAACTATTCAATTTTGAATGGTTAAGTCCCTAAACAATTTTTTTGAACAAAAAAAACCATTAAACTTTCTCATTTTGAATGATTAAGCCACTAAACTATTCTTTTGAATTAAAAAACCATTAAACTTTTTCATTTTGAATGATTAAGTCCCTAAACATTTTTTCCAACAAAATAAATCATTGAATTTTTAAAAATTTGCTACTTATATTTGTTTAACCTAAACTAACATAGTTATATTTTATCTTAAAAACCTTCATAGTCGGTATGATTTAATTTTTTTATTTTTATTAAAAAGGGGGTAAGTAACCAATTTTTGAAAGTTTAATGGTTTATTTATCAAAAAGAAATTGTTCGAGGATTTACTCAGTTAAAACGAAAAAGTTTAATGGTTTTTTCATTCAAAATAATAGTTTAATGACTTAATCATTCAAAATGAGAAAGTTTAATGGCCTTTTTGTTCAAAAAAATTGTTTAAGGACTTAACCATTCAAAATGGAATAGTTTGTTGGGTTTTTTTGGACTTTTCCCATATATATATTGTTGGAGAGGTTAAATCCTGTAAAACCATTTTATTAGTGAAAATCCGTGAGAACCGAGTAAAAAATAATTTTTTTGACAATTTTTTCCATCAAATGTTAGAATTGATATATTGTTTCACATGTTTTTTATTCATAAGGTGAGTATCATCCATGAATTTTCTATACGTCAAAGTCAATGAACATATCAGCATGATGCCTAATAATTAATTGTCACTTATTATCATTTTATTGCGAATTAATAATTAAGTAATGACCATAATTGCAACAAACTTTCTAGAAGGTGTTCACATGCTGTCCCAAGGGAAAGAATAATTTACAATTTTACATTCAACAGTGTGGACATATCTTTATTAACTATTATCATTGATCGATACACAGGTTCTTAATTAATTAGTACATTTATTTTGATCTATTAAATATTGTTATTAACTAATTCAACGTAGATGCTTATAAGTGCTCCTATAAATAGACTCATCTTCTCTTCCGCCCTGAACTACTTTTTGAGTTTTGAATCACATTCAACATATCTTGAATTAATTTCCCATGTCTTCTAATGCTCCATCCTTCCCTGGCATACGAAAGCTTGGCTCGTCTACTACTAATAATAGCAGTAATGGCACCCGTAGAAATACACCCTTATCCTTCCAAAGACCATTAGAACAAGATCCTCCATCGCGAGGAGAGTTTAATCCACACCAAGTGAAATCGAATGTTGATCATCACCTTGTAACCTCTGCGCCTAAGCCACCAACGTTTGGAGATATTACTCACCCCGATAAAAATTGATTTTATCTTATTTAATATCTCAAATATCGTTGTTGTAATCTTGATTGGAGTTGTTGTACGTAGTATATATGCTTCTTTGATGTCCTTCTTATCGTATTTGATTTCAACTTCAATAATGATTATATGTTGTTGTTTCTGAAACTCTTGAATCTTGATATACCAAATATATCATTTACGTCTTCATCAAATACCTTTGGTCGCAAATGGTATCGTCTAAAATATCGACATTTGACTTTTTTGTGATTCTAAAGTTATATACTTATATTGTCCTGACCTTGTCACATGAGCATATACAGAACAACCAAACATCATGTTGTAACCATCACTTAAATATGGGTTACAACCAATTTATAAATTATTTTCTGTTTTGTTCTTCGAAAAGAACTAGCGGAGTTGGATTTATGACTTCATAGTTAAAAAAATTGCGATGAACAAAGTAATTCTTGCTTGAAAACTTCAGCTTCCCATTGTCAACGTTAAATTTAAGTACAATTGTATTTTGAAAAAGATAACATACTAAATTTGCTCTTGTAGACAAGTATGGACAATTGTAGGTGTCCTTGGTTGGCCAAGGTTCGAATCCCGTGGGGGACGACTTCTGTGGTACGGAGCTCTGGGGCCGGTTCAGGGGCAAGTTCATGGGTCAGTCCATAGGGCCGATTCATGGGCGCGGGAAAAATCCAGTCGTAATCTCTAACTTGAATACCTACGAATTAAAGATCCACAAAAGAATATTTACTCTGAAAAACGACTTGGTTACGATGTCCCAATAATATATACATCGTAGACCACAGAGTAGTTTGCCAAGGAGATTTCAACCAAGTTGAAGCCAGAGAACCACCACTCGGATGCTTTAAAATCTCACTTCTTGAATTCTTTCCACCATGTACCGGAGTATGCAAGACCAAACTCTCTAAGCTAACCACACTTTGACAGGCACAGTGTGTTGGAAATCAAAGTCTCAAAGAAATAAACTCAAGAAAAATACGTATGAAGAAAGAAGAAAAAAATAAGACTTTCTGGAACTCCTCTTTTTCATTTAAACCAAAAGAAATTACAAACTTAAATAGATAAACAACTAAAAGTAAAATCAGTAAAACATCAAAATAAATCTCCTAAAAATATGCTACCATTATCTCCTAAAGAATTGGTATATGGATTGACCCAATTTCAAATACCCAACGTGTACTTAGAAATGGTCAACACAAATCCTTATTCAACTTGTGCATAAAGAAAACAATGGACCCAAATGACCCATTTTAAATACCGACCCGCTGACCCGTATCCGTGATTCAGTAAATAAACGATTAAACCCAACACAGTGATCTTGAGACTCTTAATCATCCTTACAACACGGACATAAAATGGAATCCATATCGATCCCTAGTCTTATAATCAAATACAACCTTACTAGGATGTTGCCTTTGAGTACCCACCACACAAAAATGTTTATCTTCCTAGACTTTTCCTCTCTCCTTTAGTTTGTGCTTCCACCCAGGATTTTCCTTCTGTTTTATAGAGACCCGATGAAATTCTTCTAATAATTCATGTAGAAAGGTGAGGCATTTTGCCCGGCATACGGAAAAAATTCCATGATGACGGATTGTTGATAAACACAATCATCTTTAACCGGGTAATTAAGCTTCTCTTACATGTTCAATAAACAACTAAGTTCTAAGCAACCGAGAAAAATAAAATAAAAAAATATAACATTTAGCATGGTGCATATAATCTAACAAAAATCCTAAACCATCATTAAAAAGAAGGAAAAAAGAAGATATATTATTGGTCAAAGAAATAAGAAAAAGGATGCAAAATTAGAGAGTTTATTTCGTTTCAATTCCTTCATATCTTCACTACTTTCGTGCAGCATTGCGGACTGCATCAACCCAATTTGTGACTTTTGTTACAAATCCTTCTTTAGAGATCAATAAAGGACCTGAAAGCATTTCTTCCATTATATTCTGATTATTCTCACTAGAGTTGTTTATCGGATCATTATTTGGACCTTCCATTGTCATAGGAAGAGGCTTCGTTAACGGATCGTTTTCCGCCTTAGACGTATCACCAAGATAAACCGATAACGGATCGTTTTCCATCTTAAAATCATGTCTCAGCTGTAGAAAGTAGAATTCCAAATAATATTTACTAAATAATTCATAAATATATGGAAAGGAAAATTTATTTGCATATTAAAGAAAACTTACTTGATCTTGAAGTGCAATTTCAAGTTGTTTTAAAATCTCAGCTATGGGTGGACGTTCATCGCGTTCTCTTTGTAAACAACGATATGCAATTGTTGAGAACCTATCTAAACAGTTTGGTGATATTTGCTCTTGTAGAGCACTATGGACAATTGTGTCTATCTTCTTTTCTTCGTAGCACCTTTGTGCCAATTTTGACAAAAAACGACGATTATCATCGTAATTTGCAAAGCAAAGTCTTCCACACAGGTTTTCGAATAATACTACCCCAAAGGAGTAGATATCGGATTCTTTTGTTAAAAACACCGTGTCCATATAAAGTGGATCGCAATACCCAATTGTGCCTGCAACATGAGAGATAAGAAATGTGAATTCTTGGTTTGCGGGTCCGAATTTAGAAAGGCCAAAATCTGAAATCTTGGCGTTCCAATTTTCATCTAACAATATGTTGGAGCTCTTAATATCCCGATGTAACACTCTTTGTGTTGTGATACCGGGATCGTGAAGATACTCTAGCCCACGAGCTGCCCCGATACATATTTTGAGACGTTGGATCCAAGAGAGAGTTGTGCTACTAAGATACATGTCGAGACTTTTGTTTGGTAGATACTCGTATACAAGGATACTTTCACCATCTTCATCGGAATAACCCAAGAGAGATACAAGATTTTCATGTCTGTAACGGGAAAGCATCATGATCTCTTTCCAAAACTCAGGCGTCCCTTGTCCAAGTGTCGGATCTAAGCGTTTGACGGCAACTGTAACCCAACTTCCGGAATGTACGAGTTCCCCTTTGTAAACCTTCCCAAATCCACCTCGACTTACATAGTTATCTTCACCAAAATTGTTTGTGGCTAATTTTATGGACTCAAGGGGAATTCTAAGGTGCTCAAACTCTTTAATAGAAGACATCTTTGTGATTTTTGGTAATGTGTTATGATCAATGAAATTAGAGATAGAAGAGAATTGGAGAAGAAGATAAGATGGAAGGTATCAAGAAAGTAGGGAAGAAGAAAGCAAAAAAACAAAGATAGTAGGGACCCTTCTTTTATGCATCAATCAAATAAAATTTGCATTAGTTGACTTTTTTGAAGATTTTCAAAAAAGTTAATATAAAAATGGTAAAATAATTTATATTTGATTTTATCATTAAGATAATGTGTTACTTTTCACTGTTTATATATAAATAGTTTTTATTTATCAATTACAGGAATAAACTTTTGTAGTTTTAATTTAATTTTGTTTGTCCATTTAAAATATCTAATCCATTATTTGATGGTTGGTGTTGGTGGCAGAGCCACCATGTAACCAGAAGATGCATAGGTTCATCCTCAAAAATATGAAATTTTTTAACTAAGTTTTGATTTTCTTCTATTTAACACTATACAGCTACACAAATGATTAAAGCATTAGTAGCCTAGCGGTTGGTAACATCCTTGGGAAGGACAGTGATCGGATGGCATCCCTGTCTACCCGGGTTCGAAAATGATTTTTAATCGGACATCAACTAGCTTTTTAAGATCATTGAATTTAGCTTACCAGATTCATGGCCAAACGTTGCGGATCCCATACTAGTAGTTGCAAATGGTACACAAAGAATTCATCTTCCTATATTAGATACTCAAAGCATTTATGCCATCATTGAAAACCTAAGTAACCACAAACATATTCCAACTAATTTTTTGGACTACTTTCTTACTTGTTGCATCTTCAACTTTACTAAAACTATAGCTAATTTAGCATTCTTGATTGCAGCATTCAGTTGTTTGAAGGCCAGCCTGGCTAAACATTTGGCGACATGCTCCGAATATGTCCTCCATTTCAACCTCATCCTACAAAGTTTGTGAAATTCAAATTAATAATCGAGGATAATCGGGAATTATGGACAAAAACACAAACAAATATGACCTTGGTATCCTTGATTTGCAAAAGGGAGATGGATAGGCACTACATAAACAAAAAAAATAATATTAGAAAAATATAAGTGACCACACAAGCTCTAAAGTAAGGCTATGTTTGGCAAGCGTAGCTTATAAGCTAGCTGGTAGCTGATAAGCTGGCTGGTAGCTGATAAGCTAGCTTATGAACAAATTATGTTTGGCAAAAACTAGCTTATGAGTATGTAAAATGACCAAAAAGGGTATATTTGAATTTAATAATTAATATTAATAAGGGTATAATTGGAAAAAAATACAATAAGCTCCTCATAAGCTACTCAAAGTAGCGTTTCAAAAAGCTAGCTTATAAGCTAGCTGATAAGCTAGCTTCCTGGTACATGTTTGGATGGACTAGCTTATAAGCTAGCTTATCAGCTAGCTTATAAGCTAGCTTATGCTTGCCAAACAAAGCCTAAATAAAAAAACCTTAGATGCTGATGGAAGTTTGCTTTGTGTGTATGGAAACATTAAGCTAATAAACTTTAAAAAGGAAAGTGATAGAGAGTAAGGGAACAGAGACCATTCAACAACTGTTAAATTACCAAATCATCCCCCAAAGAGAAAACTCCTTTGATAACTGGTTCTATAAATAAATATATGTCCTCCATGTCAACCTCCTGCTACAAACTATATGAAAAAAATTCAAAACAATAATTTAAAAAGAAGTTGGAATTATGGACAAAAAAACACAAAGAATGATTGATACCTTAGAAGAAAGAAAAAAAGAACAGAAAAAATAATGTGTGATTGCCTAAAATTGGAGATAGATACTTTTCGACCGTTGGACCCTGTTTCCATTTTCGTGTCTTTTTAGAGTAGTTACAAATTTGGTCCCTATGGTTGTATGAAAATTATAAAATTTGTGTCTACTCTTAAAAATTATGGACATGCTCCTTGTAGTTTTATTTTTGTTGTACATAATTTACTTGTCTTTGATTATGTGAACTTTACTTTTGTTCAAGTTATGATGGGTATTTTGGTTCACTTACTATTTTATTTCATTTTCTATCAAAAACAATCAGAATTATTTATGTGATGTTAATCGATGTAAGATTTCTACAATATGTCAAGACCAGTTAGCCTTTCCATAACGAACCAATCATGATAATCTCCCTCTTTCTTCCTTAGAACTCTTCCCTCCCATAATAAAAAGGGCAGATGCCATCCTCTGCGGCGTCCCATAGCATCCGTCTCACGGTCATCATAGGGGAGGTAAATCAGTACATATGTATCCCATTAGCAAATGAGAATGCATATGTATGGATTACACTCGCACCTCTTTCCTCCCATAATGTTGTTGCTTGCTGTTGTTTCCTTCGAAAGCTCCGGTCCCAATGTGGTTTGGGATACCTCTTCCAAAAAAAAGAAAGCGAAGCTTCAATGCGAGATGCTTGACTTTAAGTTTTGGTGATTACAGTTGGAATTTAGCGTGAGTGTGTGTGTGTGTGTGCGCGCGCACGTGTGACGCGCTCTTTGGTTTGTGGACATCGAAGATTGGGGAGATAGAGAAAAGAGAAATGGTGTTTTTTTTCCTCTTAAATTCCTTAAAAGCTTGTACAAATCAAAATATGCACAACAACTAAATGCCCCTTCATGTATGAGGCATATGTGAAACTTAACAAAGCAAATTTAACAAGAATACAAAGGAACATAATGAACGAACAACAACTCAACCACCTAATCTATACTATGATTATGACCACCCATACCCCTTCCCCGTTATATAATACTAGTCACACCCACTTACCGTAATTTTTCGTCTTCACAAACTCATATCAAACTATCATAAAAGTTGAATGTATCGACTTAGTTTCTCATCCTAAGTTGCCTTTTCTTGGCCCATCACAAAAGATTTTCATTATTAAACAAAACAAAAATAAAGAGAACAATATATAACCTAACAAACGTTGTCATTTATGTTCCTTTATGTAATCTATCTCTATATATTTATATCCCTATAATAATAAATAATATAATTTCACATTATGTCATTTATACATACTCATTTCCTATTTTAGTAAAGAAATATCTAGATATTTTAATTTAAATTTTTTATCAACCAAAAATATTGGAATAAGTAATTAAATAAAATATAAAAACAATGTATTTTCTCAAGAAGATATTATAATTTAATATATGTGTGTATTTAATTATGTAAATACATTATCTTTATTGCCTGAAAACCTCTTTCTTCTCTAATATAAAAAGAACCCTAGTAAAGAAATCAGGTAAAACAAAAGGTAAAGAAAAACACACAGAGAGATTAGGGGAAATCAAATCTATCACCTTTTTTTCTCCCAATTTAGGGTTTTCCCCAAATTTCTTCACTCCCTAATTTCAAGAAATTGGATTTGAAATTACAGAAATTGGTCATCATCAGGTCAATTATCCATCACTATCTTTGTTTTTTTTTGCTTATGATTACTTACAGACACACGTAAACTTCAGATTTGATGAAAACCCTAATTCCCAATTTCGTTGCAGTTGTGATTTCTTGCTGGAATTTGGGTTTGAAACCCTAAATCTCAATCACGTGGGTTTGAGTTTGGTACGAAGTTGCAAGATCGCTGGTTTTAGGTAAATTTGTTGAACACTTTTGTGGGTAGATTGGTTGGTTCAAATTGGGCTCATTTGAGTTGCTTTTAGGGTTTTATTTTGGTTGCATTTTGTTCATGGTTTGTAGAAGTGGGGTTCCTTTTTTGCCAATTTGTTAGAAACCCTAATTTTTAATCAGGAGAATCTATGTTGAATCAGGTGCAAATGTGTAGTTGTTTGTAACAATCCTATGAGAAATGGAATGTTATCCCTCAAGTGGCATTCATTTTGGGGGTCTCTTGTGATTTTGTAGTTTAGGATTCTTCAATTGTGTAACTTTAATTTGGTTAATGTTATTTATATGTTAGGGCTTTTATTCTAGTTGCTTGTGAAACAAAGCACCTGATATGGCTTTGTACAAGTTAGTCATGTGGGTGGAATCCTTGATTTCATTGATGGGCATTTGAGTATGGTCAGGAGTTAGTTTATGATTAGTGTTTAATGTTTTAACTAGTTTTGGCCAACCTTGTTCTTAAAATGATTGTTGATTCATTTCAATTGGCATTCTTTCTGGGTCTATTTTGAGTATCTTTTGGAGGGATACTTTATGGTGGTTTTATGTTGTTACTCTGTATACATTTATTTATGAATGGAGTGCAGTGCTCAATGAATGTATCTTTGGGTTTCGTACAACTAGTTCTAGGTGCTGGAATGCCAATCCGGCAATCCCAATAGAGAAATTTGAGTCTGGCGTCAGGGGTTTACTATGTAGTTATGAAGCATAGTGCATTTGAACCACTATCATTCCAGTTTGTATGTATGGATTTCTTGTTGAGTTTAACTTATACAGGAGAATGTAATTGGCCTTTCTTGTTACCGGGGTTACTTGAAACAGTTGAAAGGACTCACCAAGCATTAAATTGATTAAAAGGGTTACATTGTTGCTACATGTTCTTTTTACCATTTCAGAGTAGTTGTAGTGGTCATTTTAGAATTTTCTGTATTTAGTTACTCACATGCCTTTTTACAGCAAGCACAAACTTTTGGTGCATTCATAGCATTATTATACTGACGGTTTATAGTGAAAATCTGATCTCAGTCACAAGCTTTTATAATTTTCTGTGTTTAGTTGCACACTTTCCTTTTTACACAAATTGTGCACACATAGCTTTATTGTACATTGGTACTGATAGTTTATAGTGAAAGCCTAAACTAATCACAAAATATTGAGTTTGATAAGAGGGTTCAAACTTCAAAAACATTCTGCTATGTATAAAATTTTTCCTTGTAAACATTCATCAGGATCTCCAAGGAGATGCCTTCTTGCATCTTCTACACTCGCTGCTATAAATCTATTATTTTAAGATTTTTTTTTTTCATGTTACCTTTTCGGGGTAGTATGTTAGCCAATTTAGATGTGTTGTTATGATGTTCTTTGAGATAGTAGTGGCTTGTTGTTGTAACCACTTCTTTTTATCTTTGATGGGTGAATGAAAAATAATAAATTTGCTGGTTACTTTACAGAGGATGAGTAGTTTAGTCGAGAGACTTCGTGTTAGATCGGATTCAAGGCCCCGCTATAGTTTGGATGAGTCTGATGATGAGGCGGACCTCCTTCACGGTAAATCCAAGAAGCCAGAGCAATATGAGAAGATTGTCAGAGATGACGCGGTACCTCTAAATGTTTACCAAATTTTCCATCCTTAAAGATTTCCTCCACTTGGCACTTATTCATTAAGTCATGTTGTCATTTGGTTACAGAAAGAGGAGTCATGTCATGCGTGTGGTGAATCCGGGAATCTACTCGTTTGTGAAACGTGCACTTACGAGTACCACCCTAAGTGTTTACTACCACCTCTAAAAGCCCCCCTTCCTTCCAACTGGAGGTGTCCAAAATGCGTACGTTTCTGAAATAATTTATATGAGCTGCTTTTTCTTTCACGGTTAAATACTACAATTTGATTATGATTATGATCATGTATTGCACACACAGGTTAACCCTCTGAATGATATAGAAAAGATTTTGGACTGTGAAATGCGGCCCACAGTTGCGGATGATAGTGATGCCTCCAAGCTGGGTTCAAAGCAGATATTCGTGAAACAATATCTTGTGAAGTGGAAAGGACTATCTTATCTCCACTGTACATGGTATATCTGCTGATAGCTATTCTGTAAACCCTTCATGTTTTCTAAGATAGTTTTGTCGACTAGCATAAGTATGCAGGCATGATACAATTTTCACAGAGAAACGGTTTGTAGTGCATCTTTTTCTTGGTTGAAATTAGCATCTTTAGTGGATTTTATGTTGTTCGTGCGTGAAACTTATCCTTTGAGTTATTGGATTGGATTTGTTTGGTTTATTCTTATTGATAAAAAAAAATCTTGATGAGATTCTTAGTAATTAATTCAGATGCTTTTTTTTTCAAAATCATTTGTATTTCAGGGTGCCAGAAAAGGAGTTTATAAAAGCTTACAAGGAGCTGCCTCGCTTAAGGACAAAAGTAAACAATTTCCGCAAGCAGATGCCTGTTGGCAGCAATTCTGAAGATGATTTTGTCCCAATTAGGCCAGAGTATACGATGGTTGATCGGATTCTTGCTTGCAGGTCAACTTTCCGAAATATCAGTCTTAGTTTAATACAATTAAACATGCATTGTAACTCAAAGTATATGATGAGTGAAAGAGAGGTGTCATTTAGGGATTAGTCTCAGCTCTTATATTGGCCTTCTTGAAATTATTAAGTATTTTTTCTGTCATGTATTTTTTGGTCTATCTTCTAGTTCTTATTCTCTTTTTGTTTAAGAATGTGGTTTATTGACAATATAAACTAAGGATGGTTGATATCTGGTGGATGAATCAGGCAAGACGAGGAGGAGAAGGAATATTATGTCAAATGGGTGGGACTTAACTATGATGAATGTTATTGGGAGTCAGAGTCGGATATCTCGTCATTTCAGCAACAAATTGAGAATTTTAATAGATTGCAGTCGAGATATCGGAAGCTAAGGAAGCAGAAAAGCAACACTCGTGATGCGACAGACTCAAGAAAGAAATTAAAAGATTTTCAGCAATTTGATAAGAGTCCGGAATTCCTTCCTGGAGGTATACGATATCTATTTTGATTTAGGCTATGTTGGGTAAACTAGCTTATAAACAAATTATGTTTGGCAAAAACTAGCTTATGGGTATGTAAAAGGACCAAAAAGGGTATATTGGGGTATAATAATCAATATTAATAAGGGTATAATTGGAAAAAGCTTATCAAAAAGCTAGCTTATAAGCTACTTTTTGTCCATCCAAACATGTACACAAAAAATAAGCTACTTTGGTTTACCAAACAATGCTTTAGTTAGTCTTTTAATTTGGTTACTAAGATGTGGCAATTCTTTTTTATGCAATTATAGGTGAGCTCCATCCATATCAGCTTGAAGGATTAAACTTCTTGCGTTTCTCATGGTCTAAACAAACACACGTGATACTAGCTGACGAGATGGGTCTTGGTATGTTTTCTCTTTTCTCCAATTTTCTTCTACATGTATGCTAGTTACAAACTTAAAATTATTATTACGTTCTATTTCAGGAAAAACGATACAAAGTATTGCCTTTCTAGCCTCTCTATATGAAGAGAATGTAGCTCCACATATTGTAGTAGCGCCACTTTCTACGTTGCGGAACTGGGAACGTGAGTTTGCCACGTGGGCACCTCATATGAACGTCGTACGTTACAAGATCTCTCAATTTCCAATATTTTTAGATCGTTTTTATCTAAGTGTGTTGTGCAAGGTAATAAGGTAACCACTAATTTTTGCAGGTTATGTATGTTGGAACGGCTGCTTCTCGTGCTGTCATACGAGAATTTGAATTTTACTTTCCTAAGTCTCATAAGAAAGACAAGAAGAAGAAGTCAAGTCATGGGTCAGGTGAAAGTAAGCAAGATAGGATAAAATTTGATGTGCTATTGACGTCTTATGAAATGATCAACATAGATAATGGGTCGTTGAAGGCAATAACCTGGGAGACCATGGTACCTCTTTTTGACTGTTTTGGTTCATTGCTTAGATCTTATGTGTGTTTGTTTCCTGAATTCTCACCAATCTTGTAGATAGTGGATGAAGGCCATCGTCTCAAGAATAAGGACTCGAAATTGTTTTCTGCACTGAAGCAGTTTAACACCAGGCATCGTACATTATTGACCGGAACCCCTCTTCAGGTTTTTTTTTTCTAGATGCTTATTTTGCAAATCCCTGAATTGTGAGTGCCTTAATGTTCTAATTTTAACGTGAATCACGAATGCCTTTCAGAACAACTTGGATGAGCTTTTCATGCTTATGCATTTTCTTGATGCCGGGAAGGTTAGTATTACTGCCAACTATTTGTAATATTACTTTAAGGAGAGGTATGTAACACTAAATATCTTCTTATTTCACTACAAATATTTGCAGTTCTCAAGTTTGGAGGAGTTTCAGGAAGAGTTCAAGGATATTAATCAAGAAGAGCAGGTTTCAAGGCTCCATAAGATGTTGGCCCCCCATCTTCTAAGAAGTAAACATTTGTGATATGATGTTCTATTTTATCGTGATGGAGAAAAGTCATATGGTTTTGTTATAGATTCATGAACTTTTTGGGGATAAATTGCAGGAGTGAAGAAAGATGTCATGAAGAAGCTACCTCCTAAAAAGGAACTCATTTTACGTGTGGAATTAAGTAGCAAACAGAAAGAGTACTACAAGGCAATTCTAACTCGTAACTATCAGATATTAACTCGCCGAGGAGGTGCCCAGGTGAAATAGATAACGATTTTGAGTGCTCAACATTCCCACCAACTTATCTTGGATTAAAATTTAACCATTTACTACTTGTCACGGAATTCAGATTTCTCTCATCAATGTGGTCATGGAATTGCGAAAGCTCTGTTGTCATCCTTTTATGCTGGAGGGAGTTGAACCGGAAGACACCAATGAGTTCTACAAGTAATATTTTTAACCATAAAACGTTATTAAATATTTCCCAATGTGTGAAATGACTAACTGTTATCCTTTTTTTTCTTGTGCATCAATGTCAATTTCGATCTGTCAGACAACTGTTGGATTCTTCTGGGAAATTGCAACTTTTGGACAAAATGATGGTGAAGCTCAAAGAGCAAGGACATCGAGTTCTAATATATACACAATTTCAGCACATGCTGGATTTGCTTGAAGATTATTGTAATTACAAGGTATGCATGCTAAACCAGTTTTCTTTCATTTGGACTTTTGACCTAATTTCTAATTTTATTACATTCTTCAGAAATGGCTATATGAACGAATTGATGGGAAAGTAAGTGGTGGGGAAAGACAAGTTCGAATTGATAGATTCAATGCCAGCAATTCTTCTAGATTTTGCTTTTTACTATCTACTAGAGCTGGTGGTCTGGGTATAAACCTTGCCACTGCAGACACGGTTGTTATTTATGACAGGTAAGCTTGTATGTTTTCGGTATCAAGTATTTGTACTAAAAAATTTACGGCTTCATAATAGTATAACTTTCTTTAATATTACGTTGTGCGTACATGTATCGTATGTGTGCGTGTATATATATATATATATTCTCGTTTGCCTCTTTATATCTTGATGGCTTTTTTTCAGTGATTGGAATCCTCATGCTGATTTACAAGCCATGGCTAGAGCTCATCGTCTTGGACAGAAAAATAAGGTTAGAAGTTGTTGCAGGAGGATCTTGGCTGCTTAGAATCAGGTGTATGTCTGAATCTAAACATCTGCTATTTTGCAGGTGATGATATTTAGACTTATAACAAGAGGAACAATTGAAGAAAGGATGATGGAGATGACTAAGAAGAAGATGGTCTTAGAGCACTTGGTTGTTGGCAAGCTTAAAAATCAGAACATCAATCAGGTATATATAAAAAAGTTGACTTTGTAAAAACTTAAAGAGAATGATTTTTCTTCATTGAATAAATTTCTGGGATGAGTTGGGTTCTTTTTGCTGTTCATATAAAAAAAAGTTAGTATATATTCTGTGATGATCTTATTTCAATGTAGGAAGAGTTGGATGACATCATAAGGTATGGGTCAAAGGAATTATTTGCTGATGAGAATGATGAAGCTATGAAATCAAGACAAATTCATTATGATGATGCGGCAATAGATAGGTAATCTTTATACTCGGGGTATATATTTATCTATGCTTACATTCTTATGCCTTATGGAAAATCCATATTTGTTGTACTATTTATCAAGTATATTTCGTGATCTTTTTCATTTCTTACTTAAACGTTTGTAACGTTTCACATTTGATAGACTGCTTAACCGTGATTACACTAGAAGAAAATGCTGCAATGGATGATGCAGAAGAAGATGGCTTTTTGAAAGCATTTAAGGTTTTTTTTTTCCTTTTTCCCACTTTAAATTCCCATTTTGTAGTAAATACATTTGCTTAATACGGAAATGATCTCTCTGTTACAAGACATGATTTCTAAGAAACGGTTCTACACAAAAACTTACGGTTCATTTTGTTGTGTATATTTTTAGGTGGCCAATTTTGAGTACATTGAGGAGGCAGAGTCAAGGGTAGAAGAGGAAATACAAGAGCCATTGGCAGAAAACAGAAGTGGAGCAAACACTGTAGAAAAATCAAGTTATTGGGAGGAGTTGCTAAAAGATAGATATGAAGTGCACAAGATTGAAGAGTTCAATTCTATGGGCAAGGGAAAAAGAAGTCGTAAGCAGGTTGGTCTTTTAATATTAATGCATGGGCTTGATTTTAGAGTAAATTACGTTTTTCATCCCGGTTTGTAATTCATTGCTTTTTTCGTCCTTGAGCCTAAAACCTACCTTAAAAGTGTGAGGGACTAAAACAGAAAACGTTTTAAATCATATGGACGAAAAAATAAATATCAAACCATAAGGATGAAAACTGTAAGTTTTAAAAGTATAACTTTTAACCAACCACAAGGATGAAAAATATAATTTACTCCAAGGGGCTGTTTGTTTTTAAAGAAAGACCTCTTAAGTCTGATTTCACTTGGAATTAGGGACCTTTTCCAAAATTAATTCAAAATAGGGACCAACAGTGCAATATATTGTAAACCACAGGGACCAAATATGTAATTTACTCTAAATTTTATTATGGAAACAGCTCATTGTGTAGCAAGCTTCTTTGTGATTATATGTCGTTTATTGAGTCTGAAACTTTCTGGTAATGTTTTAGATGGTGTCCGTTGAAGATGATGATCTTGCTGGGTTGGAAGATGTAAGTTCTGATGCAGATGATAATTATGAAGCGGAGTTGTCTGATGGGGATAATTCAGCTGGAATAGCACCTGTGAGAAAGCCCCACAGGAAGAAAACACGTGGTACGTTTTTCTGTTGTACTTGTCTTTTGTAAGTTGCATAATTTGCTACATTTAGTGATGGGTTCTTCTTCCAATCCTTTTTTTGCAGTTGACAATGCGGAACTACTCCCACTTATGGAAGGCGAAGGGAGAGCATTTAGAGTACTTGGATTTAATCAAAGTCAAAGGGCTCAATTTGTTCAAATCTTGATGAGGTTTGTGATAAAAGATAGTTTCTTTAATGAGATATATGATGCTATGATCTAGTTTTAAATCTATTTGTGATAATTATTAACCGAGTAAGTACATTGCAGATTTGGGGTTGGAGACTTTGATTGGGCGGAATTTACTTCACGTTTAAAGCAGAAGAGTTATGAGGAAATAAAAGTGTACGAGTTGTTTTAGCTTCAAAGTTTTCATTTATATTTTTCATGCCAAGAAAGGAGGCAATCTTTTACTTAGTGTTAAATGGGTTAATAAAAGCTATTCTAGCTGTTGGTTGAAGTTGAACTGCATTAACTATTAACTATAATGACGTATAATTATAATAAAATATGTTGGAACTGTAAAAGTAAAAGGAACAAATATCAAATTAAAATTTAGAGTAAATTACATATTTGGTCCCTGTAGTTCACACTATATTGCATTGTTGGTCCCTATTTTAAAATAATTATGGAAAAGGTCCCTGTGGTTTACACTATATTGCACTATTGGTCCCTATGCTTAACAGATTGATTTCACACGGAATTAAGGTTAGGGACCAATAGTGCAATCTGATGTTAACCACAGGGACCTTTTTTATAATTATTTCAAAATAGGGACCAACAGTGCAATATAGTGTGAACCACAGGGACCAAATATGTAATCTATTCCAAAATTTATGGATTTTTGCATTTGGGAAGATTTAAAGTAGTGCATGATTTTTTTGTTAGTAGATTGAAATATTAAAGGTGGTTATTTTGGTTTATTGTTGGCATGTTGTTCTCATGCTGCACTTTGTATATTATGCAGTTACGGAACTCTCTTTTTGTCGCACATTTCTGAAGATATTACAGACGCAGCGACTTTTTCAGGTGACTTTTTGTGATGGCCTTTTCAGCTCTATTATCTTACTCCTGCTATGTCTGTTTGCTTGTGCTGCCATTCAGTTCGTGAATTTTAACCATCTTTAATGGCAGATGGTGTTCCAAAAGAAGGGCTAAGAATAGAAGACGTACTTGTCAGGATTGCGGTTTTGCTTCTTGTAAGAGATAAAGTAAGTTCCATCCTTCAAGTAAGAAGTTACTATGTGATTTTACTATTTCAGTTTTTCTGACCTTTTAATCATTTTTTTATATAAATCTTGTTATTTTTGCCTAATCTTGTGGACCCTCGTTTTCTACTGTTTTAGGTGAAATGTTCTTCAGAGAATACATCTGCTCCCCTTTTTTCAGATGACATCGTGTATCGGTATCCCGGATTAAAGGGTTTAAAATTTTGGAAGGAGGAGCATGATCGGACCCTACTGCGTGCTGTGTTGAAGTAAGCTTTTGTTACAATCTTTTCAATAATTTAATGTGTCTTTTGTTTTTTAAGAGGTCTGAAGTCTGATTTCACATCTAAAAAATAAGAGGTGGATGGTGCACCTCTTAACATTTCAAAGGACGATAAGAGGCTTTCAGACCTTTTCTTAAAAATAAAACGAAGTCTTAAGTCTGTAAACCTCTTAATTTTCATACCTAAAAAAGTCTTGAGAGGTATTTTTTTAACAAACAGCCCATAACATTCTTGTGTATTTAGAACATGACTCTGTTAAGAGGTGTTTGACTTTTAGAAGATGCTAGTTATATAAATATCCAAATTCGAGTGGAATTATATGTAGTTTTTTATTGGGTTATTTTTGTGCGTATATGAAGGCATGGTTACGGAAGATGGCAAGCTATTGTTGATGATAAGGACTTAAGGGTTCAGGAAGTCATCTGTCAAGAGCTGAATCTTCCAGGAGCTTCTCAAGCTCCGTTTGCTGCTGCCGGACCCGGAGGGCTTGAAGCTCAAGCAGCCACTTCTCAAGCACAAGATTCTGCTACTGCAAATAACGCGTTGTATCACTTCAGAGAGATGCAAAGAAGACTAGTTGAGTTTGTCAAGAAACGCGTTCTTCTTTTAGAAAAAGGACTTAATGCCGAATACCAAAAAGAATACTTTGTAAGTCGTGTTTAAAATGTCCATTTTCTTTAGGAACCTAGGAACTGCTCACAATGGAACATGTGGGCATATTCATTATGAATATGGATGTGTTATTCATTATGAATATTCATTCTGAAGAGGGAGATGTGGCGCATTGTGGGTGGTTCCTGGGACTTCTAGTCAATTTTGGGTTTCTAACGGAATTTTCCTCATTTTCTTCATTGCTATTCTTTATAATAGGGTGATGAAAAGCCCAATGAGATACGAAATGATGATATGGAGACAGAACAAAAGGTTGTAGACAGATCAAATGCAGGCCACCATGAGACATGTGCTCAGATTATCGGGAATTTGCCTCAAATCGAAGTCATCAGTAAGTGTCTAAACTGTAGAAAATGTGATTATTGCATTCAGGCCAACGAAAATCATTTGATTGGAAAATCTCATCTACCCATTTGTTTCTTTTTACAGCCCCAGAAGAAATATCAGCAGCTGCTTGTGATGATAAAACAGATCGCTTGGCAATGGGCCGCCTTTATAACGAGGTAACTCTTGAAATCTTCAAATTTTATAATCAGAATCTCCAACAGCTATGCTATAATTTTTCTGTAACGGAGCATGAAAAATCAAAATCTCCCAAAAAGTTACATTCATCTCCAGCAAGCAGCTGTTGGTAAAATAAATAAGTTGAGTTGAATGTAGTTTTTTTAGAGATTTTAGCTTGTGATTCCCTAATTTAGAAAAATTATAGAATAGCTATTGGAGATGCTCTAAGTTTTTGTGATTTTTATGATGATTTAAGAATACGTGTGAAGTTTGAAGATGACAAAATGAGACGTTTTTGTGCAGATGTGCAAGATCGTTGAGGAAAATGCGTTGGATTCGGTTGAGGCTTATTTAGCCAACAAATCGGCAGGTTTTAAGCTGCAAAAGAACCTGCAACCGCTAGAAGCAATACACGAAGAAGTCGGCAAGATTTTATCAAGCGTGGAGGCGGAGGGTGTAACAGGAAATGAAAAGAGCAACGGAGACGTGGCGGGTTCGAGTCCAGGTCAGCATGAAGGGGCCCCAGTGAATGGGAGTAGAAATGATGGTGGTGGTGGTGGTGGTGGTGATGGTGATGTGACAATGGAAGATGTTGATGGTGAAGATAACAAGGCAAATGAAGGGGCTGGTGTGATTGTTTTGGAGTGAGGAATTGAAGATGGTGGGAAAAGGGTTTTGGTATTATAGAAATATGGGGTTTAGATGTTTGTGGGATGATATGATTAATTTACAGTTTACTAATCAAGTTTATGAGAATTAGGGAGCTTAATTAATTAAAAGCTTGTGTAAGTTGTTCCAATATTGTAGTTGACTTTGTGTTTTGACCATAGACAAAACTAATATAACAATTGAATACATTTTTAACTGCTTTTATTGTTATTTGTTAATCCTTTGACATCATTCTTCAGTACCCTTTGAACTATAAAACTTTACTATTGAGTATTATTGTAATGTTCATATAATTATCTATCTTATTTCTGTATTATGAAAATTTTGGTTTCTGATATGATCAATGGCCACAAGTCATGTTACCCATTATTCTTTATTCATTTTTGAACCACCAAAAGATTGAATTTTTACCAATAATAATAACTATAATTAAAGAATTGCAATACATCAAATCCATTTCTCATTCAGTCCAATATTGAACCAAATGTAAAAGACAAGGTTTTACTTGAGTATTGAACCAAATGTAAAAGACAAGGTTCTACTTGATTCTGTCGAGTTATGTCTCACGTATCAAATGCAACCTATCTTATAAATACAATAAAATACTTTTGACTATTAATATGCATGCAAAAATGTATATCACGAAGTCGCTCTTCCAAAATTATATATATACAACAAATAACCTTGTAGCCTTTTTGCCAATACTATAAGAATGAACATTAGGAACACAAAATGGCAAAAGCTTCATGTTATTATATATCGTTACATTGGTCGGATCTCGAGACCACATACAATAAGGCCTGACATCGTTCCTTCATAACTTACCAGTTTCAAATTTACAGGAATACAATCATGTCTAATCCATCGTTTGAGTTGAATTTCCACACATTAACCTCCATCCATCCATCTTCCCTCTTTTTCGAAATCCGATCAGTATCATGTAAATTCCATGAGCTCGGGGATCTAAAATAAATAATTTCACTCTCTTTGTTTTTCCAATGGAGCTGATCTTGTACTTTCACTGGACAATGCAACCCGCGGCATTTTTCTGAAAGCTTGAACACAAGGTAACACACGTAGTTTGTATCTGGTGACAACATTTGACATTCAATCTTGCACTTGATACACAATACTTGTTGACGTAAAACCTCAATCTCCTCTTGAAATCTGCATGGAGAATATATGATTTGATGATCATTACGTACTTCTCTAAGACTAATTCTTTTTAAAAAATAGTAATACACGGATAACCCACTCCGGGAGAGGTGAAAATGTTGTCCTCTATCTACTAACACATTTGTAGTATTTCATTGGAACAAACAACCAAGACCTCGTTCGGTTTGCGGATGTGGATTGAATTTGGAGAGATTTGGAATCGAAATCCAATGCAATCCCATGTCTGGTTTGAAGGATTTGAAATCTAGGAAATTTAATTAAACCCCCCATAAACATAGGATTTTGTAATCCTAGAGAGTTGGATGGTATTATCAAGGGATTTGTATGTAAATGTGGCTTAAAATATGTTTAAAACATTCAATTTGTAATAATTAATTAATAAAAAAGGTAATTCAATTGTTTTGCATATTTGTCATAAACTTTTTATAAATAATGGAATTCAATTCCATTGCAAATCCTACAAACCGAACACACTAATAACGTTAAAAATCCTTCCACGTAATCCAAATCCCACAAAACCATTCATTCAAACCAAACACCCCCTAATAGTTTAATCGTAAGAGTGAAAAGACATATTAAGTTAATTTTTGAAATTAAAAACAAACCTAGATTGGGTTGAAGGTTTCCGAGCGAAGAACTTGTCATTAGAAGAGTTGTATAGAACCACCTTTGCCGGAAGCATGTGACATTTCTTTCCATCCATTTTGCCTAGCCAAAACTATTAATTCATCAAAAGAGTTGAGATGAGTAAGTCATTTCAAAACCAACGGGGAACATTTCAACTATATTTATTATCGTGAATCAAAAAGACCTTTTCACCCTCGTCGATTGGAATGTGACTGGGTTCCTCTTTACCGCCATCAAGCAATTGTTGCACACTGTTATCCATGCTCGAATTTGACGTCAAAACTCCTTGCACCTTCTCATATTCTTCATGCTTTAGCTGCATATAAAAGGCAAGACTAAGGTACCGTTTGTTTTTTAAGAGGTCTGAAGACTGATTTCACATCTAAAGAATAAAAGGTGAATGGTGCACCTCTTATAACTTCAGAGGACAGTAAGAGGTTTTCAGATCTTTTCTTAAAAATAAATCAGTCTTAAGTTGGCAAACCTCTAAATTTTCAGACCTAAGAGATTTTAAGATGCATTTTTTAAAAAACAAACAGCCCCTAAATGTTACTTTTTTGTTCTTTTTTATATTACCTACTCAAACCAAAAAGAAAAACTTGATGAAAGTTGTGTGAAAATGTGGTGTTAATTTTTTCCTTATCTACTTTAAAAAATACAAACAAAAGAATTAAGAAGAAGAACACAACCGATCAGGAATACAACAACACTCTGTCTGGGTGTAGTTGCTGGCCGGGTTTTCAGCTTCTTGCTGCCCGTTTTTTTTTTTTAAAATTTATTCTGCTGCTTCAAAAAAGAAGAAGAAGAATGAAAAAGTATTTTCAAACTTGCCTTATCAATGGCATGAAACTCGATGCCTTCAACATATACTGCACCACTTCCACAGTAGCATCGTGAAAAACTCTCCAGTAGAACCTCAAACACAATACCTTCCTTGTGATTCAAAAACCGGTACAATTCAATCATCAGCCATTTGTCTTCTCTCAATGTTGCAAAATGTGCATGTAAGGTTTCGCTTCCCATTTTGTACGTAAGGTTTACATACATCGGCTTATTCGAGAACTTTTTTGGATCATAAAACTTGAAGACCAGACAAACTCCATAAGCAACATCTAGAGACAAAAATTGAGGTTTTATCCGAATGTGAATCCGTAGATTTAAGGCATCCAACATTTTTGCCACGCTTGGAAACCTGCAAAAATATAATAAACTTCAATCTAGTTAAGTTTTGCTTCAAAATAGATTATCAATTAACATTGATAATATAGTAACTAGTTGTTGGTTCCTCAAACGCTTCTCATATTTGAAGTTGAATAAAAATACTCCCTCCGTCCCAAAATTATTGTTCATATTTGACTTTTGAAAGTTTTTCTTTTTCGACTTTGACCTTAATTATTTTTGTTTGTGTTGTATAATATTTGATGCAAAATATATGAATGAGTTGTGTTTTTAATGTATTTCCATTGGTATAATTTTCATCAAGTATTATGTAAGACAAACAAAAATATTTAACGTTAAAGTCAACAAAGAAAGACTTTTAAAAGTCAAAACTGGACAATAATTTTGGGACGGAGGTAGTAGAATTTAGCATTTGTGAGAATAACAAATGCATCTAACAACGGTACACATGTACAAAGAAAGAGAGAGGAACCTTGATTCTGGATTTGATCGCCACTTACGTAACCTACGGTTTTTGTACGAAAACTTTCTTGCTGATATCATTTCATTTCTTTCTCCGGTACTATTGAGAGAAAACCACTGTGATACAAAACAAAAACAAAAATTAAACAAATCAAAACCAAGTGTTTTCTTATGTAAATATGTTTGTACGATTTTGGAGTATAACTCATAATAATTGTCTTATCTCTTAAGATACATTTGGACCAAAAGAATCAAGTATAAATACATGTAAGCTGATATTTGTAAGATTGATCTTGTCATGGGATACAAGTGCAAGTGTGGTTGATCTTGAGCAAGGAAACTGGAGTTTTAGAGTTGGAGGATTCTTTGTGACTAAAGATGTGCCCACATGAGTGAATTTTTGTAATGCCCCAAGCCCCAAGAAGCATGCTAAGATGGTATAAGTTATTAGCATAGTCCACAAAAGTTTGAACTTATAAGGAGCTCACAAGTCTACTTTTCCATTAATGTAGGACTGATTGTTAGAATTTACACATATAGATGAATGACCAAAAGGGTGTTCTTGTATTTAAAAATTTTCCAAAAGGCATGAAATAAGAAGAAGGTAATCACCACATTGCCCTCTTGAAGGAGGATTCCTTTGCAGAACATGTAGTAGAGATCCTTTTTCATCTTATCGGAGCAGATTTCAGGAGATTCTGACATTTGGATGATTTGCTCATAGTCTACAGGTAATCTAGGCTCCCATATTCTGCAATCCTCCTGCATATTAATTAACAAAGAATCATGTTTCAATTAATCTGTTATCATTGATACTGTTGACTTTGAATTAAAATAAATATATATAAAAATGACTTTGAAATAATTACAACCCTTTAATCTTTCAAT
This sequence comes from Centaurea solstitialis, assembly GCA_030169165.1. Taxonomy (NCBI): domain Eukaryota; kingdom Viridiplantae; phylum Streptophyta; class Magnoliopsida; order Asterales; family Asteraceae; genus Centaurea; species Centaurea solstitialis. The sequence continues at coordinate 105,500,082 of CM058042.1, read as the reverse complement.
AATAAATTTTCTTTTGTTTAGTTTTCATGAAAAGTAAAGGGTTTTTTGAATGATACCTGCTGTACAAATCTGTATTCTCTGTTTATTCGGTGATACCTTTTGATTTATATATTCTAGTCTCCATATGCATAACTTGAAAGAAGTGTTATGTTTTAAAGATTATGAGAACTTACTTGGATTTCTAATGCTTTCTCAAGTTGTAGCATCACCTCGGTTGCTGTTGGTCGTTTTTCTCTGTCACGATGTAAGCATTGATAGGCAATACTCGAAAATGTAGACAATGAATGTGGCACAATTTGCTCCTTTATACCCTCAAACACCATCTCCTCAACCCTTCCTTCTTTGAATTTTCTTTTAACCAATCTATTCCGAGTTATAAGGTTACCATTATGATATTCATACGCCAATCTCCCACATAAGAGCTCAAACAATACCACACCAAATGAGTATATATCAGATTCTTTGGTTAACACACTCGATTCCAAGTATAGCGGGTCAAGATAGCCCACGGTGCCTACAACATTCTCTATAACATAGTCCATTTCTTGATTTATTGGACATATTAAGGAAAGCCCAAAATTAGTAACTTTTGCTTTCCAATCCCAATTTAGCAGAATGTTAGCGCTCTTGATGTCCCTATGTACCACCACATCTTGTTTCTCAGCACTAGTCCCATGAAGGAAATCCAACACCTTTGCAACATCGATGCATATCTCAAGCCGTTTTGTCCACGTAAGACAATCATCAGCCAAGTGCCTATCAAGGCTTCCTCTAGACGCATACTCGTAAACAATGATCTTTTCATTCATTTCGTCACAGTAGCCTACAAGACCAATCACATTCTCATGTTTATACTCGAAGAGAATTTCAAGGTCTGTCAAAAACTCGGTTTCTCCACCAAAATGTTCATCCAACCGCTTCGCAACAATGATGTCATGTCCATTAGCATGTGGAACTTCTCCTTTGTATACCGTCCCAAAACCTCCTTTTCCAATTAAGTTGTGCTCACTGAAGTCTTGTGTGGCCAGCTTTATGTCTTCAAGTGAAATTTTGAGAATGTCCTTGTTGTTTTCCTGAGACACTCAACCAACTTTAATACTCAAACAAATAAATTGGTGTTCAAAAAGTGATGGTAAAATGATGATGAATGCTGATAAATTGGTTATGAAAAGATAAAAGTTGGTAATAAGAATTACAAAAAGTGTTGAAATTTATGAGAAGTTAATTAGTGACTAAATTGATGATAAAATTTGTTTAAAAAGATCAGCACAGAAAGAAGAAAAAAAAAATTATACTTTGAAACATTAACTTACTTGGAAGTATAAAGCATTCTCGAGTTCCTTAATGACGGCTTCCATGGTTGGACGCTCAGCTTGAGTTTCTGCCAAACATTGATATGCAACTTTTATAAATGCATCTAAAGAATCTTGATTAGGTCCTCTATTTAGAGAAAACCGGTTTTCGATTTCTTCCTTTATTTTGGGATCTACCATTTGCTTTAAATTTCCATCCCTGAAGTGTCTTCGCACGATGGATGGAAGCCCCTTGTCATTGCCGACATTGTAAATTTCATCATATGCCAACCTCCCACACATGATTTCAAATAATACTACTCCAAAAGAGTAAGTATCTGATTCCTTTTTCAACTTACCTGTCTTCAAATATTCTGGGTCCAAGTACACGTCTGTCCCTGCAATATTAGAGGTATTGATAGTGCTTGCAGGGTGGAATCTAGAGAGCCCAAAGTCAGCAATCTTGGCCTCCCAATTCTCGTACAATAGAATGTTGGCACTCTTTATGTCACGGTGAACTATCCTTTCTTTGTCCTCCATGGTGGTGTGAAGGTAATTCAATCCATGTGCAATATCAAGACACATTTTTATTCGTTGCGTCCAAGTAAAAGTAGTCATCTTATCGGTGTCTCCCAAATAATCTTCAAGGCTTCCATTAGAAGCCAACTCGTAGACAAGGATCTGTTGACGCTCTTCATAACAAAAGCCAAGAAGAGAGACTATGTTCGAATGCTTACAACTAGTAAGCATTTCAATTTCTGCAAGAAACCCTTGCTCTCCTTGCCCATCTTGTCTACTAAAGATTTGTTTTATGGCTACACTACTGCGTTTCTTGGGTAGTTCATATTTATTCTTCCCTTCTATTCCTGATGAACTTTTGCTATCAAAATGCTCAAGATTTGCCTTGTACACCACCCCATATCCTCCTGACCCAATACAGTATGTATCAGCAAAATTATCCGTAGCCAAAACAATATCTTTGAGTTGAATCTTCAAGTGTTCCAAGTTTTTCCCCTACAACATTAATGTGTGTTAAAGAAAACGGAGAGTTTTGCAGTCTATAGAGGTTAGTAAGGATGATAACAAGATTAAAAGGATATTGTGGCGTTCTTTAAATCAAACATAATGCTATTTTGTTCACAAAGAAAAAGTTTTTTCAGATTTAGTTAATAGTTTCCATGCACTATAAATATGTTACTTTTGTCATCAAATGACCATTGGCTTACTGGTAATTGGTAACCCCACCTTTCTGAAGGTCAGGTTACAACTCAAACTAGTGAGTTTAATTTATCGTATATAAGTATTGTATAATCAAGGTTGGCATGGCAGCTAGGTCAAGCCTCAAGCGTAGCATTACGGGCCAGGGCAAGGACACGGCGTTTTCCAAAGCGTGACTAAAAGTAACCAATCTTAGTTAAGATGTCCACAAATCAATGTTATTTAATAAGATCACCTCAAACAGAAAGAAAATTGTTACCTTGAGAATGTCGGACGCTTTACTTTCCACTTGAGCTTTTGAGTAGTCCTTTAATATCAATAAATGTAAAATAAATTATTCAACATATAGCTAGTATGCCAGGAGATGGAAAACAAAAACAAAAATTACTTACAGGATTCTCAAGTTTCCATTGAAGATCCAAAGCCTTTTCAAGTCTTCTAACAACGTTTTCCATATATGGACGATGTGCGCGTTGCATTTTCAAGCATTGGTACGCTGTGTCTGAGAAGATGGTGAATGACTGTGGGTCCATTTGCTTCCTTAAATCAGGATCAACGATTTCATCTAAATTTCCATCTTCATAATGCTTTTTGAACGACGAAGTTAGAATTTCGGGTTTACCATTGTTGTAACTTACTGCTGTCCTCCCACAAAGGACTTCAAATAATACGACACCGAAAGAGTAAACATCAGATTTCTGGGTCAGAATGCCAGTCTCAACATATACAGGGTCTGCATAGCCCAACGTGCCAACAGCATGTGAGAGGACGAGGCGATGCCTCCGAGTTGCAAGATTAGCTATGGAAAGTCCAAAACCACTTATCTTGGCTTCCCAATTTTCATCTAACAAAACTTTAGAACTCTTGATGTCACGATGTATTACACAATAATCGCGTCCCATATCGTAATGCATGTAACTCAAAGCACGTGCTGCACCAACACATATGTGTAACCTTTGCATCCATGTAAGGGTGGAGCCACTTAGATATTTGTCGAGACTTCCATTTACCTCATACTTGTATATGATGATCTTCTCAGCATCCGCATCAGAAAACCCAACGATAGAGACTATATTTACATGCTTGAGACGAGTAAGCGTCGAAACCTCTTTCCAGAACTCAACGTCTCCTTGCCCTAACCTACGATCTAACCTCTTTGCAACAATATTTACCAATTGCCCTGACAACAAGAGTTGTCCTTTGTAAACTTTTCCAAAGTCACCTTGTCCAACGAAATTTTCATCGGCAAAGTTGTTGGTGGCAGATTTTACATCTTGAAGGGGGATTTTTAAGTGAGCAAACTCTTGGAGGGGTGAAGAAGACATGGTGTTTTCGTTTTATGAGTAAAGAAAATTATGAACTAAAATCACAAGGCTTGTGGCGTAGCGGTAAGGCATGTGGGGAATGTGGATGGTATCCCATTCACCCCAGGTTCGAATCCCCTCGTGCGCATCTTGTGGCTAAGCTTAGTCTCAGACGGCCGTATTTTCAGTTTCTGTTCTAAATTGCCAAGGATGTAGTCTAGGCAAAGCCTAGATGAACCTTATCAAAAAAAACTATGGAACTAATATTGCAGATGAACTTGAGAATTATATTCAAGAAACACAATGGCAGCTCCAAAGACACAAGTATCTAAAGAGATAATAAAAAGTCAACCTTCGTCTCCTTTATAAAAGCGCCATGAAAGAGACGATGGTACCTCAACAGTTTACTGTTGCCAATTTCAGCAGCAAGTTTCCTATAACAAAAACAAAGTGTATTAGTACCGAAACACATACACCCTAGATTCAATTTTGAGCTTAAAACCCTAAGATATATGATTTGTTGCCTAAATAAATTTACAGTTAGGCTGTGTTTGGGAAAAAGAAGCTAGCTTATAAGCTAGTACATGTTTGGATAAACCATAAGCTAGCATATTGAAACGCTAAGTGGAGTAGCGTTTCAGGAGCTTTTTGTAGCTTTTTTCCCATTATATCTTTGTTAATATTACCTATTATATCCTAAGATACTCTTTATGGTCATTTTACCTACTCATAAGCTAGTCTTTGCCAAACATAATGTATTCATAAGCTAGCTTATCAGTTGCTTATCACCTATCAACTACCAGCTAGCTTATCAGCCATAGCAGATTAGAGTAAACCATTTCTAAAAGTCTGTAAATTTGATTACAAAATCTGATAAGAAATCAATTAATCTATGCAATAAAAGGGGGAATCTAGAATCAATCAATCAGTCTACGCAATAAATGGAAGAATCTGGAACAGATGATTACAAAATCGATAAGAGTGTGATTATTACCGTGAATTGTGGACTGCAAATTTCGGAAAGATACGGATTATGATTATGATCACGTACGGATCGTATCTAATCTCATAGATTGGGTCTCGCTTTCCGCCATTGGAGACCTGTTTCAATTTTCGTCTTCTTTTATATGATAAGTTACAAATTCAGTCCCTATGGTTTTAGTTTTGTTATGAATCGGATCCTTTAAACAACCTAGACTTATATTTGGCAGTCGTTTACCAAACGCTTACTGAGTGGGTGTTTATCGATAAAGGACATTATCTTCATTTACATTGTCTCTAGAGCTCTTGTCAAAAGAAATCTACTATTCAAATTATAAACTATGGTTGCGTGAGAAAAAAGAGTTTCAGTCTTTCAGACCCTTGATAAGATAAGAAGAGTTTTTGGACCCTTGATAACTTCTAACCTCAACAAACCCATGAATTACACTTCTTACAGAAATTGATAAGGTTGCATCTCAATGCATCTTGTTAGCGCTAACCTTCAATTAGAATTGTTTCAAAGATGGAGATCCCTTCTCGTCGTTCTCACTGAAACCCAACTTTAGGGACAAGCCCAATGATATATTTTTTTTCTTCATATGATTAAATTATCTAATATGGTTTTGTACCTTATAAAACTATTCGATTACACATTTCACAAATCTTAATCTTTTAGCTTACAACGAAGGGACAAAAGTGCTCGTATAGCCACTTAACTAGGTCCATCCACACGTATATGTGTGTGTATATGGATAGATACAAATAGAAACAAGAGCTAATTGAGAAAAATAAGAAAACGTGCAAATCAAGTGTCAAATTTCATGCGATTTTATGTTAGCAGCCAGTAAAAGGGGTGTGCAAACCATTTGGTCTACGACATTAAAGTCATTTTAGTTTAAAATCACATTAGATTTAATTCTTTTTTTATTTATTTAGGTACTGTATTTGTATGAAATGACTTTATATTAAAGTATATAAAATGAAAGAGGAAAGTTCAAATATGAACTCAATTTTGGTTGTGAACATGAGGACAAATCTTAACCACTCATCCGATCAATAAAGGCGGCTTTAACCAGGTCCTCTCCTTTAATAATCTCTACCCTCCTATAAATCGCGTCAATCCTCCATGATCGCGTCCACCGTAACTGAAGATGTGTAGTTGAAATTCGTCCTCACCTTCACAACCAAAATTGAGTTCAGATTGAACCTGACCCTATAACGAATAGATCAAAAATAAGGTGAAAAAAATAGTTGTATGGAAAATATTCAAAAAATTGAGGTGGCTTAAAACACACACAAAACCATTGAAAACTTGATTTTCTATTCCAACTGCAAGCAAAAAGATGTATTATTTTATCCTTATTTTTGTACAAAAAATGCAAATGGTGTCATCTTCAATCCTCTGTCGGTCCATCTCTTTTCTAAACCATTTCTCTCTCTAAAAAATTACCAAATTTCAACTGTGAATAATTCTCCCATGGATCCGCCAACCTCTTGGGACTCCTTACGAAATCAGGTTTCTTTATGTTTTCTTGTTGAATTGTGTGTTTTTAATCATTGAATTTCTGTTTTCTTAAGTGAATTACTCTCAACTTGTAATTGCTGAATCTGAGATTGAAAGTTAGGTTTTTTGTTTGGGAGGATTTTGGGAGGTTTTTTTGACTTGTTAGGGTTTAGAAAAAGATGGTGATTTTGGAGATTTTGGATCTAGATCGAGATCAATTTGGTTGGCTTGAATTGAATTGATTTAATGGAGGCAAGGAGTTTTCTGATTGTTTGTGAAGCAGTAATCAAAAGTGTTAGATTTGACTGAAAACAGGGAAATATTGGCTATTGCATACCAGAATCAGTAGTATAAGTGTCTGTGGCAGTTGCTGGATGGTTTGGTGCTGGATGATTAAGAGGCTCTTATAATATGGTGCAAAATGAAATATGGTGGGTTTGGTAATTGTTGAGAGTGAAATCAGGAGTCTGAATGGTTAAGAGACTTCCAAGATACTAAATCATTCAGAGGATTTTGTAACCATTAAGAGGCAATCGATTTTTTTGCCAAACAAGATTTACCTCTTAAAGATTCAGAGGCTGCTTCTTAATGGAACTATTAAGAGGTAAACAAACGGCCCCTAAATTGCACCAACAGTAATCAGAATTAGGGAAATCTTAGAGTACATAATCAATAGCAACAATAAGTTTTACCGATGAAAATTGACAAAATTAAGTCTAGTTTAGGGACTTGATGATAATTGGGAGTATGGAAATGTGAAAGCATCGACCTTTATGTATATAGATATCTTTTGATGTAAAGAAATACAACTTTTGATTTCAAGGGTTATTGATTTTGTTAAGAAGTTTAAATAGGTATTATGCTTTTCGGGATGATAACTCTACCGTGAGGTGGTTCATGATGCAATTTTACGTTGTTATCTGTTTTTAGTAAGTGGAGCATTTCTCAATTCTCAAGGGTTTGGGTTGATGTTTTGTGTTTGCAGGCAAGGAAGCTTGAAGCTCAATTGGATGATCAAATGCATTTGTATCGTAAATTAGTCTCAACTAAAGTTGATGACGGTAACGAGAATGATCTTGCATCAGGAATACAGCAACTACTCAAGCAACTGCATCATGTAATTTCACAAATGCAAGCGTGGGTGTCATCGGGGGGATCAGAAATATTTTCTCACACACTAACTCGTCATCAAGAAATTCATCATGATCTTAGTCAGGTAACTTGGTCCTTATATACTTTATTGCTTCTTTCGTTCATAAAAGGATCAATATTACTTCCATACTATTCATTTATCAAGTTTCAAGTGTATAGGATCTATAAAGACGAATGGAAACCTTTATGGTTTATATGTTCAAGTAAAGTAAACGGCTAAACAACTTTAACTCGAATGCATTGTTCTAAACAAGGTTGAGTAGCGTTGTATTAAGATTTAAGAAGTCTAGGGTCCTTTTGATGCTTAATCACTTATGTGGTCTAATTTAAGCATATATATATACACTATTTGACGTTACTATATTGGATCCCCACACCCAATACAGTGATGTGTTTGCATGCTTTGTAGGTTGTATTTGTATAACTATCCATGGGGAATGGTTCACAAATTAAATTACAATGGTTATTTGTGACCTACTCTTATGAACCATCTCTAACTGCCTATGAACTATGTTTGCTTGCCACTGTTCATTATTATATGTACTTGATTGCAGGAGTTCAATCGGCTACGATCTAGCCTCAGAGCAAAGAGAGAGCATGCATCACTGCTCGAGGATTTCAGGGAGTTCGACAGAACAAGATTAGATCTTGAAGAGGGTGGTGCGTCTCAAGAGCAGTCTCTCCTTAAAGAGCGTGCTACTCTCATGAGAAATACTGGGCAGGTGTGTAAAATTGAATCCATTCTTTGAACACAATTGCAATCAAAACTGAATCCATGACAATATTGTTTTGTTTAAACTTCTTTCAACCCCCTCCCCCCCACCCACACACACACACACACCACACAGACAATTAAAAGGTCTCAAGTGGGCATGTTGAGAATGATAAATCTTGTTTCTTGAAATATATATTGCTCTACTGTCTTACTGAATTTTTGTTGTTATAAACTGTTGCACAAATATACCATCAGCAATTGATTGATGTCAAGTGGCAGTCAATAGAAAACAGGAAAGAAAATTAGTTGAAAAACTGAATGATTTTTCAATTTTAAAGCAATTGAAGATAGGCTATGTTCGAAGGAGCTATGCATGAAAAAGTTGGAGAACGTTTCAACTTGTAAAAAAAAAGCTTAGATCTTGATCATGTAATGATATTATTTTGTGGATCTTATCTGTACTGTGCAAGTTCGTAAGAGCAAGAAATGATGATGTGATTGTGGGTCCCGTTTACTTGACGAAAGGGCTCTATGGTGTGCTAATAATTTAAGGTGGATGCAGATGGACGGTGTAATATCACAAGCACAAGAAACTTTAGGCACACTTATGTTTCAACGTTCAACATTTGGCGGCATCAATTCGAAGCTTAGTAACGTTAGCAGTCGCCTCCCAACTGTAAGTGTTCAAAAGTAATTTCATTTGATCTTTGCTCAGCTACAAAAACCTTAGGGGTGTTTGATTTCATTTGACGGAATGTTTTTAAAGCAGTTGGATTTTGTGGAAGTATTTGGAATCTTTGGTGTGTTTGATTTTTAGGAGATGGAATTTGAGTTATATTCCATTCTTTATAGATGGTTTATGAGAACTAATTATAAATAATTAAATTACTTTTTATCAATTGATTATTACAAAACAATGTTTTCTTAACATATTTTAAAGGGTAAATTACATATTTGGTCCCTGTGGTTTACATTATATTACACTGTTGGTCCTTGTGGTTTACACTATATTACACTGTTGGTTCATGTGGTTTACACCATATTGCACTGTTGGTTCCTGTGGTTTACACTATATTGCACTGTTGGTAAAGTGCAACATAGTGTAAACCACAGTTATTTTAAATAGGGACCAATAGTGCAATGAAGTGTAACCACATGGACCAAATATGTAATTTACCCTATTTTAAAACATTATTACAAACAAATCCTATGAAATACCTTGAAATACCAACTACACCCATGAGATTTCTACATCCTATGCTTGTGGGATTTCATTGAAATCCAACATTTCAATTCTAGACTTCCCTTCAAACCAAATGTAGCCCACCAAATCCTGCAAATTTAATGGGCCCTAAGGGTTGCCTCGAGGCTCGCCCCTTGCATTTGGTTGGTTTCGTGTGGTTAAACCATAGGGCCAAACCCATTTTTGGGTGTATGAAACTGCAAATCATCAGCCAATTGTGACCATTGGTTGCAGCACACTACACTTCTAGTCGGTTCGGCTGTTTTTGGGTTTCTTTGTTCACTGATTTATGTTTTTCATAAGCAATATATGATCTTAAGTTTTATGCCATGTTTTTCAGGTGAATAGCATTTTGTCGGCGATAAAGAAGAAAAAATCCATGGACACGATCATTCTTTCATTAGTTGCATCCGTTTGCACGTTTCTAATCTTGATTTACTGGTTGACAAAGTAGAAAAGGGATGTTTGGGAGTCTTGGCAACAGTTGGAGGTATAATTCAACTGCCCAAATGGTTATATAGATATATTGATTCGTATGTATGTGGTATTATTTTTTGGGGACTTTGTGTGTCGTAAATGTATTGAAAATCGACACTTTTGCAATTATATGATCAACATCTTCAAGCATAGTTAAGCAAGAATGTGCTCAAATAGAAGGGGTGTTGCTATTTGGACCCCCTTTTGGTCGATTCAAGAATGTAAAAAGGTAAGTTTGGTTTTAACACATGAGTTTTATTGGTGTTTTTTCATTAAAGGTTAGGTTACATTTGTATTTTGAAAGCAAAAATATGGATGACTATTGATTAATCTATCTTCGTGACTGAATGATTTAAAAAGGTTCTTTTTTGGAGAGTTTTCTTACAGATAGAATGGATGTGATTTTCAATTGGGAACTACATGTTTGGAACAATATGCATAAATTTCTCCTTTAGAAACTTATTTAATTAATCATTTTTTATATCATTAGGCCATTACAAACAATGAGGTATGGTTAACCGTTAACCGAATAAGTTGTGGGATCATTAAACTTCTAAACAAACAAGCTTTAAATAGTATCTTGGTACAAAGCCCGATCATAAGAGATTCCATCCGTCACAACAAACAAACAACGTAATTAGGGCATTGTTTGTTAAAAATAAGCTAGTTTATAAGTTAGCTTATAAGTCGGGTACATGCTTGGATGTTTTTGAAAAGCTACTCTTGCTAGCGTTTTGATGACTTATAGGACTTATTATTATTTTATTTCAAATATACTTTACTAAGTTTTATGATATCAAATTTTTAAACTTGCATTTTTGTTATTTTACGATCATAAGCTACATTATCGGTTAGTTTTTACCAAACGCAACTTATTCATCAACTAACCTATCAGTTATCATATAGTTTATCACTCACCAGCTAGTTTGCCCAATATAGCCTAAATTCATCTTACATTAGTTAAAAGTTATTTCATCGGTCTTAGATCTCATCGTTTTAACACAAACTATAGAAGGGAGAAAGAACTATAGAGTAAAAAATCATCCGCAATAAAAAAATTATAAACAAATTTTCATCATCTTCACCTTATTGGTGCATGGGCAGTAGGCACTAATCATTCTACTGACCTTGGTATTTCTTCTATCGGACAATTGAAGATGGACATGAATAAAAGTATATATCCTACCTTCAGACTCTACTTTATATAAAACAAACTAGGTATTTGACTTACTTCTATTTTCAAGTAAAAATGTGATGGTAGAAAGACAAGATTGATTCACTTGTATGTAACGAGAAGTGGTTGTCAATCGTTAGATGAGAAATAGATTCACATTAAGATGGGATGCACCGAGATAAAATGCATCAAAATGTAGTAAATAAATTTCTTTCTAAAACACAATTCATGAGAAAGCATCAGATTAAAAGAAATCAACGGTTCAACTTCTCATGTTTTTCACCATTAACTCAAATTCTCACACGATCTTTCGCCTTTTAATCGATGACAAAAGTAATTAAAAGACAAACTTGCAGAGTATAAATAGTCAAGGGACTAAAACTATAAATCATTAAAAAATAGATATTTTCTCTAAATATTCCAGTAATGATTTTAACAATATATTTACGTCAAGTTATGAAACTATGTGGGCCCCATCTCAAAAAAAATATTCATTCACTCCTTTCATTTCACTCTCCCTATAAAATCCCCTTTTCCCTTTCCCAGCGCCATTACCACCATTATCATCCTCACCTCACCCCCCACTCTTCATAATCTCCTTTTATCAGTTTCATCTCTAAACAAACAAACAGCCAACAACAGCTTAATCAATCAGCCAAAACAGCTTAATCAATCAGCCAAAACAGCTTAATCAATCAGCTCACCAAATTCAGACGACGATGAACGAGCCCTGGGTGGCCGCCGCCATCTCCAGCGACGTTCTCGTGGCCGAGCTTCTCTTACGCCTCAAACAACGCTCTTCTTCTTCTTCTCCTTCTAAACCTAATTCACCACTATTGAGTCCAATCGGATGGGGAGATCGGAAGTCTCGATCGAAACCGCCGATGATTTCCACCACCGGCGAGCTCGGAAAAGGACAGAATCAGCAGCAGCAGCAGCGGAGCCCTAGCACGCCGCTGCCGTGGAGCGGCGGCGGAGCGACGGCGAGCGACGGTGGTTACGACAACGAGTGTAAATCGTGTAATCGTCCGTCAGATCTGTACAGATCTGCTAAGGTATGCATCTCTTTAAATCGATCTCCATATCTGATAACTCGTTTTGTTTACCACTAGAGTTTTAGTTTTCCGACGACCTAATAATCTGCCGGAAGTTGGAGTTTTCCGGTGGACGGCCGGCGAGTAGGTGGATTTACGGGAAATCAGTTGGTAAAAGTATTAAAATGGTTAATTACGATTTTGCCCTCGTCAGTCCACCTAAAATCCTAATTTACCGCAAGTGGACTTGCAATCTTCTTCTATCGTCTTCCTTTTTCGTCAATCTTTTTTTTTCAACTTTTCGGTCTAGAGGGAATTGACGATGCTACCCTGGATAACGAGGGCATTTCGGTCAATCCGTGGATAGATGGGTAGATGAGTAGATCCCATTTTAGATTATAGATACGAATTCTCTTCTTTTAATTATTTAATTTTTCCCCAAATGTTAATGAAAAATATCCATTAAATCTGTTAAAGAAAAGGTAACCGAAAAAATATAGACGGACCTAATTTTATTTTTTTCAAATGATGTACCATTTAACTAAAATAGATTATAAAAATATATTTTTTTTGTAAGATTATCATTCGTATGTAATGTTGGTTAGTTTTTTTTTTTTTTTTTTTGCATCCAAAGCATTTTCAATAGGTATTTTATAAATTTTTTAAATGAAAAATTAAAAATCAAAATTTTAAAAAAGTTACAACATTAATGATATTACTAAAAAAATTATATAAAATAATAATAGCTTGATATTATTAGTAAAAATAAATAAAACAATAATCTACTTCACCTTAGTTAGGTTTTTGATAATTCTTTTAAGATTTTTTTTTCTTCTTATTTTTTTTGTTTTAGAAAAATTAGAAAACAAAACTTCTATTTTATTAATTTATTTATTTTAGAGAAGCTATTAATCTAATATAGAGAACAAAACTTTTATTTTATCTATTTTATAAATGCTATTGAAGTTTAAAAAATAAAGGGTAGCATCGTCTTTTAGCATACTTACTACTTCTGGATTTATGATTTTCTTTATTGAAGAATTTATTCTTTGAGTGGGCCCCTATTGTACTTATGCTCTATATCTTGTTGGGTGGGATCTGATCAAGAACAACGAGTCTCCACTTTTGTTATGGTGAGGCTTTCGGGTATTGGCTTTGGATAATCCGAATCCCTGGTGGACCTTTCTTCATTCGTCGTTTTTCATTTGTGATCCAAATTCATTATTGACCAAGTTTCAGATTTGGTCCTTAAACTATGACCTTTTCAACAATATTGACCCATAGTATTCGTTTATTACGAATTTACCCTTGATGTGTTCGAGATCGATTGCTTTTGGTCCATCTAAATATACCACGTTTTACTTGAATTCCTTTGTAATTAAACCGAAGTTTTAATACCATGATCTAAATAATATTTGGAACCACTTCTATCAACGATAAATCAAGAAAACTGAAGATTCGTTTTAACTACTATTTCATGCTTGACTTTTCTTGAAGTTTGTTTATTGAAACTAAGTTTTTCTTTTGTTTGCAGATTGATTTGCATCAAAGCTCCAAAAGGGAAGACGGTGGATTCGGCCAAGTGTTGTGCAAAGCTGAATCGGAAAACAAGATCGATGAGAGGCGGTTTGTCTTACCGGATCTAAATGAGACTCCGGCTCTTGAAGGATAGGTTGAATTATGAAAACTACTTTGTGTAAATACCGAAATACGTACAAGATGATTGGAGGTGGTGTTTCCGGTGTTGGGGCTAAAAAATGTGCAGTTGAAATCTTTTAGAATGGTGAACTTAGGGAGACGTTTGTTTGGAGAAAAGAACAAATGAAATATTTTTATATTTTGATCGTTAATGTCTTTGATTAATTCCTAACAAGATGAGAAAACATTATATGTAACTATGGTCATCGGTATAATAGAAAGCATAATTAATGAACACTTTAAAATGTGTAGTATATAAAGAAATATGAGTATAATTTGTAAGGTTAACAAGTGTAAAGATAAAGATAGTATTGGAGAAATTATATGATTATTAACAATAAAAGGGATGTGCTTCAAATCTTGAGTATGATGTAGATAGAGAAATATTGTTTTCACCAAATTCTACAACTTTTTTATATGGAAATTGTATGAGGTTTAAGGAGTGTTTGGTTTCATAACTTAGTGGAATTGAAATTCATCATAAGAATTTGACTTTGAAGGAATTAAAATGAAATTTGACTATGCATTTGCTAATAGGACTTGAAATGAAATGAAATCTCGCAAAGAAAGTATACAAGTATCCATCTCTATGGAGGTGGGGGTGACGATTTGCAGCGACGACAATGGTGGTGTTAGGGGGTTGGTAGGTGAGATGGGTGGTGGATATGATGTCAAAAAATAGTAGTATGGTGGTAAATGGCGACGATAGGGGTGGATATGGTGGGTGGCGGATATGTTGTTGGTGGGAGTCGTGAGGGCGGGGAGGGGGTAATGGTGAAATTAAATGCAAAAGTTTTCTTCGTCTTTCTAAAACAAAATTATAAATTATGTTACATTTTGCCACGAAGTGGAATTCAAATCCTTCACATATGCTAAGGAACAATCAAATCCCTCCGCTATAGAATTTGGTGGAATCCGGTAGAATCCAATCATTCCATTCGGCGAATCGATCATTACTAAAGAATTTGATCAAAGAAAATTTTCATTTCAATTCCACCAAATTCATTTGAGTCTGTAAACCAAACAACCCTTTTGTGTTACCGACTAGAAATGATGCCTTAGTTATGAATTAAGGTAGCATAATTTTTTTAATTGTTTAGGTATAACAAACAAACCTTTAGAAAATGATTTCAATGTAAAGTAAAAGATGCACCAACAAGATTATAATCAATGTGGGGCATAATTTATCCACAACTAAATTTACTACTTTAAGTTTTAACACTAGATATATAAATGGCAAACTCTTTTACCCTTATCTTCTTTGGTCATAACTTCAACTTCTAACATAAAATTTTGGAGTTACATAACAAGGGTAGCAAACATTTTCTATGAGCCAATAGCTATACAAAAGGGGGCGAGTTTAGAGAAGTTAGAAGGCGAGTTTGGGAAGAGGGTAGTGTGGGGACAATTAGGGTATCAAAGTATTACATGGGATGACGTAGTTTTTACTACCAAACAGATATGATGACAATCTTAGATTTTCTTCTTATGTTAAGACTCAATATCTTGCTTCTTGTTTCTTTGGTTCTTTTAATACTTTGTTATTGCATTACTTTGTATTTTCAATTAGGCCATCCTAAACCGTACCCCTCATACCTGTTGCTACCTCAGCGCCACATCAACTTTACCCACACCATACCATACCATCCTTAACAGGTACCAATTTCATACCCCTCTAAATAATTAATTGAAAATATAAAAAACAAAAAAAGGAAGAGAGAGAGAAAAAAGAGAGAGATAGAGAGAAAGGTGGGGGTAGGTGGGGTGGGGTTCTTCAACCGACAAGGGAGTACCGACCATCTCCAATACTGGTGCCATACCTCTCACCCTCAATGGTGTTACCCCCGGTACCGGTCCGGTACCGGGCTCCCACACCGTCCCATTGCGGATGGCCTTATACTTGCTATTTGATTGATTGCCTACACTTTTAAAAGCACCTTTCTTTCTTGTGTTTTTTCTATTTTACCTCAAAGTAGAGGAACATATTTATCCTCAAATTATACCGGTGTAAGATATTTTGTTGGTTTTGTTCAATTATTTAACTTTTATCAAGGTCTAAATGCTATTGACGCCTAACTCAGTTGACATAGAGACAAGACGACTATGTCCAAACACAAAAACAAACCTCATGTCCAATCCTAATCCCCAATCACTAGCCTCAACTGCTATAGAAGCCAAAAAAAGAATGTTATTCAAAACAAGTTCAACATAACACCGATTAAGGTATCAGTAATCGTCTTCCAGTACTATGGCGGATTGGTTATCGCTCGGGGGATTCATAGCGTCCTAACCGAGTTCGAGCCTTCCCGTTCACATGCCTAGGAACATTTAAGTGGGGTCATGTTTAGCCCCCTAAATTACCGAAGACTAGTTAGACTTTGGCCCAGATAGCCTTCCAAAGAAAAAGGTTATCTCTAATCAAGTTTACATAAACAAGAGTCTAATATATTAGATTTACATATCTTAAAAAGCCCCAATACTAATGGGCTAATTATATTTAAAAGGCCCAAGGCCTTAATACTAAAAGAAATAATTCAGCCCATCACAAAGCCCAACTTCATTTTCGCAAGATTAGGGCATGCATATATAACACCACCACTCTCCATAGGGTTTCCCTTCTTCCATCTCCAAAACCCTAATTTCCCAACCACCACACCAGGCCGCCGGCGTTCCACCACCACCACCAAAGATGAAGACTATCCTCTCATCGGAGACCATGGACATCCCCGACGGTGTCGAGATCAAGGTGAAGGCCAAGATCATCGAAGTCAAAGGTCCACGAGGAACCCTAACTCGCAATTTCAAGCATCTCAACCTCGATTTCCTCCTGATCACCGACGAGGAGACCGGAAAGAGGAAGCTGAAGGTCGACGCCTGGTTCGGATCTCGGAAGACCACCGCCGCCATCCGTACGGCGCTCAGCCACGTCAACAATCTCATCATCGGAGTTACTCAGGGATTCCGGTACAAGATGCGGTTTGTGTATGCTCATTTTCCGATTAATGCTAGCATTACGAACAACAACTCGGCGATTGAGATCCGTAACTTTTTAGGTGAAAAGAAGGTTCGTGTTTTGCTCTATGTATTTGATATTGTTGATTTTTTGAGATTATGATATTGCATACAACTGTTTGTTATCTCGATTTATTTGCGTAGTTATATTATGATCATTGAAATGTTCAACTGTTTAGGTATGCTAGTTTAGATCATATTTGCTATTTTGATTAGTATATGCTTGTTAATATTGCTGATTAGTCTCTGTTTAGGTTATATATAGATATAGATGTATGTCTAACTGTCTATTTGAAATGTGTTTACCAGATCATATTCGCTATTTTGATAAGTAAATGTTTGTTAATATCATTGATTAATGTCAGTTTTGGTTTCAAGTTAGTTTTTTTTTAAAGTTGATTCTGTATGCTCTTGCTTAATTATATATATACACACACACAGGGTTGTTTATTTGTAGTATTATACCTGGAAGCTAGTAGTCATTTTGTGTTACTAAGTCAAGTGTATGCAGGATAGACAGTATGTTTAAAGTTGTAATTTGCAAATTAGTTTTTTTTTTTTGAAGCTGATTCTGCATTGTGTTGCTTAATTATACTTATTAGGGTTGTTTATGTGTTGCTTAATTATACTTATTAAGTCAAGTGTATGCAGGATAGACAGTATGTTTAAAGTTGTAATTTGCAAATTAGTTTTTTTTTTTTTGAAGCTGATTCTGCATTGTGTTGCTTAATTATACTTATTAGGGTTGTTTATGTGTAGAATTGTATCTTGAAGCCAGTAGCTATGTTTTTCTTTCAGGCATTTGAAATCTTAGTAGGCATTTTCTTTGTGATTTTGGGGATCTAGTTCTTAGGCATGGGAATGGGGCGGGTTTGGGGCGGGGACCCCGATCCCCATCCCCGTCCCCGAGCCTTCATCGTCATCCCCGTCCCCTTCCCCATCCCCACCGGGGAATTTTATCATATCCCCATCCCTGTACCCACCGGGGAACGGGGATCCCCAACGGGGAAACGGGGATTCAATATCCGTTTATATAATCTATTCTAAGTTAAATGTTTTGAGATACGATACATGTTTAAATCTCACATATGTCCAATAAAAACTAAGAATGTATAGTGTAATAATTTATAAACGTAATCGTATAATAATTTATAAACGTAATACCAAAACAAATTAAACTTAATCCTAAAATTATTTTTAACGACACACGTTCCAAAACGTATCAATTATTAGTCAAAACCACATCAATTAATATTCATAATTTATCGCAATATGAACAACCATATAAGGATATAATAGAAAAACAATATATAACTTGAATAAATACTTAATATATATACGGGTACGGGTATGAGGCGGGGCGGGGAGTGCTAAACCCGTCCCCATCCCCATCCCGATTTGAGAAAACGGGGATCCCCGTCCCCATCCCCAATACCCGGTTTACCGGGGAATCCCCGTCCCCGACCGGGGCGGGTGGATCGGGTTCCCCGATGGGTCGGGGACAATTCCCATGCCTACTAGTTCTCATTTAGATGACAAAGCTTATCGATATCAATTTATTACACATTGGTGTTTTTATGATTCGGCCCTCTCTTTGGTTGTTGGCTATTGTGAGTTTGGTCTTAGTTTTTATTTCCTGTTAAAGTCTTGGTACTCGTTAGTTTTGTGGTTGTTTACTTTGTGGCCTGTGGATTCTTGCTTAGTTTTTGTGAATTATTGTAGTGGCTGATGTTTGCGTTCTATTTGTCATTAATATTTGTAACAAATTTTATTTCTTGCAACATGTTTTCAATTCTTGTCGTCTTATGGTGTGACTGTTGTGTTATCTTGCTAATTCTTGTCGTCTTACTTGCTAATGAACAGGTAAGGAAGGTTGATATGCTTGATGGTGTGACTGTTGTGAGATCCGAGAAGGTTAAGGATGAGTTGGTGCTCGATGGAAATGACATTGAGCTTGTTTCACGATCATGCGCTCTAATCAACCAGGTATCTTTTATGCATTTCAGTCTTTAATTGATTAGCTCATATCATTAATGTGATCTGTCTTTGTTATATTTGTGTGTGTGTGTATATATATGCATATGTGTATGTATATGTTGGACTTGATCTAATGGTGGTTGGATGTGTTTTTGAATGTGCAGAAATGCCATGTGAAGAACAAGGATATCCGAAAGTTTCTTGATGGTATTTACGTTAGTGACAAGGCCAAGATAGAGGAGGGAGATAATTAAGTACGTTAGGTAGCGAATCAATCAAACTTCAATCTTGTTTTCGACCAGAGTGTTTTGTTATCTTTTAAAGATATTTTGAACATCTTTCTCAGACTCGTTTCATTGAGTTCTGAAGCTTTTTGGAATTTTAATTGCTATTGTACTGTGTTTCTTTTGGTACCGTTTCTTATTTTGTCGAGTAATCTTTCTAAGAGTATCTTATGCATCATTAAGTACTATTATGATATGTTGTTTTCCAGTGGTTGAGGTTTTGGTATACTCCATTTTTGTGGCACAAACGCTTAACTTCTCTGTTTGTTTTGAGTTGATTAAAAAATGTTATACATAAAATATAAGAGGCGAAATGACTGTTTGTGATGAAAACCATTAGAACGTAGATTACTGGCATAATTTCAAAAGTTCAATGAAAATTAAAACTCTTTCAAATCAATATGAACGATTTTTGTAATGCTGTGTTCTTCATTTTTTGGGGTTTACAAAATCTTTTACAGGTACCTATAATTATGTCGTAAGATCTCAAATTTTCGGGTTAAGCATGAACCAAATTACTAAAGATATATAACAATAGATTTTTAAGGATAATTTTTCTCAATGACCAAAAAGCAATAGAGTTGGGCCATTCCGCAATGGGTTCAAAGTTATATTATCAATTTAGATCCCAACAACTAGTAGTTTCAATCGCAATTGAAAGTTCCTTTTTGAGCTAATTCAATGGTTATTCTAGGACTTAATTTGAACAATTAGACCAATGTTAGAACATCTTCCAACATAGAGATTTTAAGAATTTTGAGCTTTTATTATTATACAAAGGAATTAATTTAACAACATAATGAATGTAACCTTCTTCAAAATGAAGAATGTGTTGGAGTTGATTTACGAGTGTTCTTGTTTTAGAAATTTGCAATTTCATTCTCCATATTAAAGAAATTTAGTTTTTTTTTATTACCAATACTTTAATTAAAAGTTACCAGTTGTTCAAATCATTTTTTATATTCTAACCTTATAATGTCATTTTCCCCAGTAAAAGATAATTATGTTCTCATTCATCTGTTTATATAATTAACTTATTAATAAAGATAAGTTATGTTATCATTCATTTGTTTAAGATGTATGCTAATTCGATTATCATCGTAGGGTTAGGTTCACGTGAGACTAAATTGTTTCCATAAGAACGGTGAGACCAACACTTCTTACATGAAACTTCATAGCAAAATACTGTGAATGTTAAAAAAATTCAAACATCATCGTAAAACATATTAAAAAACACTATCGACGAAAATAGAATTCCAAATAAGGTAAAAAAACGAAACCTTCACAGCTCAAAAAAACTGTGAAGGTAACAAATAAATAATTCGAACCTTCACGACAAAATTGCTGTGAAAGTTAAAAAATCGAACTGTTCACATCAAAAAACACATTGTGAACGTAACATTTATTGTGTATTTACGACGAAGGTTCGAATTTTTTTAACCTATACGGTGTTTTGCTATGAAGTTTCATGTAAAAAGTATTGGTGTCATCGGTCTTACAAAAACAACTTGGTCTAACATGAACCTAACTGTTATCATCATATTAGTAAAACACAAAGACCCTAAATAGCAAAGTTTTTGTTTAGTTGTGTGGTATATACAACTCAACACCTTTAGGCCATGTGTAGCGGGGTAGCCCGCTGTAGCAGCTTCAACCTGGTGGGCTGGGTGGCTTTGGTGGGTTGCGCTACATCGTCCAGTGGGTTAGGCGGGTTGGAGGCCGAACGGTGTGGTGAAACTGATGATAACCGCAGAGTTTGTGTGTGTGGTGTGTGAGAAGGTTGGGAGGGTTTGGGTACTAATCAAAGAAGGTTTCAGAGATTAACTATGGGGTTGAGAAAAAAACTGATGTAAAAGCTAACGTGACAGTGACAGTGAGGTTGGGAGGGTTGGGTACTGGGGCCTGAAAACTGAATTTTTAGCTGACGGCGTCGTATCGAGCCAAACAAATAAATACCTTCTTCCCTCTGGAAGTCTCTCTATTCTCTCCCCAAACAGAAACCTTGTTCTTCATTCACAAATATCTACGATTACAACTTACAACCATGGTTAGTTAGTCACCTTTTCCTCTTTTGAAACCCTAAAATTTTGTATCATAAATCATACTGATGAATGCTAGATTTGCAGGAACAACAACAACAACAAGGACCTTCGCTTGAAGATTGCTTGAAGCTATTGAAAGGAGCCAGAGACGAACAGCGTCTCGCCGGTCTCCTTCTCGCCACTAAATTCTGCAACAACGATGATTCTGACTCAATTTCAAAGGTTTACAATGCCGTTGGAAACACGTTTCTCGACCGCCTTCTTCGAACAGGTAATCGATTGACTCGAAACTATCGATTTCGGTTGCGTTTTTGGTTCGGTTATTAGCTGATAAGCTAGCTTATGAACAAATTATGTTCGGTTAAAAACTTACTTATGAGTATGGAAAACTGTATCTTTGAATTTAATAATTAATATTAATAAGAAGTAATTGGAAAAGGCTACAAGGAAAGGTTCCAAAACGTTACTCAAAGTAGCGTTTCAATAAGCTAGGTTATGGATAAATTATGTTCGGTAAAAACTTACTTATGAGTATGAAAAACTGTATCTTTGAATTTAATAATTAATATTAATAAGAGAGTAACCGAAAAAAGCTACAAGGAAAGGTTCCAAGAGGTTACTCAAAGTAGCGTTTCAATAAGCTAGGTTATGGTACATGTTGTCTGGATGGACTAGCTTATAAGCGAACTTAGTCTTAATAAAGGAGCTGTGTGTTAATGATTGATCGGTTATGCTCACCGGCAACGTTTCATTAGAAGTTAAGGTTTTTTGTTTTCGGACTTGCTGTGATCAGAATGAATACTCTGAATATGCTTTCTTTTTTTGTTGATTTTATGGTTAAATTAGGTCTTTATGATTCTGGTGTATTTTTTTTTTCCTTTTTACCTTCTATTTGAAATTGATTTTTTCTATGTTTAAGAAGTATCTATCTGTTTTATTTATTTATTTATTGGATCTGTGTGTGGAATTAGCTCTAAGATATGGTTATATAGAAAAACAGTGAGTAAATGAATGTATTAATCCGATGATCTTATTGTGTTTATGGTAGGGATGGGGAAAGGAAGCACGAATGAGAGTCGGCAAGAGAACCAGGATGCTTATTTACAGTTATCTGTCACAATTTTAGCTGCATTTTGTCGGGTTGCTAATATTGCTTCCTCAGATGATATGGTCAAGAAGATTCCTCTTGTAGTTGAAGTTATGTCTAAAGAGTAAGGATTTATACATGTCTTCATTTTATAATCTTTAGTCGTGAAATCAAGAAGTATGCATGATTGTCATTGCTAGTGGCCAAGAAGTAGTTTCAAATGTGATATTCTTCAAGTTTTTAAGTAAATGGCATCTTATAGATGAATTTGGTAACCAAAAGATGTTCTTTTTATGTGTTATTATTTATTATGTGGAATTACAGATTAGGACCATCACTTGTCGAAGAATGCTTTGAATTTTTATACTTGGTGTCAGCAGCCCACAAGGATGGTATTCAAATCTTTTACGAGTCTGGAGGCATGGCCATGCTAGCTTCTCAAATGGTTAAATTACCAGATGGTATGATTTACTACACACAGACGCAATCTCTCTCTCTCTCTCTCTCACACACACACACACACACACGAGGTTCAAGGAAAATCGCAAATTTTTTTTGAAAAACTGAGGGACACCCTGGTAATCATTCATTTGGACGGTTGTACATGTGCATACAAGTAATTGATTTTTTTTTTTGTTTTATGCATGCATGCATGCATGTTATGCACATGTGCTTACCGTGCTTACAAGTTACTTGTATGCACGTGTGCATATTGTCTAGATAAACGGTTACCAAGGTGTTTATCAGTATTTCATTTTTTTTTGCGGTTTTCCCCTGAATGTGACCCTATATATATGTATATTCACGTGTCTTTGGATATGGATTTAACGTTCCTAAAACCTGTGTAGGTTCCCATACAATGGAGGTAGCTATGAAGCTCCTTCAATTAACAATAAGTAAAGTTTCCCTGGATACGATTACCAAAGAATACTATTCGGAGTTGTCATCAGTGGTAAGCTCATTTCAACATGTTCATAGATACCACATCAATTATTATGGGACATAATAATGTTATTCATTAGTCATTTATGTGTATGCAATTTTTTAAATAATATAATGATGTAATCAAGCATTGCTTCTTGTTGCGCAGGTAACAGTGCTAGCAAGGCAGTTTGCTGTGTTGCACAATGCTCTGAAATTTGAGGCACTTCACCTTCTATCAACGATCCTCTCCTCAATATATGCTGTACGTACATTAATCACTATTTCATATACACCGTTACTTGCATCTTCAAACGTAAAAGTATTTCCGTAAATTATTGCCTTCAAACTAACTATTGTTGTATGTTACATTTGCTACTAAAACTACTATTCCATTTTGAAATTGCATCGTCATGTTAACTCCTTCGAATTATGTGCTTATCAGGCACCTGTGCATGAAATTCTTCGTACAATGAGCGACAAAACGTGGTTAACTTATGTACGAGTTGGTGTTGTGGCAGTTCTGCAAAACCGTGTTGGTAAGTTGAAGTCATTGTGTGCTTGATTATGATTAAAACAACAATATTATATCTCCAATTGATATTATTGCTAAACGAATATTAATCAACTTATAAATCTTATCCAATTTGATATGCAGCACCGGAGCAAAGGCTTGAGGCTCTTATGTTGGCTGAGTCCATTATGTGTATTGTTGGTGAAGGATGGCTTATTGGGCAAATGAACTTACCCGATACGCAAGACCCTATTCCAGCTGACAGGTATGCGATCTTTATTAAATTGCCAATGTGGCAACCGATTGTATTTCTTGCCAGGTCAGCAAGTGCTCTTTCTTATCATGGCTTCATTGCTCTTCAGGTGTATATTGCTTGTTTTAGAGTCATCAAGGGTCGAAATTGCTGTTCTTCTCAATGACCTAGCGTATTTGAAATACGAGAAGGCCAAAGACTCTTTAGACAATGAAACCTTTCGTTTAAAGCAAAGAAATCTCGGCACTGCGTTTTCATTAGTGGAGAAGACGGTCAAATTGATTTCAAGTGTTGCTGCAGATGAAGGTGTGAATTTACTTTACTTTAATCTGAAAATGAATTTACGGGTTCTTGAGAATTATACAGTAGATTCTGATTTTTATCCGGTTTCTATGTACAGGTAATATCATCAGTGAAAAAATGTTTACAAAGATCATCACTGGGCTTAATGAGACGGTTGCTGTTATCTTAGACTATCTTCGAGATGCCAAGGTATTTTATATTACTTTCGGGTGTTCTAGGTTATGTAGAATTTATTTGTTTATAAATGTAATTTTTTTTACAGGATCATGGACAACATAAAGGGAATGATCTTCTTGCTTCGGTGCGGATAGTTGGGAGGTATTCTTGTGTCCACTTAATATAAAGTTTCTTTCTTTCTTTATAACTACATGTCTACATCACAATTTATGAAGCTAAATCACTTTGCTTGATTTGGTCCCACCATTAATGACTTAACACTCCATCTATGTGAGGGGCTTTTTGGTCTTTTTCTTTTTAGAAAATAAAAAAAATTTACAACTTTCTGTTGCAGTTACCTTGCTGATGCTCCAGCTGCATGCAATGATAAGATGAAGGAGCTTTTGGGGTATTTGGTTTTGGTTGAAGGTGAAGATGAACAGAGGTTTGTCTGTTTCTAAGTTTCATTTAGTTGGTTACTTGTTTCATTCTCTACCCATTTTGTCAAATAGTTGGAGGCTAAATGTTGTTTATACATTCACTTGTGGATGGATAGCCCCTTCTCTTCAGTTTGCTTCCTGCTTCCGATGCTATGCCAAATAACAATGGAGATTGACGGATGTCGACTTATAACTTCTTCTGGAGCATATAAAGCAGTAAGTTATTGTCTTGATGAGATGCTGTTTTTGCACCAAATCTGTTAATAACTGTTGCATACGATGCCTACCGATCTTTTCTAAATAAATGTTGGTTTTATTTGAAGGTTGTAGAGTGCTTAATTAAGTTACTTTTGGAAGATGGTGGCACAGTCGAGGATAATGGTCCCATTTTCTTGGCATGTGATACGATTTTAAATCTTCTTT
Source organism: Centaurea solstitialis (assembly GCA_030169165.1). Classification (NCBI taxonomy): domain Eukaryota; kingdom Viridiplantae; phylum Streptophyta; class Magnoliopsida; order Asterales; family Asteraceae; genus Centaurea; species Centaurea solstitialis. Next base: position 105,474,878 of record CM058042.1, on the reverse strand, counting down.
TGAAGGTATGTTATTTTCATTATGCCATTATCCCAATTTCATAACCACAAGGGTTGTGGTGTGTGTGGTTGTGGCCCAGGGGGATATGGTGGAATATCCCATCTGCCTGAGTTCGATTCCAGGTGTCCGCAACAATTGTGGCCATTAAGTTTATCAAGATTGATGTCTCACAGTCGCACTTTGCCAGGATTAGTTTGGGCATAGCCTAGGATACCCTTCAAAAAATAACATTTTATGTCACCCTTTTGGTAACTTTTTCGACTTATGTGTTTCTGTTTTGTCTCACTAGAGAGAGCAGATCGGACTGCAGTTGGATGATTCTTATTTTATCAAGCTATTGGGTGTGTTGTCATCATGGGCAGGTATCAGTTAGCCTTTATATATTTCTTGCTTATTTATCTCTTTAACACTCAACAATATTTAGACTTGGGAACATATCATGCGAGTCCAGTATGTTTTTGTGAGATTCGTGAGACCACAAAATAACACTGAATCTTCATAGCAAAATACTAACCTTCACAGTGTTTTTGCTGTAAAAATTCGGTTCTTTGTACCTTCTCTATGTTTTGCTATGAAGGTTCAGTGTTATTTTGTAGTCTCACGGAAACAGGCCGGTCTTTGATTTTGATATATTTTGTGGTTCATCAGAGGACGCTGTTGACTGCTCTAGTACCATGATGGCTTCAAGCATTTGTGCTTTGATTCTAGATTCGACATCTGAGGCTGTTCTCCAATCCCATCCACACTTCAACCGTAATAATCTAATCAGTTTGTCACGGCTCATGAGGAGAAGTATGGCGGCTTCATATAGTAAAGTAAGTCGTCTAAATGTTTCTTGTACCATGATAATGTCTTTTACTTTGTTACTTTGTACCTTGTTGGATGATTTTATTTTATCAAGCTATTGGGTGTTTGTCATCATGGGCAGGTATCAGTTAGCCTTTTTATATTTCTTTCTTAAATTTTTTCTTTAACATCAACCCAAAA
>CM058042.1:105270802-105468394 GCA_030169165.1 Centaurea solstitialis | reverse complement strand
CAAGTTGATTCCTATAAACCCCAAAAAATGTCAATTTTTGCAGCGTAGAAAAACTCGGCACACTTCCAATAAATGCATTATCATCAAGTGCTAGGAATTCAAGATTAGTGGCATTTGATAACGAGAAAGGAATGGATCCAAAAAATTTATTCGTTACAAGGTTTAGTTTTTTTAGTCGAGGAAATCTTTGTGCGAAATCTATTGGTAGATTCCCGCCAATTTGATTAACAACCAAACTTATTGTCGTCAAGGATGAGATATTGAAAAACGATAGAGGTAAACTGCCTGAAAGGTTATTCATTGAGAGGCTCAAATACGACAAACTGGACAACTGGCCTAGAGTATCTGGAATGCTTCCTTGAAAATGATTTTCCCAACCAGAAAGTATGGCAAGGGATGTAAAGTTTCCAATAAACTTGGGTATTTCTCCTGTTAGTTTATTGAAATTGATGATTATATGTTGAAGCTTGGTCAATGATTCAAACTCGTTAGGAATAACACCAATGAAATTGTTGACACTCAGATCAAGTTGTACAAGATTTGAACATCTAGATATATTAGAAGGAATTTCACCTGACAGAGAATTGTTATTAAGCCATAGGTACCTTAATCTTGATAACCTGCCAACCTCTTGTGGGACGTTTCCTGTGAAACTATTGTTTTCAAGAAAAAGCTCCTTAAGAAAAGACAGGTTCCCGATTGCGGGTGATATCGAACCCGAAAAGCCACGAGAACCTAGATCCAGGGAGACCACTCGCTCGTGGCGTTGACCACACATGATACATGTCCAGTTGCAGAAGTGGATCGAGTCATTCCACAAAGGCATGATTTGATACGGGTCGGATGTTATATGTTTCTTGATTGAGAGTAAAGCCAAGTGATCCGTCTCATCTGCGGAAGAAACCGAAGAAAGAATACAAAGCAAGAGGATACAACAAAGGGCGTTAGACGATATTGTATAAGGGAAACACATTTCGTTCATTGATGAAATTGTGGTACTAAATCTTGGTTTTTTTATAAGAGAAAATATAGAAAAAGTTGTCATGACTTTAGAATAAAGCAATGAAACTTCCTATCTCCACCCAAATTTGTCTGGGTATCAAGAAATTCATTCGATGATATCTCAAGTTTGTCTTGGTGTGACAAAACGCGTAAGGTGATAATACGTAAGAAGCAAACCATGAGCTGAAGAAGTTCAATCAACCGACACCATACTGACGATAAACACACGAGTGGTGCACTACCATCTGCTACTTAAAATCTCGCCATATGAAACCATCAAGCGTGCATTCCATACCTCCTAGTTTGCGTTATAGATTAGGTACCAACCCTCTTATTCTCTTGTGAATCCAATAAACCTAAAATCAACGGATCATTTCAGTAGAATAACAACAAAGTTTTCAATATTCATAATCAATTTACTTTTGGAACTTAATACAAAAAGTAGCTATAAACCCACAAAACACTAAGTGTAAAAATAATAATAAAATTACAAGTTGAGAACCATCCCTCATATAATTTAGGGTAATTACATGGGTTATGTATCGAACTTGTCACGTTTTATCATTGTATGTACTCAACTTATAAATTTACCATTGTATGTATCGAACTTTCTAAAATTGTCATTGTATGTATCCAACTTAAATCAAAACCTCAAGTTCGATAACAAGTAGAATACATTCAATGATAGTTTGATAAGTTGGATACATACAATGGCAAGTCTAGCAAGTTCGTACACACAATGATAATTTATAAGTTGAGTATATACAATGATAAAACGTGACAAGTTGATACATACCCATGTAATTAACCTATAATTATATAGATTATACGTATCTAGACAACAATTACGTGCATGTTGATGCTTAGGAGATTTTTTCATGTTCATGTGGTAACCTTCTAAAACACCAGCCCATTCTTCGGTCTTTTACACACACACACACACATGCACGCGCACCCACACCACACACACCCCACACACACATCACATATATATATATAGAGAGAGAGAGAGAGAAGAGAGGAAAGTTCAAATGAGAACTCATTTTTCATTGTAGACGTGAAATGCACTAAAATCGCGCCACGTGACAATATAACTCTGAATATCATATGATTATTCAGAGTGAATAAAGGCGCTTAAGTTTTTTTCACTTGAATAATGCATGATATTCGGAGTAAATGTTGTCACGTGGCATAATTTTAGTGGTCCTCACGTTCAAAACCAAAATTGAGTTTCACATTTAAACCTAACCCTATATATATGGGATATTTCATTTACAAACCATGTAATTCTAACAAATTATATAAACCAATCATGGTCGTTCATCTAGTTTAAAAAATATTTGATTCCAATTTATTTCCTAATTAAGTGATATAGAAAATATTATAAAAATTAATGTATAAAACATGAGAACACATTACTCATTATTGCAAATGCTACATAGTACATACTATACCCCATAATATATATTTTTTTATATGTAGACAAAATCATATGGACGTTGATGCTTAGGAGACTTTTACATGTTCATGGTACAAGTCTCATCCATTGTTCATGTGGTAATACATATTCATTTGTATCTATATATCTAATTTATGAATGCAAAGTACAACTTATGGTGTGTTTGACCAAACAAATGAAGACTATCCAATTTTGCGTCATTCTTTCTTTATCTTTATCTTATCTTAGCTTTATCTTTAGCTTATCTTTAGCTTTAGCTTTACCGTACAGAAAGCGTCAAAAGCGATTGTTGTTGGAAGTATAAGTTTGTTTGCTTCAATGCTTTCACACTAGGATATACAACGAGATCAAAAGATGGTAAGAAAAGTTTTCTTGACTAACTACAGTTGGTTCAAGACGTTTGCTCATTTCTATCCGGTCACCGGATATTTCCATTGAACAAGCAATTCCAATTTCATAAATTGAAGTCAGACAGTCCTCGATTCCATCGTGTATCTCACAATCACGTGCATCTGTAGTCATATTTACCTCTTGTCTAGTTTTGAAAAGACCGAACAATTATCTCCATAACTTGATCTGGTATATCCATCTTCACAAGACCATGTAGACTTAGATTGTCACTCAACATGTCGTCAATAGGACGATCGTCGATAAACAACTCTAGTATGAGGATTCCAAAGCTATAACCAAGGTGGACACCCTACTTCCCATTCCCTATTCTGCATATGCATTAGGAAGCTTGTTTAGTTACGAGGAGTTGCATATTCAATTGTTCCTTTTTTTCCAAGAGAACTGGTGTGGCTTGTAGAAGAATTAGGATGAACAAATCTAGCCAACCCGAAATCACTATAAGCTGAGCGACTAAATCAGCATCCAATAAAACGTTACTAGGCTTGATATCATAATGAATCATTAGTGTACTACACCGGCGTTGAATATAATTGACTGTCATGCAGGTATACCGACCACACACAACACCAGTACAGTTGCAGAAGTCGATTGAGTCATTCTACAAGCATGATTTGATATTGGTTAAATGTTATATATTTCTTGACCAAAGATCGCTTGGCTTTGCTCTCAATCAAGAAACATATAACATATATGAGAGGAGACACATTTAGATAAAATAAGAAGAGAAATTTTGTAGAAAGAGTTTGTTAGACATAAGAATTAAACTAGGAAACTTTCTACAACATCATATAGCTTTCAAGTGTTTGAAATGGTCTTTTTTTTTGTAAAAGCTAATTGAATGGTTTTATACAAAGACTTCAACTTCATGAAGAATTTTTTTTTATATTATTTTAAAAAAAGGTTAAAACAATTCACATTTTACATGATCCTTGAGAATGAATTCCTAGCATTTGTTGACAAGTTGATGTTCAACTTATGCAAAACTCCAAATAGATAACACCATATTTGCATTAAATATTTCATAAAACCCACCCAAGTTCGAGTTTGGGGTGAGCAATCCAGAGCCACTAAGTATTAATCCCAGGGAACATGATTAAAATTTCCAAGAATGTAGTCTAGACTAATACAGGTGAACCTTATAAATAAAAAAAAATCATTAGGTTTTCTTAATTAATTTATAAAATTTGTAAGTAACATTACACATCAAATCGAATAATTCCTACTCAATTACTTTGAGAAGTTAAAAAACCAAAAGATTAAATAATTTATTAAAGATTTAAAAGTTAAAATAAAACAATTGATGTAAATATTTATATGAAAAAAAAAAAAGTTTTATTGATTGGGTTGGAAACAAAAAAGTGGATGTCCATTTGAGTCAGCCCAGTTGGGTAATATGGGCCTGATGAGCCCAAGCTTGTTTTTCCTTCCACCAACTATGGCTGATATTCTATGATATGGGAGCTATCATTATTACAGGTTTGGTGGAGTTTTAAAGTTTAATTCTACTACTTTTGTGTTTGATTTCATAGATTTATTGTGTTAAATTTCTGGGTTTTTTTTTATGCACACCAAGTGTTCGATAAAAGTTGTCAATGAGAGTTTTTGGTTCCATGCCAAACAGTTTGATTACACATCAGAATGGTGTTAGAATGCTTGATTTCTATTAATTTCTCATTAATTACTAAAAAAAATGGATTTAATTGCCTGGTCTTGCAGGTTAATCTTGCTCATCCATCCACTTCCCAACAATCTGCAATGAATTAATCTTGGTGGCTACATCTTTCTTGATATTATTGCTGAGGTTAGTTTAAGCTTAAAATGTATACTTTCTGGATACCACCATTAACTACATGCTAATTCACAGCTTCATATGTTATGATATATATATATATATATATATTACACATCATCTGCTACATTGCTTTTGGTTTATTAAATGATGAATTACATAGCTTGCAATGTTGTTTGAGTTGCTAACTTAGGCTTCTTATTATTTCATAAAAATGCATGGTGGATTCTTAATTGATAAATTAAAACCTTCTGGTGATGCAACCAGCATTATTTACATTAACATCAAAAGATATTTGTTTTACCAAATCCTTCTCCATAACAAGTATACTATGAATGTTTGATGATTTCTACATTATGCTAAATTACTCTGCCTTGAAGAAAAGTTTTCTTGACGAACTGTAGTTGATCCAAGGCATTGCTTATTTCTATCCGGTCTCTAGGTATTTCCATGGAGCAAGCAATCCCAATTCCATAAACTAAAGTCAGACAGTCTCAATTCTAGCCATATCTTCCTCTTGTCTAGTTTTGAAAAGGACCGGATCGGTTATCTCCATAACTTGATCCGGTATAGCCATCTTCACAAAACTATGGAGACTCAAACTGTTACTGAACATTTCATTAGTAGGACGATTGCCGGTAAACAACTCCAAAATGAGGATTCCAAAGCTGTAGACGTCACCATAAGTTGACACCTTACTTCCCATTCCGTATTCTGCATATATAGTTTACAAACGAAGAAATCAAGCATGCATTAATAACTTTAAATTATTGATTATATGAATTCAGAAACTTAAAGAATGAAAAAGAGATGGAATGAGAAAGAGAGATTAATTACCAGGAGCCACATATCCGATTGTTCCTTTTATTCCAAGGGAACTGGTGAGGGTTGTAGAAGAATCAGGATGAACAAATCTAGCCAACCCGAAATCACTAAGATGTGCAACCAAATCAGTGTCCAATAAAACGTTACTAGGCTTGATATCAGAATGAATCATTAGAGAACCACACTGGTGATGAATGTAATCGAGGGACCCAGCAAGATCAATAACAATGTTCAACCGCTGTAAAAGGTTAAGACCAACGACCCGATTCTGATGCAACCAATCTTCCAAACTCCCATTAACCATATAAGAGTACACAAGAGCTTTGAATTCGTTCCCTTGAAAATCAAGAGAAGAACAACAAGTCACGACTTTCACAAGATTCCTGTGTCTGATGCTTCTCAAAGCTTCACATTCTGCAATAAAACTCCGGTTGGCACCATGAACTGTGAGTTTAAGTACCTTAACAGCAACAACTTGTGGTTCATTTTTCGTATGCAGAATCGCCTTATACACATAGCTGAACTTTCCAGATCCTATCAAGTTTGCCGATGAAAACCCATTTGTTGCTTCGTGTAAGCTTTGATAAGACACTTGCTGGAAATTTCCATCTTTTGAACTACTTTCTGTTGAAGCCTTCTTGCGTTTGAGTATGCAAACAAAACAGGCCGCGACCACAATTAGGACAAAAAGCACGCTAATTATTGGTATGGTTATCAGAAAGGAAAGACGAATTTGTTTTTTCCTTGATGATGTACCAAGGGAACACTTGGGCAATTGAAATTCTGGCAAGCCACCACAAAGCTTTGCATTTCCATAAATGGAAACCGTGCTTACATTTTTAAAAGCCCCTTCTTCAGGCAATTTCCCCTCAAAACCGTTTAAAGATAAATTCAAGGTATTGAGAAACATAAAATCTCCAAGGTACTCAGGGATTCTCCCGGTGAAATTGTTGTGGGAAAGATCTAGAACTTCTAGTCCTCTCAACGAACGAATTGACGTTGGAATTTCTCCTTGAAAGTGGTTTCCTGCCATGAATAATTCAACCAAACTTGTGCAACTTCCGAGACTAGCTGGAATTATACCAGACATCATGTTGTTTGATACATCAAGGGAAACCATATTCTGCAAGGAGCCTACGTCGGTAGGAAGAGAACCCACAAAACGGTTGTCGGAAAGTTCTAGACCCAATGTCAAGGAAGATAGACCAAAAATCCCTTTGGGTATGTAACCACTGAGATTATTTCTAGAAAGAACCAGAACCTGTAAACCTTTACATTTTGATAAACGAGACGGTATGGTACCCTCTATCGCGTTACTATCTAAGAAGAGGGCGCTCAATTGGGTGAGATTTCCCAATGAAGATGGTATGGAACCTGATAATAAGTTATCTCTGAAAGACAATACTCTGAGGTTTCTGAGATTCCCAATTGAATCCGGAATTCTACCAGTGAATTGGTTGGAGTGTAAAATCAATCTCCCGATGTTAACTAGTTGCCCAATCTCACATGGGATGGTTCCAGAAATCAAATTTCCTCCTATGTGAGCTGAGTAAGTAGAGTGAAGTTAAACATTGATTTCGGCAAGACTCCTCCAAGATTGTTGTTACCAAAACCCAACCATCTTAAGTCGGTACAGTTTGCCAAAGAGGATACAAAGTCTAAGTTATCAAGTTTCCCATTCCCAAGCTGATTCAAGTTAATTGCAAAACCCCACAATCTTTGTAGCCTAGAAAAACTCGGCACACTTCCAATAAATGCATTACTATTGAGCGCTAGATATTCAAGATTAGTGGCATTAGATAACGAGAGTGGAATGGGTCCAGAAAATTTATTATTTGGAACATTTAGAACTTTTAGTCCAAGAAATCTTTGTGCGATATCTAATGGTAGATTCCCGCCAATCTGATTGCCATGCAAACTTATTGTCTTCAAGGATGAGATATTGAAAAACGACGGAGGTAAAATACCCGAAAGGTTATTCATTGAGAAGCTGAAATATGACAAATTGGACAGTTGGCCTAGAGTATCTGGAATGCTTCCTTGAAAATGATTTTCCCAACCAGAAAGTATGGCAAGGGACGTAAAGTTTCCAATAAACTTGGGTATTTCTCCCGTTAGTTCATTGAAATTGAGGATTATGTGTTGAAGCTTAGTCAATGATACAAACTCATTAGGAATAATGCCAATGAAACTGTTGGCATCTAGATAAAGTTCTACAAGATTTGAACATTGAGATATATTAGAAGGAATATCACCTGACAGAGAATTGTTAGTAAGGTGTAGCCTCCTTAATCTTGATAACCTTCCAACCTCTTGTGGGACGTTGCCTGTGAAACTATTGTTTTCAAGAAGAAGCTCCGTAAGAAATGTGAGGTTCCCAACCGCTGGTGATATTGAACCAGAGAAGCCACATGAATGGAGATCAAGGGTGACAACTCTTCGGTGGCGTAGACCACAAATAATACCTGTCCAGTTGCAGAAGTGGATCGAGTCATTCCACAAAGACATGATTTGATACGGGTAGGATGTTATATGTTTCTTGACCGAGAGTAAAGCCAAGTGATCCGTCTCATCTCCGGAAGAACCCAAAGAAAGAATAAAAAACAAGAAGATACAAGAAAGGACAATAGACGATATTGTATTCAAGAAAGACATTTCGTTCATTGATGCAGTGCTCGTAAAGAAATCTTAGATTTGTATTAAACAAGGAAGCTTTCTACTTAAATAGCACGATTAAGAGGTTTGATTTGTCGTGTAATTAATCTTTTAATACAAATAAATCTATGGGAATAAGAACATTAATCTTTGATTTTTCATATAAAATCAACCAAGTTTTGTCTCCATTCTCTTGTTTTATACTAATACCATTGCCATATGTCTTCATGCTTTTGTCCATAGTTTCTAGTTTATATAGGAGTTCCTGTCATTAAAGTACAATTACAACAAGCAATTTGGAATAAAGAAAGAAGAAAATACATTAATTTCAGGACTGCAAATACTTAGCCATTTTAATGTATTGTTGGTCCCTTCGATCGGCCATGCACCATTATTCACATTTGTCAACCATTAAGACATTTCGCATTTGGAGCACATGAATTCCGAGCATTTTTATAGCATTTTTAGTATATGTGGGTCAGCTTCACGAGAAAAGCGTGGAAAAATGAAAATTTTAGAGTCATCGTAGTAGCAACTGCTCATCTTGTAACAGACAAATTTTGTTTGACAAAAATAAATAAATCTGCTTCTTAATTATTCTAAAACCCTCTGAATTATTTTATAGTCCTAATTCCATTTTAAACAATTAACAAACATCCATATTTATTTTACACTATATCATAAGAGACTTTTGATCATTAACCACTTAATTTTCTTGCACTCAGTCATTCAGCAGTTGCCAAACAGCTCGTACTTGACAAAATTAACATGGCTTTAATAGTTGACCCAATCGATTTGGGAGCAATCGCCATTCTTTATGACGCAGGTTTGTGGATTTTTAGAGTTTGTTAATCGATAAGTTCACTAGAAATGCAAACCAGGAAGATTTACATGTAGATCAAAGATTTCTCGTTAAAATTTCTTTGTTTTCTTTATGAACACCAACTGTTCGATAGAAGTTCCCAACGAGAGTTTTTTTCTGTTGGCTGGTCCTTCATTATTTAACATAAACACATTAGTTTTTTAACTTTTATTGTAATCAAAATGGTGTCCAAGTACTTAGCTTTATGTTCTTTTCCTTTTTAGTTACTAAAATATGGATTTAATTGGCTGTTGTTGCAGGTTGATCTTGGGCAACTACTACCAGCTTGTGATCAGTACTACAAACACTTTTAAGCAAGGTTATGGGATACTCTTTGATTTGTAGTTTTTACTTTTGTTCCCTATTGCTTAAGATGCCAACTTTCCGGAAAGCAACATAGCTTGCAATGTGATTGAAGTTGCTAACTGTTATTTCATAAAAATGCATAATGATACTGGATACTCAATTAATAAATTCAACCTTCTAGTGATACAAATGCAACAAACATGATATACGTACAATAAGATCAAAAGATCATCGTTTTATCAAACCCTTCAAATTAATCTACCTTTTAGAAAAGTTTTCTTGACAACCTGTAGTTGATTCAAGGCATCGCTTATTTCTATCCGGTCTCTAGGTATTTCCATGGAGCAAGCAGTCCCAATTCGATAAACCGAAGTCAGACACTCGATTCCACGTGCATCAGTAATCATAGTTTCCTCTTGGCTAGTTTTGAAAAGGACCCGATCAGTTATCTCCATAACTTTATCCGGTATAGCCATCTTCACAAAACCATGCAGACTCAGACCGTCACGAACATTTCCTCAGTTGGACGTTTGCCGGTAAACAACTCTAATATGAGGATTCCAAAGCTGTAGATGTCGCCATAGGTCGACACCTTACCTCCCATTCCATATTCTGCATAGTTTACAAACAAAGAAATCAAACATGCATGAATAACTTTAAATCATTTGATTATGTGAATTAAGAAGATAGATTAGTTACCTGGAGCCGCATATCCGATTGTTCCTTTTATTCCAAGAGAACTGGTGTGCCTTGTAGAAGAATCTCGATGGACAAATCTAGCCAACCCGAAATCACCAAGATGAGCAACCAAATCTGTGTCCAATAAAACGTTACTCGGCTTGATATCACAATGAATCATTAGCGATCCACATTGGCGATGAATATAATCGAGGGCCCCGGCAAGATCAATAACAATGTTCAACCGTTGTAAAAAGTTTAGACTAATGACCCGATTATGATGCAACCAGTCTTCCAAACTTCCGTTAACCATATAAGAATACACAAGTGCCTTGAAATCGTTCCCTTGAAAATCAAGAGACGAACAACAAGTTAGGACCTTCACAAGATTCCTGTGTCTAATGCTTCTCAAAGCTTCACATTCTGCAATAAAACTCCGGTCGGCACCATGAACTGCGAGTTTTAGTACCTTGACAGCAACAACTTGTGGTTCATTTTTTATAGGCAGCATTGCCTTATACACATAGCTGAACTTTCCAAAACCTATCAAGTTTGCCGATGAAAACTCATCTGTTGCTTCGTGTAAGCTTTGATAAGACACTTGCTGGAAATTTCCATCTTTCCGAACTACTTTCTGTTGAAGCCTTCTTGCGTTTGAGTTTGCAAACGAAACAATAGGCCGCGACCACAATTAGGACAAAACCCACGCTAATTATTGGTATGGTTATCAAAAAGGAAAGAGGAATTTGTTTTTTCCTTGATGATTTACCAAGGGAACACTTGGGCAATTGAAATTCTGGCAAGCCACCACAAAGCTTTGCATTTCCATAAATGGAAACTTCGCTAACATTTTTAAAAGCCCCTTGTTCAGGCAATTTTCCCTCAAAACCATTAAAAGATAAATTTAAGATTTTGAAGAACACAAAATCTCCCAAGTATTCGGGAATTCTCCCGGTTAAATTGTTGCGGGAAAGATCTAGAACTTCTAGTCCTCTCAGCGAGCGAAAAGATGTTGGAATTTCTCCTTGAATGTTGTTTCCTGCCATGAATAATTTCAACCAAACTCGTGCAAGTTCCAAGACTAACTGGAATTGCTCCAGACATCATGTTGTTTGAAACATCAAATGCCACCAGATTCTGTAAGGTGCCTACTTCGGCAGGAAGAGAACCCACAAAACGGTTGTTCGAAAGGTCTAGGCCTATTGTCAAAGAAGATAGACCAAAAATCCCTTTTGTATATAACCACTGAGATTATTTCTAGAAAGATCTCAGATTCTGTAATCCCTTACAGTTTGATAAACCAGATGGCACAGTACCCTCTAGTTTGTTACCGTCTAAGAAGAGGGTGATCAATTGGGTGAGATTACCCAATGAAGATGGTATGGAACCTGATAATAAGTTATTCTTTAAAGTCAATTCAACGAGGTTTCTAGATTTCCAATTGAATCGGGAATTATTCCATTGAATTGGTTGTAGGATAGCATCAATCTCTCGATGTTAACTAGTTTCCCAATCTCATATGGGATATTTCCAGAAATCAAATTTCTTTCAATTCTGAGACTAGTGAGTAGAGTAAAATTAAATATCGATCTTGGCAAGACTCCTCCAAGATTGTTGAAACCGAAACCCAACCATGTTAATTTTGTACAGTTTGCCAAAGAGGATACGAAGTCTAAGTTATCAGATTTCCCATTCCCAAGTTTATTGCTTCCAACTGCAAACCACCTCAATCTTTGTAGCCTAGAAAAATTTGGCACGCTTCCGGTAAATGAATTTTGATTGAGTGCTAGGTTTTCAAGATAAGTGGCATTAGATAATGAGAGTGGAATGGGTCCGGAAAATTTTTTATGGGAAGGTTTAGATCTGTTAGACCAAGAAATCTTTGTGCGATATCCGATGGCAGATTCCCACCAATCTGATTGTCAAGCAAATGTATCTCCTTCAAGGATGAAATATTGAAAAACGATAGAGGTAAAATGCCCGAAAGGTTATTTGACGCGAACCCAAAAAACCACAAATTGGACAATTGGCCCAGACTATCTGGAATGTTTCCTTGGAAGTTATTTTGCGAACCGTAAATAACTTCAAGAGATGTAAAGTTTCCAATATACTTTGGTATTTCTCCTGTTAGTTCATTGTATCCGAGGTCTATGTATACAAGCTTAGTCAATGATTCAAACTCATTAGGAATAACACCTATGAACTTGTTTCTACTAAGACCAAATTGTACAAGATTTTGACACCGAGATATATTAGAAGGAATTTCACCTGACAGAGAATTGTTCGAAAGGTGTAGCCTCCTTAATCTCGATAGCCTGCCAACTTCTTGTGGCACGTATCCAGTGAAACTATTGTTGCGAAGCATAAGCTCACGAAGAAACGACAGATTCCCAATTGCAGGTGATATCGAACCCGAAAAGCCACGAGATTCCAGATCGAGGGAGACCACTCTCTGGTGGCGTAGACTACACGCGATACCGGTCCAGTTGCAGAAATGGATCGAGTCATTCCACAAAGGCATGATTTGATATGGGTCGGATGTTATATGTTTCTTGATCGAAAGTAAAGCCAAGTGATCTGTTTCATCTCCAGTAGAAATCGAAGAAAGAATACAAAACATGAAGATGATAGACAAGAAGTGCATTTTGTTCATTGTTGCAATCTTGGTAAAGAATCTTGCTTTTTTATGAAGAAGAAGGTGAATCGTGTAGAACGATTTTAATACGAACAAAATGCGGTGTGAACCATATAATTAAGTTATCAATCTTTCATTTTCATAGGGTGTGAAGGTAAGGGAAAAAAAGGTTAAAAAAGAATCTGAAGAAAAAAATTATTATTTGGAAAAACCAACTTAATTATTCATATAAATATAAGTTAAGTTGACCTATGTATGTTTTAAGTGGATTTTTTAATGAAACTTTCACCAACTGCAATTATTGTCTTCATTCTCCTGTTTTATAATATCATTGTCCTGTCTTCATGTTGCTTTCTTTTGCTCCCAGTTTCTAGTTTACATTGAAGTTTTTGTTATTGACTTCCTCTAGAAGCAATTTAGGAAGAAATAAGTCCAACATTTGAATAAAGAAAGAAAAAAAACTTTAGGACCTTAAACATTGAGTCATTTTTTATGGCTAATATAATAATTTTAGGAATATCTACATCTATGAAAGATTGGTAAACAATCTTTTAGGCTATGTTTGACAAAGTAACTGATAAGTGATAAGGTTGGCAGAGTAAGGCTAGTTTGGCAAACTAGCTGATAAGCTAGCTGATAGCTGATAAGCTAGCTGTTGATTGATAAGCTTGCTAGTAGCTGATAAGCTAGCTTATGAACAAATTATGTTTGGCAAAAACTAGCTTATATGAGTATGTAAAATGACCAAAAAGGGTATATTTGAATTTAATAATTAATATTAATAAAGGTATAATTGGAAAAAGCTACAATAAACTCCTCATAAGCTACTCAAAGTAGCATTTCAAAAAGCTAGCTTATATGTACATGTTTGGATGGACTAGCTTATAAGCTAGCTTATCAGCTAGCTTTTTTTTGCCAAACACAGCCTAACTCTTAATTGATAAGCTAGCTTGTAAAAAGATTATGTTTGGCAAAGTAACTAATCATTGATAAGCTAGCTATGTATATGATATACAAGGCTTCATTAAGGATCTAGTATTATGCATATTGACAAGTTGATGTGAAACTTGTGCAAAATTCCAAATTGATATATCACTACTAAAAAAAAGGGGTATACCGACGGTTGAAACAGTCGGATCGGTTTTAACGATGGTTTTCCGACGAAACGAGTGTCGCTAAAAACCTGGTCCGTAATAGCTAGTAACGGTTTTTCCGACTACTTTTACCGACTGCCATAACACAAATATTCCTACTCAAATAATTTTCGGAAGTTAAAAGCACAAAATATCTATATTAACTCCCAAAAGAATTAAATAATTTGTTACATATTTAAAGTTAAAATAAAACAATTAGTATAAATTATATAAATGAGCAAAAAATTGGGGAGACCCAATATGAGTTCATATGACGACATTCTTCACCAGACGATTTGAGAGCAATCGCCATTGTTATGAAGCAGGTTTGGTGGATTTTTCTATACTTTGTTAATTGATCAATTCACTAGAAATGCAAACCAAGAAGATTTACAATTAGATCAAAGATTTCTAGTTAAAATTTCTTTCTTTTTTTTATGAACACCAACTGTTCGATAAAAGTTCCCAATGAGAGTTTTTTGTGTTGGCTGGTCCTTCAATATTTAACACTACACACATTAGTTTTTAAACTTTTATTGTAATCAAATTGGTGTCCAAGTACTTAGCTTTATGTTCATTTCCCTTTTAGTTACTAAAATATGGATTTAATTGGCTGTTGTTGCAGGTTGATCTTGGGCAAAACTACCAGCTTGTGATCAGTACTACAAACACTTAATAAGCAAGGTGATGGGATACTCTTTGATTTGTAGTTTTTACTTTTGATCCCTATTGCTTAAGATGCCAACTTTCTGGAAAGCAACATAACTTGCAATGTGATTGAAGTTGCTAACTGTTATTTCATAAAAATGCATAGTGTATACTGGATACTCAATCGATAAATTCTACCTTAGTGATGCAATGCAACAAACATGATATACGTACAATAAGATCAAAAGATCATCGTTTTATCGAACCCTTCAAATTAATCTACCTTTTAGGAAAGTTCTCTTGACAACCTGTAGTTGATTCAAGGCATCGCTTATTTCTATCCGGTCTCTAGGTATTTCCATGGAGCAAGCACTCCCAATTTGATAAACCGAAGTCAGACACTCTTCCATTCCACGTGCATCTTTAATCATGGTTTCCTCTTGGCTAGTTTTGAAAAGGACCGGATCAGTTATCTCCATAACTTTATCCGGTATAGCCATCTTCACAAAACCATGCAGACTCAGACCGTCACTGAACATTTCCGCAGTAGGACGTTTGCCGGTAAACAACTCTAGTACCAGGATTCCAAAGCTGTAGACGTCGCCATAGGTTGACACCTTACTTCCCATTCCATATTCTGCATAGTTTACAAACAAATAAATCAAACATGCATGAATAACTTTAAATCATTCATTATGTGAATTAGGGAGATAGATTAGTTACCTGGAGCCGCATATCCGATTGTTCCTTTTATTCCAAGAGAACTGGTGTGGCTTGTAGAAGAATCTGGATGAACAAATCTAGCCAACCCGAAATCACCAAGATGAGCAACCAAATCTGCGTCCAATAATACGTTACTAGGCTTGATATCACAATGAATCATTAGCGATCCACACTGGCGATGAATATAATCGAGGGCCCCAGCCAGATCTATAGCAATGTTCAACCGCTGCAAAAAGTTTAAACCAACGACCGAATTCTGATGCAACCAGTCTTCCAAACTCCCGTTAACCATATAAGAATACACAAGAGCCTTGAAATCGTTCCCTTGAAAATCAAGAGACGAACAACAAGTCACGACTTTCACAAGATTCCTGTGTCTGATGCTTCTCAAAGCTTCACATTCAGCAATAAAACTTCGGTCGGCACCATGAACTGCGAGTTTTAGTACCTTGACAGCAACAACCTCTGGTTCAATTTTTTGTAGGCAGCATTGCCTTATACACATAGCTGAACTTTCCAGAACCTATCAAGTTTGCCGATGAAAACCCATCTGTTGCTTCGTGTAAGCTTTGATAAGACACTTGCTGGAAATTTCCATCTTCTGAACTACTTTCTGTTGAAGCCTTCTTGCGTTTGAGTTTGCAAACAAAACAGGCCGCGACCACAATTAGGACAAAAAGCACGCTAATTATTGGTATGGTTATCAAAAAGGGAAGAGGAATTTGTTTTTTCCTTGATGATTTACCAAGGGAACACTTGGGCAATTGAAATTCTGGCAAGCCACCACAAAGCTTTGCATTTCCATAAATGGAAACTTTGCTTACATTTCTAAAAGCTCCTTCTTCTGGCAATTTTCCATCAAAACCATTTAAAGATAAATTTAAGGTATTGAGAAACATAAAATCTCCAAGGTACTCGGGGATTCTCCCGGTGAAATTGTTGCGGGAAAGATCTAGAACTTCTAGTCCTCTCAAAGAACGAATTGATGTTGGAAGTTCTCCTTGAAAGTTGTTTCCTGCCATGACTAATTCAACCAAACTCGTGCAAGTTCCAAGACTAACTGGAATTGCTCCAGAAATCATGTTGTTTGAAACATCAAACGCCACCAGATTCTGTAAGGTGCCTACTTCGGCAGGAAGAGAACCCACAAAACGGTTGTTCGAAAGGTCTAGGCCTATTGTCAAAGAAGATAGACCAAAAATCCCTTTTAGTATATAACCACTGAGATTATTTCTAGAAAGATCCAGATTCTGTAATCCCTTACAGTTTGATAAACCAGATGGCACAGTACCCTCTAGTTTGTTACCGTCTAAGAAGAGGGTGATCAATTGGGTGAGATTACCCAATGAAGATGGTATGGAACCTGATAATAAGTTATTCTTTAAAGTCAATTCAACGAGGTTTCTGAGATTTCCAATTGAATCGGGAATTATTCCATTGAATTGGTTGTAGGATAGCATCAATCTCTCGATGTTAACTAGTTTCCCAATCTCATATGGGATATTTCCAGAAATCAAATTTCTTTCAATTCTGAGACTAGTGAGTAGAGTAAAATTAAATATCGATCTTGGCAAGACTCCTCCAAGATTGTTGAAACCGAAACCCAACCATGTTAATTTTGTACAGTTTGCCAAAGAGGATACGAAGTCTAAGTTATCAGATTTCCCATTCCCAAGTTGATTGCTTCCAACTGCAAACCACCTCAATCTTTGTAGCCTAGAAAAATTTGGCACGCTTCCAGTAAATGAATTTTGATTGAGTGCTAGGTTTTCAAGATAAGTGGCATTAGATAATGAGAGTGGAATGGGTCCGGAAAATTTATTTATGGGAAGGTTTAGATCTGTTAGACCAAGAAATCTTTGTGCGATATCCGATGGCAGATTCCCACCAATCTGATTGTCAAGCAAATGTATCTCCTTCAAGGATGAAATATTGAAAAACGATAGAGGTAAAATGCCCGAAAGGTTATTTGACGCGAACCCAAAAAACCACAAATTGGACAATTGGCCCAGACTATCTGGAATGTTTCCTTGGAAGTTATTTTGCGAACCGTAAATAACTTCAAGAGATGTAAAGTTTCCAATATACTTTGGTATTTCTCCTGTTAGTTCATTGTATCCGAGGTCTATGTATACAAGCTTAGTCAATGATTCAAACTCATTAGGAATAACACCTATGAACTTGTTTCTACTAAGACCAAATTGTACAAGATTTTGACACCGAGATATATTAGAAGGAATTTCACCTGACAGAGAATTGTTCGAAAGGTGTAGCCTCCTTAATCTCGATAGCCTGCCAACTTCTTGTGGCACGTATCCAGTGAAACTATTGTTGCGAAGCATAAGCTCACGAAGAAACGACAGATTCCCAATTGCAGGTGATATCGAACCCGAAAAGCCACGAGATTCCAGATCGAGGGAGACCACTCTCTGGTGGCGTAGACTACACGCGATACCGGTCCAGTTGCAGAAATGGATCGAGTCATTCCACAAAGGCATGATTTGATATGGGTCGGATGTTATATGTTTCTTGATCGAAAGTAAAGCCAAGTGATCTGTTTCATCTCCAGTAGAAATCGAAGAAAGAATACAAAACATGAAGATGATAGACAAGAAGTGCATTTTGTTCATTGTTGCAATCTTGGTAAAGAATCTTGCTTTTTTATGAAGAAGAAGGTGAATCGTGTAGAACGATTTTAATACGAACAAAATGCGGTGTGAACCATATAATTAAGTTATCAATCTTTCATTTTCATAGGGTGTGAAGGTAAGGGAAAAAAAGGTTAAAAAAGAATCTGAAGAAAAAAATTATTATTTGGAAAAACCAACTTAATTATTCATATAAATATAAGTTAAGTTGACCTATGTATGTTTTAAGTGGATTTTTTAATGAAACTTTCACCAACTGCAATTATTGTCTTCATTCTCCTGTTTTATAATATCATTGTCCTGTCTTCATGTTGCTTTCTTTTGCTCCCAGTTTCTAGTTTACATTGAAGTTTTTGTTATTGACTTCCTCTAGAAGCAATTTAGGAAGAAATAAGTCCAACATTTGAATAAAGAAAGAAAAAAAAACTTTAGGACCTTAAACATTGAGTCATTTTTTATGGCTAATATAATAATTTTAGGAATATCTACATCTATGAAAGATTGGTAAACAATCTTTTAGGCTATGTTTGACAAAGTAACTGATAAGTGATAAGGTTGGCAGAGTAAGGCTATGTTTGGCAAACTAGCTGATAAGCTAGCTGATAGCTGATAAGCTAGCTGTTGATTGATAAGCTTGCTAGTAGCTGATAAGCTAGCTTATGAACAAATTATGTTTGGCAAAAACTAGCTTATATGAGTATGTAAAATGACCAAAAAGGGTATATTTGAATTTAATAATTAATATTAATAAAGGTATAATTGGAAAAAGCTACAATAAACTCCTCATAAGCTACTCAAAGTAGCATTTCAAAAAGCTAGCTTATATGTACATGTTTGGATGGACTAGCTTATAAGCTAGCTTATCAGCTAGCTTTTTTTTGCCAAACACAGCCTAACTCTTAATTGATAAGCTAGCTTGTAAAAAGATTATGTTTGGCAAAGTAACTAATCATTGATAAGCTAGCTATGTATATGATATACAAGGCTTCATTAAGGATCTAGTATTATGCATATTGACAAGTTGATGTGAAACTTGTGCAAAATTCCAAATTGATATATCACTACTAAAAAAAAGGGGTATACCGACGGTTGAAACAGTCGGATCGGTTTTAACGATGGTTTTCCGACGAAACGAGTGTCGCTAAAAACCTGGTCCGTAATAGCTAGTAACGGTTTTTCCGACTACTTTTACCGACTGCCATAACACAAATATTCCTACTCAAATAATTTTCGGAAGTTAAAAGCACAAAATATCTATATTAACTCCCAAAAGAATTAAATAATTTGTTACATATTTAAAGTTAAAATAAAACAATTAGTATAAATTATATAAATGAGCAAAAAATTGGGGAGACCCAATATGAGTTCATATGACGACATTCTTCACCAGACGATTTGAGAGCAATCGCCATTGTTATGAAGCAGGTTTGGTGGATTTTTCTATACTTTGTTAATTGATCAATTCACTAGAAATGCAAACCAAGAAGATTTACAATTAGATCAAAGATTTCTAGTTAAAATTTCTTTCTTTTTTTTTATGAACACCAACTGTTCGATAAAAGTTCCCAATGAGAGTTTTTTGTGTTGGCTGGTCCTTCAATATTTAACACTACACACATTAGTTTTTAAACTTTTATTGTAATCAAATTGGTGTCCAAGTACTTAGCTTTATGTTCATTTCCCTTTTAGTTACTAAAATATGGATTTAATTGGCTGTTGTTGCAGGTTGATCTTGGGCAAAACTACCAGCTTGTGATCAGTACTACAAACACTTAATAAGCAAGGTGATGGGATACTCTTTGATTTGTAGTTTTTACTTTTGATCCCTATTGCTTAAGATGCCAACTTTCTGGAAAGCAACATAACTTGCAATGTGATTGAAGTTGCTAACTGTTATTTCATAAAAATGCATAGTGTATACTGGATACTCAATCGATAAATTCTACCTTAGTGATGCAATGCAACAAACATGATATACGTACAATAAGATCAAAAGATCATCGTTTTATCGAACCCTTCAAATTAATCTACCTTTTAGGAAAGTTCTCTTGACAACCTGTAGTTGATTCAAGGCATCGCTTATTTCTATCCGGTCTCTAGGTATTTCCATGGAGCAAGCACTCCCAATTTGATAAACCGAAGTCAGACACTCTTCCATTCCACGTGCATCTTTAATCATGGTTTCCTCTTGGCTAGTTTTGAAAAGGACCGGATCAGTTATCTCCATAACTTTATCCGGTATAGCCATCTTCACAAAACCATGCAGACTCAGACCGTCACTGAACATTTCCGCAGTAGGACGTTTGCCGGTAAACAACTCTAGTACCAGGATTCCAAAGCTGTAGACGTCGCCATAGGTTGACACCTTACTTCCCATTCCATATTCTGCATAGTTTACAAACAAATAAATCAAACATGCATGAATAACTTTAAATCATTCATTATGTGAATTAGGGAGATAGATTAGTTACCTGGAGCCGCATATCCGATTGTTCCTTTTATTCCAAGAGAACTGGTGTGGCTTGTAGAAGAATCTGGATGAACAAATCTAGCCAACCCGAAATCACCAAGATGAGCAACCAAATCTGCGTCCAATAATACGTTACTAGGCTTGATATCACAATGAATCATTAGCGATCCACACTGGCGATGAATATAATCGAGGGCCCCAGCCAGATCTATAGCAATGTTCAACCGCTGCAAAAAGTTTAAACCAACGACCGAATTCTGATGCAACCAGTCTTCCAAACTCCCGTTAACCATATAAGAATACACAAGAGCCTTGAAATCGTTCCCTTGAAAATCAAGAGACGAACAACAAGTCACGACTTTCACAAGATTCCTGTGTCTGATGCTTCTCAAAGCTTCACATTCAGCAATAAAACTTCGGTCGGCACCATGAACTGCGAGTTTTAGTACCTTGACAGCAACAACCTCTGGTTCAATTTTTGTAGGCAGCATTGCCTTATACACATAGCTGAACTTTCCAGAACCTATCAAGTTTGCCGATGAAAACCCATCTGTTGCTTCGTGTAAGCTTTGATAAGACACTTGCTGGAAATTTCCATCTTCTGAACTACTTTCTGTTGAAGCCTTCTTGCGTTTGAGTTTGCAAACAAAACAGGCCGCGACCACAATTAGGACAAAAAGCACGCTAATTATTGGTATGGTTATCAAAAAGGGAAGAGGAATTTGTTTTTTCCTTGATGATTTACCAAGGGAACACTTGGGCAATTGAAATTCTGGCAAGCCACCACAAAGCTTTGCATTTCCATAAATGGAAACTTTGCTTACATTTCTAAAAGCTCCTTCTTCTGGCAATTTTCCATCAAAACCATTTAAAGATAAATTTAAGGTATTGAGAAACATAAAATCTCCAAGGTACTCGGGGATTCTCCCGGTGAAATTGTTGCGGGAAAGATCTAGAACTTCTAGTCCTCTCAAAGAACGAATTGATGTTGGAAGTTCTCCTTGAAAGTTGTTTCCTGCCATGACTAATTCAACCAAACTCGTGCAAGTTCCAAGACTAACTGGAATTATCCCAGACATCATGTTGTTTGATATATCAAGGACAACCATATTCTGCAAGGAGCCTACTTCGGTAGGAAGAGAACCCACTAAACGGTTGTAAGAAAGGTCTAGACCCAATGTCAAGGAAGATAGACCAAAAATCCCTTTGGGTACATAACCACTAAGATTATTTCTAGAAAGATCCAGAACCTGTAAACGCTTACATTCTGATAAACTAGATGGTATGGCACCCTCTATCTTGTTACCTCTTAAATAGAGGGCGCTCAATTGGGTGAGATTTCCCAATGAAGATGGTATGGAACCCGATAATAGGTTATCCCTTAAAGTCAATGCAACAAGGTTTCTAAGACTCCCAATTGAATCCGGAATTCTTCCAGTGAATTGGTTCTCAGATAGAATCATTCTCTTGATGTTAACTAGTTGCCTTATCTCATATGGGATATTTCCAGAAATCAAATTCTGTCCTATTGTGAGCTCAGTAAGTAGAGTGAAGTTAAACATTGATTTCGGCAAGACTCCTCCAAGATTGTTGGCACCGAAACCCAACCATCCTAAGTTGGTACAGTTTGCCAAAGAGGTTACAAAGTTTAAGTTATCAGATTTCCCATTCCCAAGTTGATTACTGTTAACAGTAAACCGCTTCAATCTTTGCATCCTAGAAAAATCCGGCACACTTCCAGTAAATGCATTTATTTGGAGTGCTAGGTATTCAAGATTAGTGGCATTAGATAACGAGAATGGAATGGGTCCAGAAAATTTATTTTCTGGAAGGTTTAGAGCTCTTAGACCAAGAAATCTTTGTGAGATATCCGGTGGCAGATTCCCACCAATCTTATTGTCAGTCAAATGTATCTCCTCCAAGGATGAAATATTGAAAAACGACAGAGGTAAAATGCCCGAAAGGTTATTCACTTCGAAACCAAAATACCACAAATTGGACAACTGGCCTAGAGTATCTGGAATGCTTCCATGAAAATGATTTACCGTACCAGAAAGAATGGCAAGAGATGTAAAGTTTCCAATAAACTTGGGTATTTCTCCTGTTAGTTCATTGGTATCAACGAGTATACGTTGAAGCTTAGTTAATGATCCAAACTCGTTAGGAATAACACCACTGAAATTGTTAAAACCTAGGTAAAGTTCTAGAAGATTCGAACACCGAGATATATTAGAAGGAATTTCACCTGACAGAGAATTGTTCGAAAGACGTACCCTCCTTAGTCTTGATAACCTGCCAACCTCTTGCGGGACGTTTCCCGTGAAACTATTGTTTGCAAGAACAAGGTCCCTAAGAAACGACAGGTTCCCGATTGCGGGTGATATCGAACCAGAAAGGCCACGAGAACGCAAATTGAGGGTGACAACTCTCCGGTGGCGTAGACCACAAATGATACCCGTCCAGTTGCAGAAGTGGGTCGACTCATTCCACAAAGGCATGATTTGATATGGGTCGGATGTTATATGATTCTTGATCGAAAGTAAAGCCAAGTGATCCGTCTCATCTCCAGAAGAAACCGAAGATAGAATACAAAACAAGAAGATATAAGAAAGGAAACACATTTTGTTCATTGATGCAATACTTGTATTGGATCTTGGTTTTCTTATAAGAAGAGAAATAATAGTAAAAGTTGTGTGGACTTTAGAATGAAATAATTAATGGAACTTCCATATTTCAACCCAAATCTGTATGGACCAATGTGAACTTAGAAAATATAAGTCTTATATCAATGGTCGACAATATAGCTTCTTATTAAATGAAAATTATTATTTGGAATATATAGCATGTGGTTCCAAAACGTTATCAAATGAAATAAAACCATCATGTGATCATATCTTATCTTGTTTTAGAATTTAGTGAATTATGGCATGGATAGATGCAGAGAATTTTATTGAATTTGTCAAAGGCAATTATTATTATTGTTGGACGAATAAGTTTGTGTGCTTCACTGCTTTCACACCAGGATCTACAATAAGGTCAAAATTAAGATGTCGGTATGAAAAGGTTTTTTTGACTAAATGCATGCATTTGAATCAAGACATTGCTCATTTTACCTGCATCTTTAGTCTTGTTATTTAAATCGAAAAATACTAAATATGATTAAATTTTGAACGAATTAAACAAATTATACCAAAATAATAATCATATTTTTCTCATCAATTTGACATCCATATTCATATACTTTTTCATCTGTTTCCATAGTTTTCCGGGTTCATACAAGAACAATACTATGTAAAAAAAGACACGAAAAACAACAAAAACACATGATTTTGCATTAACTTTTGAAGAAAAAAAAACATGCGGACGACTTATGTGCGACTTGCAAAGTCGTGTGAATTAAATCATATATAATTTTGTTAGTTCTCGTGTTATTTTAAATAGATATTATTTTTGGTTGATCCTCCCTCTCCCTATCTCTCTCTCTCTCTATTAACCAAGGGTCAGTTAGTTAGCTACGTTTAAGTTAGTTGGGCCTATTATGTTGGGCCGTTGCTGGGTTGTTGTACATTTTCATATAAATACTTTGTACTCCATTTTCTTCTTCAATTATTCAATAATGAAAACCTTTCTCCCAATTTCCTAATACTCTCTATAAGAATTTGTGATATCTTAGAAGGACAATATTTTCAGAGATAACCACAAGGCTTGTGGCGTAGCGGTAAGGCCTGTGGGGAATGTGGATGGTATCCCATTCACCCCAGGTTTGAATCCCCTCGTGCGCATCTTGTGGCCAGGCTTAGTCTCAGACGGCCGAATTTTCAACTTTTGTTCTAAATTGCCAAAGGATGTAATCTAGGCAAAGCCTAGATAAACCTTTTCCAAAAAAAATAATTCAGAGATTGAGTGAATTATGGATTTGGTCCTTACCATATGTTAAACGTTATGGATTCATTAACTGTCGTTAGTGAGAGAAACCCTAGTCAAAAAAAAAATCAGTCATGAAAATGTATCCATAATTTTTCGGGCCGGTTTAAAGACGCGAGTCATAATTTTAGACAATCGTTAATTTACTATTACTTCATCTACCGATTATTTTTTCAGAAATAAAAATTCCCTCCAACACTTATTAGATAAATTATAGATATACATTATCAGATAAATATTAAAATACAAATTTGTGTGGGATTAGTATTCATAGAGGGGGATTATTGGAATTTCCCTCATAAATAGTTTTCAATGGGAGCTTTTGTTTCCATGCCAAACAGTTTGATTATACATCCAAATGATGTTAGAATGTTGGCTGGTCTTGCAGGTTGATCTTGCTCATCCATCCACATCCCAACAATCTGCAATGAATTAGTCTTTGTGGGCTAAATCTTTCTTGATAGTATTGTTGCTGCTTCAGGTTAGTTTAAGCTTAAAATCTTAACTTTCTGGATAGCACCAGTAACTACATGCTAATTCACTTCATATGTTATGATATATATATATATATATATATATATATCACACATCATCTGCTACATTGCTTTTGGTTTATTAGATGATGAATTACATAGCTTGCAATGTGGTTTGAGTTGCTAACTTAGGCTTCTTATTATTTTATAAAAATGCATGGTGGATTCTTAATTGATAAATTTAAAACTTCTAGTGATGCAACCAACGTTATTTACATTAAGATCAAAAGATATTTGTTTTACCAAATCCTTCTCCATAACAAGTATACTATGAATGTTTGATGATTTCTACTTTATGCTAAATTACTCTGCCTCGAAGAAAAGTTTTCTTGACGAACTGTAGTTGATCCAAGGCGTTGCTTATTTCTATCCGGTCACCGGGTATTTCCATTGAACAAGCAGTCCCAATTCGATAAACTGAAGTCAAACATTCCTCGATTCCATCATGCATTTTGCAATCAAGTGCAACTTTACTCATATCTTCCTCTTGTCTAGTTTTGAAAAGGACCGGATCAGTTATCTCCTTAACTCGATCCGGTATAGCCATCTTCACAAAACCATGCAGACTCAGACCGTCACTGAACATGTCGTTAGTAGGACGATTGCTGGTAAACAACTCCAGTATGAGGATTCCAAAGCTGTAGACGTCGCCATAGGTTGACACCTTACTTCCCATTCCATATTCTGCATATATAGTTTGTTTACACACGAAAAAAATAATCAAACATGCATGAATAACTTTAAAACATTCATTATGTGAATTAGGAAGATAGATTAGTTACCGGGAGCTGCATATCCGATTGTTCCTTTTATTCCAAGAGAACTGGCGTGGCTTGTAGAAGAATCCGGATGAACAAATCTAGCTAGGCCGAAATCACCAAGATGAGCAACCAAATCTGCGTCCAATAAAATATTACTAGGCTTGATATCACAATGAATCAATAGCGATCCACATTGGCGATGAATATAATCGAGGGCCATAGCCAAATCTATTACAATGTTCAGCCGTTGTAAAAAGTTTAGACCAACGACCGAATTCTGATGCAACTGGTCTTCCAAACTTCCATTAACCATATAAGAATACACAAGAGCCTTGAAATCGTTCCCTTGATAATCAACAGATGAACAGCAAGTTAGGACCTTCACAAGATTCCTATGTCTGATCGTTCTCAAAGCTTCACATTCTGCAATAAAACTCCGGTCGGCACCATGAACTGCCAATTTTAGTACCTTCACAACAACGATGTGTGGTTCGTTATTTAGGTACAGGGTCGCTTTATAAACAGAGCTGAAATTTCCAGAACCAATCAAGTTTGCTGAAGAAAACCCGCCTGTTGCTTCGTGTAAGCTTTGATAAGACACTTGCGAGAAATTTTCATCTTCTGAACCAATTTCTATAGAAGCCTTCTTGTGTTTGCAAACGAAACAATAGAACACAACCACAATTAGAACAAAGATCAGAATTATTGCTGGTATCAATATCAATAAGGAATGTGGAATATGGTTTTTTCTTGATGATGTCACATGGGAACACTTGGGCAACTGAAATTCTGGCAAGCCACCACAAAGCTTCGCATTTCCATAAATGGAAACTATGCTTACATTTTTAAAAGCTCCTTGTTCCGGCAATTTTCCCTCAAAACCATTAAAAGATAAATTTAAGGTTTTGAAGAATACAAAATCTCCCAGGTACTCGGGGATTCTCCCGGTTAAATTGTTGTGGGAAAGATCAAGAACTTCTAGTCCTCTCAACGAGTGAAATGATGATGGAATTTCTCCTTGAATGTTGTTTCCGGCCATGAACAATTTAACCAAACTCGTGCAAGATCCAAGTCCAACTGGAATTACCCCAGATATCATGTTGTTTGAAACGTCAAAGAAAACCAGATTCTGCAAGGCGCCTACTTCCGTAGGAAGAGAACCAACAAAATGGTTATTAGAAAGGTCCAGGCCTAGTGTCAAGGAAGTTAGACCAAAAATCCCTTTCGGTATAGGACCACTGAGATTGTTTCTAGAAAGATCCAAACCCTGTAATCCCCTACAGTTTGATAAACCAAATGGTACAGTACCCTCTAGTTTGTTACCATGTAAGTAGAGCCCGCTCAATTTCGTGAGATTCCCCAATGACGATGGTATAGAACCTGATAATAAGTTTCCAGAGAGACTCATTACACCAAGATTTCCGAGATTCCCAATTGAATCAGGAATTCTACCTGTAAATTGGTTCGAGAATAGAAACAATCTTCTAAGGTCAACTAGTTGCCCTATCTCCGATGGGATATTACCGGAAATCAAATTTCCTCCTATCGTGAGATCCGCAAGTAGAGTGAAGTTGAACATTGATTTCGGCAAGACTCCTCCAAGATTGTTGGCACCAAAACCCAATACTTCTAAGTTGGTACAGTTTGCCAAAGAGGATACAAAGTTTAAGTCCTCAGATTTCCCATTCCCAAGTTGATTCACGTTAACTGCAAAAGTCGTCAATCTTTGCAGCCTAGAAAAACTTGGCACACTTCCGGTAAATGCATTTAGATTGAGTGCTAGGTATTGTAGATTAGTAGCATTAGATAAGGAGAGTGGAATGGGTCCAGAAAGTTTATTTTGTGCAAGGTTTAGAACCGTTAGACCAAGAAATCTTTGTCCAACATCTGATGGTAAATTCCCACCAATCTGATTGGCAGGCAAATCTATCTCCTTCAAAGATGAAATATTGAAAAACAAAAGAGGTAAAATGCCTGAAAGGTTATTTAGTCCGAAGTTGATATACCATAAATTGGACAATTGGCCTAGAGTATCTGGAATGTTTCCATGGAAATGATTTTGCCAACTTGAAAGTATGGTAAGGGAAGTAAAGTTTCCAATAAACTTGGGTATTTCTCCTGTTAGTTCATTAGAATGGAGGAATATGTATTGAAGCTTAGTTAATGATTCAAACTCGTTAGGAATAACACCGATGAAACTGTTGTCTCTCAGATCAAGTTCCACAAGATTTAAACACCAAGATATATTAGAAGGAATTTCACCTGACAAAGAATTATTCGAAAGATTTATTCTCCGTAATCTTGATAACCTGCCAACCTCTTGCGGAACGTTCCCTGTGAAACTATTGTTTTGAAGAAGAAGCTCCCTAAGAAACGTCAGATTCCCAACTGCGGGTGAAATTGAGCCATAAAAGCCACATGATCGGAGATTGAGGGTGACAACTCTCTTGTGGCGTAGACCACACACAATACCTGTCCAGTTGCAGAAGTGGACCGAATCATTCCACAAAGGCATGATTTGATATGGATCGGATGTTATATATTTCTTGACTGAGAGCAAAGCCAAGTGATCCGTTTCATCTCCGGAACAACTCAATGAAAGAAACCAAAACAAGAAGATACACGAAAGAGAAAGGATGATTGACGATGTTTTATACAAGAAAGACATTTCTTATGCGTAAAGAATCTTGGTTTTGTGTAAAACAAGAAGATAAATTTTCGTGGAAAGAGTTGGTTTTGGAGTTTAGAATGAAACAAGGAAACTTTCTAGTTTCTAATAACATAATAGAGGTTCAATCAATCGAGTAATTAATTAATCTTTCAATAAAAAAATAAAACTACGATTAGTAAACCTATCAATATTTCATTTTCATATATAAATTTGGCAAGTTCTGTCTCCATTATCTTGTTTTACAGAAGGGAATACTTTTTCAAAATGTATCCAACTATCCATAATATACTATTGTATGTATCCACCTAAAAAAATTCCTTTTGTATATATCAAACTTTATTTTTTAGCCTATTGTGTGTATTTTTGATACACACAATAGTATATTGGGGGATAGTTTGATACACATAATAGACTAAAAAATACACAGAATAGACTCAAAAATAAAGTTTGATATATACAAAAGGAATTTTTTTAGGTTGATACACACAATAGTAGTATATTGGGGATAGTTGGATACATTTTGAAGAAGTAATCCCTTTACAGAAATATCATTGTCATATGTCTTCCTCTTGTGTTTTTTTAAGCATCTTCAACAACTTCTATAAAACAAAGAAAACTAAGTGTTTGTTCTCTATAATGCTCCAGCAGCTTCTCTATCTTGTTCTTTAAAATAGAGAAAACTAGAAAAGTCTCCAGTTTAGATAATTCTCTAGAACTTGATGGAAGGTGGGAAAAATTATATTCTTTTAATTATTTCCACCAATTACATTAGACTACGAATTACATGTAGGCATAAAAAAAAACAAAAAAACAAAAAAAAAAAACTCAGCTAGCATGCTTCTACAAACCAGGAGCTTTGAGCCTTTGACCAAGACTAAATCAAAAACAACTACCATCAAATATATTATTCTAATTTCCAACATATTTGATTAGAAATGATGTAAGCAAAACTTTAAAAAAAAATTGTCCAGGTCAATTCATTTCTTTATGTCCAAGTTGCTTCCTTTTTTTATCCAACTTACTTAATTCCTTAATTATGTTATAAGCTTTTTGTAAATAATTAAATTATATATGCCCTTTTTAAGGTTTTTTAATCTTAATTTTTACAGTAAAGTTGAACGGACATAATAAACAATGAAATGTAAACCACAAAAATGAAAACAACAAGTAATTCTATAAAGTATGAGAATGAAAAATAGTAATGAATTGTAAACAAAAAGGTCGAAAAACATAATTTTGAAAGCATACAAAGTTAAGAACGAAAATAATGATCTTCAACAAACAAGATTGAAGTGAATCCCAAACCAAAAGATTAAAAACTGTAATCTCCAAAACACAAAAATAGCAATTTTTGAAGCTTACTTCTATGATTATGAAACAATGGTATTTATAATCAATAAATATTTTATTTAAATATTTAATATAAAAATACAATAATGTTTCCATCTATTTTGCTATATTTATAAAGGACAGTTTTGTAAATAAATAATTATGGATTTGGTCCATATGATTTAGGGGGCGTTTGGTTTGGGGTATTGAGCAGTCAGGAATGGGAATGATAATGAAAACTGCTGTTTGGTTTGATATTATATAATGGAATCATTCCTGCGGATCCATTAATTTCCATTCCTGACCAAATTGGGAGGAATGAAATTTTTATTTCTACTTGGTTCTTTTTTCCACTCATTGTTCCATCTATGGATGTTAAGTGAAATATCTTTTGTATTTTCAAGATGGAAAAACATATTTTTTCAATATGAAGCAATTTTTCATTGATTATAGTAGGTTAACCAAACAGCATCAATGCAATGCTCATTCCTATTCCCATTCTCCTACATTCCCATTTTCATTTTCATTCTCATTCCCTGAAATGAACCAAACGCCCCCTTACATTTTATTACACTATTGGTCCCGATTATAAAGTAATTATGGATTTGGTCTCTATGGTTTACATTTTGTAACGTATTTAGTCTCTCTATTCTAACACCATTATCATCTTTTTGTTAAGTAGATTTACTTAACGGCATATTAGTCATCTATATTTTATAATAAAATATACATGGATCAAAAATATAATTAAAAAGAAAACTTGACAACCCCACTCTCATGGGACCCACTTCACCTCACACCCATCACTCATCTTCTTCTTCTTCCTAAGGCTATCCGTACCCCGGCTACGGGCTCCGCGGGTTGCGGTACGCCGCCCCATATGCCCGGCGGACTTAGTGTGAATCGGGTTCCAGTAGCCGTTGGTAAACGGTAAAATTTCAAAAAAAAAAAAATTCTCTTTTTTTATCCCTATATAAATACCTCTTATATCCAACTTATTTTTTCACATCATCCATCTCCAACTTTCTCACTCAAACCTCTTCTACCTCTTCTAAACCAACTCCTATGGATCGAAATCCCGGATCTTCATCCCGTCCGTCGAGAGGTAAACGTCCGGCGGAACCCGAGGCCTCTTCAAACCCCCTTTTTAATATCGAAGTTTCCCATACCGGATTCGATCCACAATATTCACCCGATTATGCGGTTCAAGTTTCTCCCAAAGGTTTTAGTCTCAAAATTTCTCATCCCGAGAGCTCTTCACAAGCTCCTTATCAACCATTTCTTCATCCCGAGACCTCTTCACAATTTCCTCCACCCAATTGGGGTTTCCAAACTTCACCATTTCCTCCATCGTTTCCTCAGCCCGTGGTTGATGATGACCCTTCCGATGAGGAAGAGATTGACCCTCCCCAACCCGCGGATGAGGGGCCTCAACCATCGACCTAGTTGGAGCGAGACCTGAAGTCTTACACCGCCCCACATGGCCATTTTCGGGGTCGTCGGTTGCAATATGTTTTGGCGAGAAAAGCCCGGATCAAAGCCAAACATAACTTCGATTCTTAGTTTATTTAATTTCGTAATTTTTTTATGTTGTTTTTTTATTATGTAATGTTTTATTTTAATTTTGTTAATTATGTAATGTTTTATTTTAATTAATTATGTAATGTTTTATTTTTAATTAATTGTAATTGTTTATTTGTATTAATTAATTAAATAAATTAAAAAGTGAGAAGGTTGTAGAGGGTTATGAGAGGGTTAAAACCTAAAAGAGGATTGGAGAAAAGTTGATGTAGCATGTTAGATTGAAAGGGTTGAAAAGGTCGGAAGGATTGGGGTAGTGACAGCCTAAGCACCAAAACTTGCAACATTTTCATTTCTCCTTCTATTATATTATAATAGATATAGATATAGATATACAATCACATAATACCATAGGAGGCATAGTGTAGAACATCCATGGCAGATACTCCAACCCACTTTTTCAAGTTCATCCGTTCAACCTCCAATCTTAACGTCGTAAGCTAAATTAAGCCCCTTTAGTTACACACTTGTACATTTTCCATTTATTGCAAATCCTCAATGCAATCAATATATATATATATATATATATATGGATTTATATATGTTGTATAATATATATATATATATATAACCTTGTATTTCTATTTATTTTACAGTCGATTCCAACATCTTTTTTACCCAACTCCAAAGTTGGAAGATGCTTACAAGCAATACTAAGAAGAGGGGCCCACCAATGGCCGGTGGACATCACCGGCGGTGGCTTTTCCGGCGACGGCTGGAAGAAGTGTCTGAATGAAAATGGAGTCCAAGAGTTTGACTTTATGGTGTTTAAAAAACATCAAGGAAACATGGTGTTTGACTTTTGGGTGTTTGACCCATCTACATTTGAAAAACAGTATCCAAATCCAACTGCCGAAATGGACGGTCCAGATCAAACAGAATCAGAATCTGAAAACGAAGATAATCATCGACTTGGTGACGATCGTTGTTTCGTGTCCAAAATTACACCTTATTATATCAAATCCACAAGATTGGCAGTAAGTCAACTTAATCAAGTTTGACTTTTATTTTTATATGAATTTCTTTAGCTTTTTTAGAAAGTTTTGAGTTCTTGAATCTAGTTTATAGAAAACTGAAAAGGGAAATTTTTTGGTACTAATCATGCAATAAAATTCGTATCAAATTTAAATATTGAGATCGTTTGGTTTGACTTGAAAAGTCAAAATGTTTAATTTGCAGAGTGTTCCAATGAAGTTTGCAAGATCAAACGGGTTGACTACTAAAAGAAAACGTGGACAAGTAATTATAAAGGATGAAAATGGAAGAAAATGGCCTGCATCACTCGACAACAACAACAAAATGCAGATGCGTATATCGGTTTGTCGTGATTTCAAAGTAAAGAATCACTTGAAAGTAGGGGATCGTTGCAAGTTCGAGCTCGTTAAAAGCGGAGAAGTTCTCGTTTTCGATTTCTATAGTACGTATCTCTCTCGCTATTTTCTTTTTATTTACTCGAATCTGATTGTGAGCGTAAGAACTACTGCTGAGATGGCGCCACGTGGCATATTCAATCTGAATATAATGTATTATTCAGAGGGACTACACATGAATGGCGCCTAAACTTTATTAACTCTGAATAATACATGATATAATCAGAGTGTGTGTGTCACGTGGCGTCCTCTCGGCTGTATTCACGTTCACAATGAAAGATGAGTTTTCGTTTGAACCTGATACTATATATATATATATATATATATATATATATAGACACTGCAAATAATTCTGGAGGGCTGGTTGAGCCAATGACCCTTTAAGTATGCCTTTTATCTATCACTTGATTATTCAGATATAGGAAAGAAGCTGATCAAGAATTCTACTCGAGTAAAGGAGAACAATTCGACCATAAAGAAGGTCACTCGGTCGACTTCTAACGATCACCGTAGAAAAGAATATTTCGTACCGAAGGAAGAGCCAAGTCTTTGTGAAGAAGAAGATGATCAACAAAGGCCATACTTCGTTGGCAAACTGAAGTCCAGCAGCTTCACTCTGTCAATTCTGGTAACTTAAATTTTAGGGGTTGTTTGCTAAACAGAGGTCTTTTTCGGCAGACAAATTTGCTGGAAAATATGATTTTTATATCCAACAGATTTGCCGACAGAAGAAGTTTCGTCGCAAAAACACTTTTGCGACGGAAATTCAGTTGAACTGACTTTTTCTGGCGGATTTGACCGTCGGAAAACCACCAGTTACCTTATCGGATAAATCCACCAGAAATTCCGCCTAAAGTGTTCACCTCGTAAATGTTTATTGGCACGGGTCGCCACCCTCACTTACCTTATCCGTTAACATGCCAACAATAAAAAATGGACTGTTGGTAAGCTTTAAACCATTTTTATCCGGTAAGCGTAAGATTCTCCTTTTGTCATTTAAAATCTAGTAAGGTAATTAACAACCGGTAAGTAAAAAGTAAGTGTTTTACTTGGTAAGCATTTGGTAAACTTTCTCTAAGTCATTAAGAAAAAAAAACTCAATTTGCAATGAAATTGAAAAATAAAAATTCGCTGAAAATTTTTGTTATTGTAGTATCTACCAATGGAATTTTCGAAGAAGAATGGATTATTCTACAACGGAGAAATAATTCTCAACAACGGCAAAGATGACAGGTCTTGGATTGTCGAGTTAAAGAATCACAAGGACAAATACTGTTACATAGGACGAGGATGGAAGGACTTTTGTGTTGCGAATGGCCTGGAGGAAGGAGACCGTTTCAAGCTTCAAATCATCGACAGTATTGGAGAAAAGTTGGTCATGAATTTTTACGTTTTATAAAATCAATCAAGGCTCTTTTGACAAGTAAAAGTTGGTTTGTTAACTTGTTTTGACGTAACTAGTGTATCTAAAATCTAAATATCGGTTTTTGTTGAACAATCTAAATTCACAGTAGTAAGTGTTATACTTTTGGACAAATTCATGTAAATAACTAGTTTTATATCATGGTACATCTTCTAAGTTGTTTGATGGTTAAAATATAAAGAGTAAGTTATAATTTTCTGTTAATTTGATATATTGTATATGATAATTTTATTCATGATTTGTAGAAATTGTTTACGTTAAGAAATAAAACACCCAGTAGTGTGTCCCACTGGTAAAAGAATTTAAAAAATAATAAAAAGAGATTAAAGTATATAAATAACGAAATTACTTTTTATTTTAATAGAATTTGTTAACATAATAATTAGTCTAAAAATTGTGACGGCCGTTGCAGAGGGTTACATCAATATCCCTCTCAAAAAAAGGCTGTCAGTGTTTAGTAATTATAAAAATTCAGACTTTTTTCTTACATCTTTTTTTAATTAGGATTTTTTTGTTAAATTTTTATAACAAATTCTAAATTTAAGTTGTATGGGTAAAAATAGGGGGTTGCTATATGCACCCAAAAAGTGCATCGGAAATTGAAAAAATAGTATCGGGAATTGAAAAAGTAGCTTTTGACGTTGACATGTGTATGTATGACGCATTCACTTTTTGGGTGCATTTGGTAAAAAGTCGGGTGTATTTAGCAATTGCCTAAAAATAAGCTACTTTCTAAATATATTCAAACATACATCAGAGCATCTCCAACAGGTATGCTAATTTTTTTCTAAAATAAAGTAAGAAAAGTTAAAAATTCTAAAAAATTTTGCATCAAACTCCAAGAGCTATTCTATTATAGCAATTCCAACGTTATTCTTATTGGTTGAAACATTAAAATAATCATTCATCTCCCTTAAAAATTTATCTTCAATTAATCGTATTGGTTGAAACATTAAAATAATCATTCATCTCTCCATTTAGAGATTTCTCCAAATTTAGAGATTTTTACAATCTCTCTTCTATTTTCTCTATTTTAGCATATGAGATAGCATAGCTGTTGGAGCAACATATATGCTAAAATCTCACTTTTTTCTATTTTAGCATAGCTGTTGGAGATGCTCTCATAACCTAGTATTGAAACATTACTTAAAGTATTTTTTCAGAATTTTTTGTAGTTTTTTTAAATTATACATTTATTAATATTGTTATTATATCCAAAATAATACATTTTTTATCATTAACATACTTATAAGCTAGTTTTTTCCAACAAAGTTTATTCATTAGCTAAATTATCAGCCATTAACTAGCTTATTAGTTAACAACTAGTTTATCAGCTAGTTTACCAAATACATATAATTGTAATAATCAATTTTATATTTTTCGATTCAATATATTATATTATTTAATTTTATTACTTTATTTATATTATTATATATTCATTTTAATCTATAGACTTAGGATCAGGTGAGACCAAGCTGTTATCGTGAGGCCGCGTAAGACCAATACCTAACATATGAAATTTCACAAAAAAACACCGTGAATGTACATAAAACTCGAATACGCAGACCTAAAATTTACTTTCGATGCAAAAAAATATCGAAAACAAGCTAAAAAACGAAACCTTCACAGCTCCAATTCTGTGAAGGTTACATATATATAATGCGAACCTTCACAAAAAAAAACTGCTGTGAAGGTTTCGTTTTTTAACCTTTTTTGGAAAAAAAAATTCGATAGTGTTTTTTAGTATGTTTTAAAGATGAATGTTCAATTTTTTTTACCTTCACAAATGTTTCGATGTGAAGTTTCAATTAAAATATGTTGGTCTCAACGGTCTCACCAAAAAGGTTTGGTCTCACCGGAACTTACCTCTAATTTATATTAATAGCTAGTTTGCCAAACATGTATATGTATAATAGTTAATATTATATTATTTCATTTAATGTATTATATTATTTAATTTTTATTACCTTAATTATATTATTAGAAATTCATTTTAATGTATATTAATAGAGATTTATCTAAGGTTTAAAAAACCAAGTCAAGCCGGACGATCGAATCGAGAAGTGGTGAAGAGACCGGTTCAAATGTGATCGGTTTTATTATAAATTATTTATTTAAAATGCCTTTTTCATCATTTTATATATTCATAATTTAGTTTAATCGAACGTAATTTATCAATGAACTAGTTTATTTATGGAAGTATTTCTTCAAAATGTACTAAAATATACCAAAATGTTATTGTGTTTGTCCACCTATTAAACATGCTATTACATGTGTGTATCAAACATTATTTTTGTATTATTGTGTTACAAAAAGACCGATAACCCGGTTAGCCGGTAAACGTCACCACCGCCAACCAGAACCAACGTTTTCGCCAACAAGAACCATTGTCTTTGTCGTCTCCATCACAACCATCATCGCCACCGCAAACCATAACCATCGACCCAAAACCACCGTTGTCGTCGTCACCAACCCAATCGTCACCACCACAGCAACCATCAAAACCACCGCAAACCATCAACGTCACCATCACCATCGATGCAACCATCATCTCCTCCACAAACCATCATCTCCTCTTCAAACCATCACCGCCGCTGCCACCAACCATCGATTCCGACACACTCTGGTCACTGTCCTAACTGTCAGTAACCGGTTGAACAGGTCACCATATATACACACAATAATACAAAAAGTAATGTTTGATAGATGGATACATACAATAACATTTTGAGTATAGCTTAATACATTTTAAACTATTATTCCCTTTATAATATTCATAGACTAGTTTATCATACCCGCTAGCTAGCCATCTAACATAACTAAAGAAGCCGTAAGACTAACACGTGAAACACTCCGCCTGGGGAGTACGGGCGCAAGACGAGCCTCGTTAGATCCCGGACCTTAACACAAAGTCATCGGGCCGTGCTTAACAGACGCCATCACGAAGCATTGCGAGTGGGCGGCGGGCGATGTATTAGACGCGCCTATGCGTGATAGAAGACGAGCTGGCCCAAACCCTCCATGGGCTGGGCTGGCCCACTAAATGTATATATCCATATATTAATATTATTATAGATAATCGATATATAATCACAGAAATGCAGAATACGTGATCAGCGACATCCATGGCAGATACTTCAACACACTTTTTCAAGTTCATCCGTTCAACCTCCAATCTTAACGTCGTAAGCTAAATTAATCCCCTTTAGTTACACACTTGTACATTTTCCAGTTATTGCAAATCCTCAATGCAATCAATATATATATATATATATATATATATGGATTTATATATGTTGTATATAATAGGGTGGGTTCAAATGCGAACCACTTTTTGGCTGTGAACGTGAGGACAACCGAGAACGCGAAACGTGGCAGATGACTAGGCGCCACATCAAATCCACGGCGGATGACTAGGCGCGATTCATGGGAGGGCATTGAATTAAAGAGGGGGACCACACTCAAAGTCGCCACGTGTCGCGCTCTCAACTGTCCTCACATTCACAACCAAAAAGTGGTTCACATTTGAACTTTCCTCGTATATTAATATATATATATATATATAAAACCTTGTATTTCTATTTATTTTACAGTCGATTCCAACATCTTTTTTACCCAAGTTGAAAGTTGGAAGCTGTTCAAAAGCAATATTAAGACGAGATGATCACAAATGGCCGGTGGACATTGCCGGCGGTGTCCTTTCCGGCGACGGCTGGAAGAAGTGTCTGAATGAAAATGGAGTTCAAAAGTTTGACTTTATGGTGTTCAAAAAACATCAAGAAAACATGGTGTTTGACTTTTTGGTGTTTGACCCATCTACATGTGAAAAACACTATCCAAATCCATCTAGCGAAATGGACGGTTCGGATCACTCGGAATCAGAGTCTGAAAACGAAGATAATCATCGACTTGGTGACGATCGTTGTTTCATGTCCAAAATCACACCTTATTATATCAAATCCACAACATTGGCAGTAAGTCAACTTAACCAATTTTGACTCTTAATTTTTATACGAATTTTTTCATCTTTTTTAGAAAATTTTAACTTATTGGATCTAGTTTATATCAAACTGAAAAGGGAAATTTTTTAGTATTAATTCTTTGATAATATCCATATCAAGATTAAATTTTGGTATCGTTTGGTTTGACTTGAAAAG
The DNA here is from genome assembly GCA_030169165.1 of Centaurea solstitialis. Taxonomy (NCBI): domain Eukaryota; kingdom Viridiplantae; phylum Streptophyta; class Magnoliopsida; order Asterales; family Asteraceae; genus Centaurea; species Centaurea solstitialis. The sequence goes on along the minus strand of CM058042.1, from coordinate 105,430,401 downwards.
TCAAAATGTTTTTTGCAGAGTGTTCCAAGGGACTTTGCAAGGTCAAACGGGTTGACCACTAAAAGGACACGTGGACAAGTAATCATAAAGGATGAAAAAGGAAGAAAATGGCCAGCAGCATTCTACAAGAGCAAAATGAAAATGAGGATTCGTTTATCAGTTAGTCCTGAATTCAAAGTAAAAAATCAGTTGAAAATTGGAGATAGTTGTAAGTTTGAGCTTGTTAAAAGTGGAGAAATTGTCGTTTTCAATTTCTATAGTAAGTAACTCTCTAGCTCTCTTCTTTTAGCAAACTAGCCGATAGCGGATAAGATAGCTGATAGCTAATAGCAGATAAGATAGCTGATAAGCTAGCCGAATTTTACTGAGACCTAAACATGCTCCCCTGGGATTAATACTCAGTGGCCACCAATTGCGCACGCATGGATTCGAACACGGGTGAAAGCTACCACCCTTTAGGAACTTACTGCTACGCCACACCTTGGTGGTTTATCGAAACGGTAGTTGGATTAGAGTTTTAGAATTGTTTTGTAGTTTTTCCAATTATACCCTAATTAGTATTAATTATTATACTCTAAGATACCCTTTTTGATCATTTTACGTGCTCATAAGCTAGTTTTTGCTAAACACAATTTATTCATTAGTTAGCTTATTAACTATTAGTTAACTTATTAGTCAACAGCTAGCTTATGAGCACGTAAAATGATCAAAAATGATATCTTGGAGTATAATAATTAATACTAATAAGGGTATAAGTTAGCTAAACACAATTTATTCATTAGCTAACTTATCAGCTACTTTGCCAAACATACATATTTATATATGGTTGAGCAATGATCGTTTATGTATGCCTTTTTTTTGTATAGTCGCCTAGTCGGCTTTATCCATTGCTTTTTAGTGAATGAGCCAATTTTGTAACGTTAGGTGTTTGTTAACTTGATTATTTAGATATAGGAAAGAAGCCGATCAAGGATTATAGCCGAGTAAAGAAGGAGATTAATTCGATCGTAAAGAAGGCCACTCGGTCGACTTCTAACAACCATCCTTACTACACTTCAACTCTCAGGCCGTACAGCTTCAGAAAGTCGACTCTGGTAACTTTGAAATCCCCTAAAGACTATGGTCGAACAAAATATCTCTCTACATATGTCTATATGACTATATCTATATATATAAAGGCCGACCACACTGCTTACCTATTCGGTTAAATCCGCTGGTGAAAATACGTTTGTAGCAGTAAAATTTTCATCCGGTAAATGCTTATTGGTATGATTGTCGGCCAAACTAACGTTATTAAGTAACATTTTCGGCCATAAAAATGGATTGTTGGTAAGTGATTTTTTACCTAGTAAAGGGTAAGATTCTTAGTTCTTTTGTCATTTTCATCTGGTAAGATAATCGTCAACCAATAAGTATTTAGCATTTGATAAATTGTTAACTTAGTTATTAAAAAAACCTCTATTTGCCATGAAATTGAACTTTTTTTTGCTAACTTTGGTTGTTATTGTAGTATCTACAATTGGAATTTGCGAAGAAGAATGGATTATTCTACGATGGAGAAATAATTCTTGGAAACGGCAAAGATGATAAGTCTTGGACTGTCGAGTTAAAGAATCTTAAGAACAAATATTGTTACATAGGACGAGGATGGAAGGATTTCCGTGTTGCGAATGGCTTGAAGGAAGGAGACCGTTTCAAGCTTCAGATCATCGGCACTGTTGGAGAAAAGTTGGTCATGAATTTTTACGTGTTATAAAATCAATCAGGGCTCTTTTGACCAGTAAAAGTTGGTTTCATAACTTGTTTTGACGTAACTGGCGTATCCAAAATCTAGATATGGGTTTTTGTTGAACAATATAAACTATCGATCATCTTATATACTGTTATATTTTATATATTAATTAGTTGTTATATTCTTATGATTTACATGTAAATAACTAGATTTATATCATCATGCATCATCGAAGTTGTTTGATGGTTAAAATAACTATTTGGTCAAAAAAGAAAATGACCATTATCGAAGTTGTTTGATGGTTAAAATATACAAAGTAAACTATGATGTGTTAAGTTCTGGTGAGATCAAACTATTTTTGTGAGACGATGAGACCAACATGTTTTACATGAAACTTCACATCAAAACATTTGTGAAGGTAAAAAAAAATTGAACATTCATCGTAAGAACATGCTAATAAACACTATCGAAGAAAAAAAAATCCAAAAAAAAGTAATAAAAAAAACCTTCATAGCATTTCTGCTGTGAAGGTTCGCATTATTTGTTTATAACCTTTACAACAGTTGAGCTGTGAAGGTTTCGTTTTTTACCTTGTTTTGGATATTTGTTCGCATCGAAAGTGATGTTTAGGTCTGCGTATTCGAGTTTTATTTACCTTCACGGTGTTCTTTTTGTGAAATTTCATATGCTAGGTATTGATCTCATGCGGTTTCACAGAAACAGCTTGGTGTCACAGAAACACTTTAGTCTTACCTGTTCCTAAGGCCATCCGCGGCCCGGCTGTGAGTGCAGCTACACCGGCCCCTTGCAGGCGGTAACACCGCCGAGGTGGACCTGCAAGGGAGCTGTATGAGAGCTCACCGTTCAACAACACACACACACACACACATATATATATATATACATATGAAATTTCATCATATTAAACAACTCCATGAATATTTGATGTTTATGAAACATTTTCATTATATTAAACAACTCCATGAATCAATTTCACCGATTTTACGTGTGCAACCATGAGTTTGCACGGTTTGCATGTTTTTTTGTGGTTTGCAATTGAAACTCTTTCCATATACATACACATTATATATATATATATATATTATTTTAAATAATACAGGTGGTATGACCTGTACTGGATGAAATGGTAATGTAGTGATAAGGTGGTAAAGCTGATGTGGCACTAAGGTGGCAACCTGTACAGGTGGTATGACCTGTACGGCATCGGATGACCTAATCTTCGTGATTTGTTGTACATTGATGGTAGATCTTGACTTTTTGACGAACCGTTCGTTAGGTAGGACCCGTTTGGAAGTCGTCTTCAGGTATTTCTTTCTTCTCTGTCACTGCAAATCCACTGAAATCAACCAACATTCCATCACTGATCACACACACATTTAACCCCCAAATCAAAATCACTTCTTGATTGATTACCATTGAATTCCATCTTCTTGATTTGTTCACAAAAACACACAGAAAACAAACAAAAAATGGACAACAGCCCTCCATACTACAAGGAGGGCTTCCAATTGCCAACCACCATATCCAAAACAGAAAAACAACGAACCAGATCGTCATCAAGATCTTCGATTCCTTCGATCTTCTTCGCCTTCTTCTCTTGTGTAGCTTGGCTTTACATCGCCGGAAGGTATCCCACTTTTCTTTTTCTGCATTTGTTATTTAGTTATTCGATGGTTTCAAAAAAGCCCTAATTTTTTAGGGTTTTTAGTTGATGGGTAATTTTATCGAACACTTGGTGTGCATCAAAAAAACAAAGAAATTTAAGCCAAAGAATTTTAAAAGATCAAAGAAATTTAAACAGTTAGACCATCACATGAAGATCTTTAATGTGCTTGTAAATCATCCTGATTTGCATCAATAGAAGAATGAACTTATCAAGTCACAAGTTTTTAGGGTTTTTAGTTGATGTGATCGTGGTACATGTAATTTTTTATGTTAAGATGTGTGTGATGGTGGAAAAAGTTACAATTTTTGTGTGATTTATATGAATTTGGTGAAATATAATCATGTTAATTGGAGGTTATTGGGAATATTGATCTTGTGTCATAATTGCCATCCACTATTGAAAATAATCATGTTAATTATAAGTCTTGATTTTACTAGGTTATGGCAGGATGCAGAGAACAGAATGCTGTTGTCTAATTTGCTTATGAAGAATTCCGCAGAGGTTTGCTTTTGATCCATGATTGTTCAATTGTTTTAGATGTTATATGAATGAAAATAACGGATCTATTTTGGCCAACATCACAAAAAAATAAACCCACAAATTCATATGCTAAGTATTGATGCATAAATACATTATTGAATACAAATCAAGAATCACTGTAGTTTGATGTTACTATATTGGATCAACTATTGTTAACTGGGAACATATTCAATATTTGATTTGGTTCATAGTTTAAGGAAAATGTTTAATATTTGAATAGCATCTGAAATGAATGAATCATGTATATCACTTATTTGCAATCATGCTAATAAGCAATTATGTACTTTTGAACTCAAAAACTTTCATAAAAGAGACGTCTCTCTCTCTCTCTTTGGGATGGACTAAAAAGAATAAATTTTATAGCTTTGAACAGAGGGGGTACACACATGAAATTACTTATTCTTGAAATAAGAGTATCATATAAAAATCAAAACTTGAACGAACAATCATTTGTTTTTCGTTGCTCTCCACCAATAAAAGTCGATAGGCACATGGTCATGGTCTATATAATGAGTTCTGTTAACTTTTTTGTCGTGCTTGATGGCAGAGACCCAGGGTTCTTTCAGTTGAAGACAAGCTCATGGTCCTAGGATGCAAGTAAATTTTATGGTCTTTCTAGTTTCTATTTCACACCATTCCCTCTCTATTTGCATGTGTACATCTCTGGAGTCAACCTCTTGAATTTTGCATTCCAGGGATTTAGAGAGAAAAATTGTGGAAGCGGAGATGGAAATAACGCTAGCAAAGAGTCAAGGTTTCCTTACAGACCAGTTGAAGCAACCTGGCTTATCTTCCCCAAAAAAACTTCTTGCAGTGATTGGTGTTTATACTGGTTTTGGGAGTCGATTAAATAGAAATGTTTTCAGAGGATCTTGGATGCCAACTGGTTAGTTAATGATTTAGAGCCCTCTTTCTTTCTTGTTATTTTTGTATGCTAATCCGGTTTGAGTTTTACAGGTGATTCATTGAAGAAGCTTGAAGAAAGAGGAATTGTCATACGTTTTGTAATTGGTCGGAGGTTTGCTACTCTCACCTTATTTTTTTAAATATTTATTTAGTAGGAGCTGTGCTATATTGCTTTGCTTTGCACTTGTTGACACTGTTACTATCAGTTGAACTTAATTTTTGCTTTTGGATGAAAATCTTTTATCATAACCAAGGGGTTAATTACCAAACAGACATACATATCCATTCACCAATTTGAAAAATATTTGTTTCAAAATTGACTAAATTAATTTGGTCTCAGATTGCTTATATGTCGTGCCACAATGCTTATGTATCGTCTAGCAAGTTAGTTTTGTGGAAAAAGAACGTATGAAACAATTAATTGGAGAACAGAGAGATGAATGTATTTGTCAAATGGACTAGAGTTGTATAATTACTATATCAGTTGAAAACCTATTTATTATACTTGTCTTTTCGTTAACTAACCCAAACTACGTAACCTGTGAAATTTTTCAGTCCTAATCGCGGTGATAGCTTGGACCGCAACATTGATGAGGAAAATCGTTCAACAAAAGATTTCTTGATTCTTGTAAGTTAGTAGGATATATCTTCAAGCTATATGGTTTTACAAATGGTATTATAGAACTTCATCTTGACTAATCATCCAAATACCCTTTCGCCTTATACATATTTATTTATGTTTCATAGAATCATAAGATAAAATTTTACAATAAAGCTGGATCTTGATTCATCATATCGAGTATTGGCGATAACATTTAGTTTTTAGCTCGTGGAGAAATGATATTTGAATAATCAAGTCCTATTTAAATGTTTAATTCATAGGATGGTCATGAGGAAGCTGATGAAGAATCACCAAAGAAAGCGAAGTTCTTTTTTAGCACTGCAATTCAAAATTGGGATGCAGAGTTTTATGTAAAAGTGGATAATAATATTGCCCTTGATCTTGGTAAGAAGCTTATCGTTTATTTTTGTAATGAAACACACCTTCGATAATGCATTCGACTCTGCTAGAATGTCTGTTGTATTAATTAGTCTTATTCACCATTCAGAGGGACTAATTGAACTTCTTGAGAGTCGTCGTGGTCAAGATAGTATTTATCTTGGATGCATGAAATCAGGAGAAGTGGTTGCTGAAGAGTAAGTACCCTTTTTACCAATGCCCACTCTGAATAAGTTGTTTGTGTTTATGATGAATCTATTGTCCAAAATACCCTTCAAGAATGACAAAGAAGGGATGCATATGCCTTAAAAATCAATTGATGCCCATGGGGCAGAGGCAGACATGCGATTTAGCTTCAAAATTTTCGGAGAAGAATAGAACATTGCATTTTTCTTGGAACATTGCATTTTTCTTGGAAAATTTTTGTTTGGAATTTTTTAAATTGGTGTATCAATACTTCAACTCTGGCTAGGATGAAGAAAAGATCAAAAAAGTTATTTGTTTCGTCATGTGACATTTTTTTTAGTGGATTAAAGTTCAAAAGAGCCAAAATTAATCCTTCTCTTTATGTTCACATATTCCGGTGCATATCTTTTTCTCAAATCGTTTCTCATTTGTCTGTGTAAGAAGTAAGAACCATTAAAATTTCTTTTGAACCTCTATCATGTTAATGTTTTCACCATAGAAGATACAATACTTGAAATATGAACTTTTTCTTTTGTCCCTGAAACTAACCTTTTGTAGTTTCAATGGGATCATTATACGGGTGTGTATGTATAATGTATGTATTAGATGTATGTGCCTTCGTATTTTTCCAACCCGTGTGTTTGTCACTTGTCAGGGGAAAACCGTGGTATGAACCAGATTGGTGGAAGTTCGGTGATGAGAAATCGTAAGTATTTAGCTTGTGATTAGAATAATGTTTATAGCCTTTTAAAATTGGACTTCATAGTCAAGTCAAATTTCTGAACTTAGTATTATAGTTTAAAATTGGTCACTTCTCATTCTATCAATTTTCTTGTTCAGGTACTTTCGGCATGCATCTGGGTCACTTATCATTCTTTCGAAAAATTTTGCACAGTACATAAACATAAACAGGTAAGTTGTTCCTTGCAAGATGTGAATTTTTCAGTACAACTTTTGGAGCACTGTTTACTTTGAAATCCTCTAAGTTTGTTTCTCTTCTGTGGGTAAATATGGATGGTTATACAAATATATGAAACACAAACTAGTTTGGTAAACACAAACTAGCTTATTTTTTTGTGTGCATGTTTGGATGGACAAAAAGTAGCTTATAAGCTAGTTTTTTTATTAGCTACTTGGAGGTAGCTTTTTCCAATTATACCCTTATTAATATTAGTTATTATACCCCAATATACCCTTTTTGGTATAAGCTAGTATTTTTTGCCAAACATAATTTGTTCATAAGCTAGCTTATCAGCCATTAGCTAGCTTATTAGCTACCAGCTAGCTTATCAGCTACCAGCTAGCTTATCAGCTAATTTGCCAAACATAATCTTAATGGTTTTCGATTTCTTGATTGTGAGGCCAATTAGCCAAGCCAGCACCAAACTGAACCAATAAAGTTAGATGCTTGTTATTTCAAGAATTTTATATTATACTATATATAGGTAATTTTATCTTCGCGTATAAATGAAAGTGTTTCGATTAATATAGGTCTCAAACTCTCAATGTGGAAATTGTGTTTGGACTGGAGTACCCTTTATCTCCAATGTTTTCATTGTTTCCTTTTTAAACTTGTAGAAACTTCTATGTCCTGCCAGTGAGTGTAATTGATTCTCTATCTTTTTCAGTGCATCTCTGAAGACTTATGCTCATGAAGACACATCGATCGGTTCTTGGATGATGGGCATACAAGCAACTTATATAGATGAAAATCGTGTTTGTTGCAGTGGCTCTGTACAAGGTAAGCATGCTTCCATGGTCTCTTTAATGTCAAATAGTGTCCATTTTATAAGCCAACATAGCCAGATTTTGGCTTTGTTTGGTAAACCCAAAGTAGCTTATAAGCTAGCTTATTTTTTGTGTACATGTTTAGATGGGCAAAAAGTATTTGGAGGTAGCTTTTTGGAGCTTTTTGTAGCTTTTTCCAATTATACCCTTATTAATATTAATTATTATATCTCAATATACCCATTTTGGTCATTTTACATACCTATAAGCTAGTTTTTGCCAAACATAATTTGTTCATAAGCTAGCTTATCAGTCAACAACTAGCTTATCTGCTACCAGCTAGCTTATCAGCTAGTTTACCAAACATAGCCTTTGTATACAGAACTGAAACCACTCTATTGTTGTTTTGTAGATTAATTACAAATTTGTTTTGCATCCTAAAATCGTTAAAGTAAACTTATTTTGTCACCCAATGCAAGAAATTGGTTAAGTCATAAATTGTAAAATGGTTCACCCTTCTCCCATTCAGGTGGCCTGGTATCTCTTTCCTCAAAAGTTTTGAAGCTAAAATTACCTATTTTCCTTGACCATAAGAAATCGTCGATATAAAATATTGTATTGAAAGAGATTTATTTGACTCTATAAGAGTCAATTATATAGAGTCAATTAGTTACAATTATTTATGGCACAGAGGAAGAATGTAATATTCAGATTGTCTTTTTTATTGTATTGTAAGTCTATATGGCCAGTGTCGGAATGCTAACCATTTCTGAATGACATTTTTTACCAGATAAAGTATGTTCGTTGTCTTGATTAGCGGCCAAAGTCATGGAAACAGTCTATTTGTAGAAACGCACAATCTTGTGTAAGAAGACTCCTTCCCAACTAAGATTTAAACTGTTTTGTTATTTGTAGTTTGTTATCGTTTCAACAAATTACCTCATGTTTCGACGCCAGTGTCCCTTTTTTCCAGCAAAAAAAGACATGAATTACCGTTTTGCCCTCAAAATAATGTTATGATGGAGCTCGGAACAAATCCGTCCAGAAGTTTTGGTTTTTTGGGGTTACCACTTACCATCTCAAATGGCAACCTCATGAAAAAAAAAAACACTTCATAGCCATCTCACAATTTTTCTCACAAAATAGTGAAGAAACCGCAAGACGCCTTTCCTTGCGGTTTCTACCAAATCTAACGCATCCAGTGAAAAAGTGGGCCCACCGCAAAAACCACTAAAAACCCGCAAGTATGCACAAAAACCAAGCCCATTTCACAGCTTGTGAAACCGCAAGAAAGGTACCTTGTGGCATTGACTTGCTGTTTTTTAGCTATTTAGTGAGAAAATTTAGTGCTGTAAAGTAAATATCTTTTCCCGATGTGGTTGTTTACGAGGATAACCCGATTTTTGCTCAAGATAAGAAAATCAAACCAAACTAAACGAGCCCAATATTAAGTAGACGTAAAGGTGATTGAAACATGAACTACCACGGCTAAATAATCACTCTCTCCGTCCCAGAATAAATGTCCACAACGAAAAACCACACAACATTAGAAATATGTAATAATTGCATTCTTTAATTAACTAAATGACAATGTTGCCCTTTATTAATAGACAGAGTTAAATTGGAAGTATTCATTTACTTTTGAAACCGGATATTTATTCTGGGACCAATTAAAATAGAAATGTGGAAACTTATTTTGGGACAATGTGACTAATTTGATGGTGGGCTGGCCATAAAAGATTAGCCAATTTTCTCTTTGTTTTTTTGTTAATCAAAGAAAAAACTAGTTAACTTTTGGTCATATACATGCAGGAACTTGTATGCTAGGTATATGAACAAATACAATTGAGAAAGGAGCAACGGTGATCGGGCTCGAGAAGTTCCGTTTTATCGGTTCTAACAAAGGTATAATCCCGGAAGAATTTACAAACAGTTCATTCCCGTTTAGTAATACCGTTTGGCTATGCAAGTTCCCGTTCTTTGCTGTTAGGTGATACTCGTCTCTTGTGGCCTCGGCAAATTTAGGATTTCGTAGCATCTTGGTAAATTTTGTTTTTCCCGTTTGTTTTTTCGGTTCTTGTTGTATCGACTTGACTGTTGTAGTGGCATTTTCAAAAAAGAGGCCGACGTTGGTTGTTTTAAGACCATCGAGGTTGATCAAGAGCACCGTGATCCCTGCCTGTAAAGCTCGAGATTATGTTTAAGTTAGTAAAGTGAATAAGAGATTGAGATTTGGATTTGCATTTGGATTTGGATTTGGATTTGGATTATGTACTTACGGAAGTTTTTGAACAGTGAGCATAAGAACGTACTTTGTCTGTGCCGGTAAAATGTGTTGATAGAACGTGTCTTCCCATTAGCCGATGCCAAAGAAGCGCACTGCGGTTTAAAACGTGTTAAAAGTATTCGAGAACGGAGAATCGGTAAATAGTGATGGATAAAGCCGTCGTTAGGCCCGAAATTCGTTTCTATTGGAGTAGAGATGGCCAAACCGGACCGGCCTAAGCCCGGGCTGGCCTCACTACAAGAATAACGATATTCATAGAAGGTTTTCTTTTGTATTTAAAAGCTTGAAAAGCTTCTCTAAAGGTTTTAAAGAAGCTTTTACTTCTGTCAAAAACCTTCCCCTATATAACGGCAAGAAAAGGTTTTAAGTGGAAAAATCCTCTTTTAACGAGCAATGAAAGTCATAAATTATTGCTAGAACTGAAAAATCCGCTGTAATATTATATATATATATATATATATATATATATATATATATAAGTGCACCTGTAGTAATCGGGATTTGGGACAAAGGTTGTAGTGTTAAGAAGCCCATAGTTTCCTCCTATTAGAGTTTGTCGACAATACGTTTTCGTATTGTACGTAGACGCCATCCCAAGTTGATCCAAGTACCTGTTTTGATCGTCCCAAATGCAATATTAACACTAAAAGTAGGGCGATAGTTGTTAGCTTTGTACAAACATTTGAAATAACGAGGAGTTTTGTGTCAAAAAAGACCTACCAAAAGCCAAACACAAAGGCGTTGGTGACAAGATTACGACCACTATTATAGGCACCTCCGGCTTCACCTACCCAAGCCACCATTGAAGTCCCATGTTTCTTAAGAATGTTTTGAAGGTCTCTAAACGGTTGTGATCCTCCATCAAGATACGATGGATCAAGTATCTTTTCGACCAAATGTTCATCAACACCTAATTACAGTATATTTCAGTGGGCTTGGTCGAGAATATTAATATTTGTTGCTTTTTAATATCACTGTTAGAATTTTACCTGGACCAAGGTTATAAATGTGTTGAGTAATCGCTTGAAGGGAACTCGATGCTTCTGCTACATATTCGTTGAACCAATTTGCATCAAAGAATCCTCCTGGTCCAAGAACCATCGGCTTCTCTTGAAACCCATTGTAAATCTTTTGCACTAAATTTTGGAGGGAAATCGTATCGGTTGCGTATTGTTTTGCCGATACGCTTGTTCCTATCCCGGATCCGCTAAGTTCATTTCCTGATCATTTGCAATTCATTTTAATCAGATTACGTAACATATATTTTTGATAACAGCTAAAATGATCATTTGCACACTTATTGTCAAATTTTGTTTTGTTGCATTATTTTATTTTAAAATGATTATTTATGTTAGTTAATTTAATTAAAAATGACGAATATATGTAATTGTGGGATAATACTGGTAAAATATTGTTTGTTAATAGATAGATTAGTCGGATTTAAATGATAACAATATGTTATTTAAGAGAATTATAAAAGGGCTAAATCGCATGTGATTTTACACTAACCTCACGTACAAAATTACATGTGATTCACACGACTTTGCGCAACGACTTCAAGACATTAGACATGGCCAAAGACGCTTGCGCACCTTTTTTATTGATAATGTAAAATCACATGTGATTTTGCTTTTAATCTGGCCATTTTTGCATTCTTTTAAATAGTTAGCATTTCTATGTAATCACCTTTATAAATATTGTTGTTGTAAAAGTATAAATATAAAGGCAAGAACATACCTAGTTCCCAACCATGAACGGCATAGCCCTTGTTTACAGTGTATCTTATAAGAGATTCTGCATTATTCGAGTCCCATGCTCCTGACGTCATACCATTAGAGTTGATTTTTCGACCACTTAGCGCATTCAACCCAAAGACAACCTTCGCACTATAAATTATAAACATCAAGAAATGTCATTCTGCTCAATATCAAAACCCATGGTAAAAACAAATGAACTTATAACAATTGCTAACTTTTACATGGAAAAAAAAACAAATTTAGGATTACTATCTATAAAAAGATTCTTACTTTATTGTCCTCAACCATCTTATATCTATTAGTTTCACCTTCTAGCACAAATATGCATATAGACCTTAACAATTTGTTCATATATGTATGAACAAATTGTATATATGTTATCAAATCAACACTCACTTAAAGTAAAACTATTTAAAAATATCAATTATCGACAAATTTTTAACAAAAAGTAGTTAAAACATAAAATATTCTGACTTACCCAGAATTTTTGAAGAATATATTGAGTTGATCCCATCTTGACATAGTGAGGCACCCATTGGTGAAGCCAAACATCACACTTGAATTTTTGGTAAAGTTTGAACATTGTTCTTGATCACCAATCCTTTGGTATCTTACCTTGTCTTGCAAAGTCCCACCCAATCGAAGTTTCAAGGGAGAAAAGGCTGCAAATACGAATTAAAATATCAAAAAAAAAAATAAGTGTTCAACTGAACGTATGTCTTCTAACATGTGTTTACAAAGTCATTATTACTATATTTTCATGTCAAGTTTTCATGAACGCACCTTTGATAGCATTAAATAAGATTTTGTTGTTCAGATCCTGTCGAAAATGAAATAACTATGAGACTCAACAAAATAAAACAATGATCATAGACAAGGAAAATTCAGGAGGGCAATGTATTAAAAGTAAGAATCTTTATTGACTGATCTAGACTGAGTTGGATTGTATTTACGATGCAATAAAGAATATTTAATTAACTCTACAAACATCACAATTTTGAAATTTTCTACTCAAAGATTAAAAAAAAAGTTCATTTTGAATTTTCAATATTACAATGAGAACCATTTGTGGACAATGCATGAGTAACGAATTTTGCTTAACGGCACCTTAATCTCATACCGGAAACTCACCAAATTGACAAGAGAAGCATGATCCCAGCTACAATTTTCGTAATCGCATTTTTCTGGTGGCCACCAATCTAACGTAGCACATATGAAGTCTTCGTCTATAAAACCGATTGAAGCTGTTCCATTCACATTCATGATGCCTTCAAAATCCTCGATGCTTAGCGATAGAAAGGTTTTCGAGCTAAACCAAGCCATTAATAGCAAACATAACCACACAAAAGAGAGAGCCATTTGAATAGCTAGAACCTATGAATATGTTGAATGTTGATGGTGAGTTGTGAATTGTGAACAACAACCATTATATGTATTATTTGTAAGTCAATGGTTGCATGTTGAATAATACATCAATTTAATATAATATGTTATAATTGTATATCAACCGGAACAATACTACTCATTCAATTGTATTTTAATTAAAACCAATTTTCTTCTTAAAAATATATTTATAACAAAACGTTGATAGGCAAATACAAAGACATTTTGGTTTTAATAATTGTATAAAAGAAGGTTTGAGGCATCGTGTAAGAGTTCTATACATAAATTATATATACATAGAGGGAAGTTCAAACGAAAAACATATCAATTTAAGAAAACGTGAAAAGCAATCCCAGTCACTCGTTCGGTCAACAAATGAGGCTTTGACCGGTCCTTCTTTTAATAATCTCTACTCTCCCATGAATCGCGTCAATCCTTCGTGATCACGTCCATCATAACTGCGAGATGAGTGGTTAAGATTACTCCTCACGTTTTCTTAAATTGACATGCTTCTCGTTTGAACCTTCTCCTATATACTGTACTTAACCGTTTAGAGTTATACCTTTTAGAAAACTTAAAATTGCCGGGTGTATCAAAAAGCAATGCCTTGTAAAATAATATCAAATACAACTAAATACAATTCTTGTTTAAATTCGTTAAAGATAAGACCAATGATTGATGAAATTTATTTGACAAGAAAAGACCTAAGAATAGTAGGTTACCAAATTATTTTTTAATACATACAAATAGCGATTAATAATAACTCTTATATATTGTATATAAAATAATTACATATGTATGCAATGTAAAAGTAAAAGTGCCACGATCGGTTGTTGATGTAAGACATGTAATGAAAGGTTAGGTAGTTTGATCTAGCAGGTCGTAAATTTGTTATATTTATTTTTTTCTTTTTGGTATTCATGAGTTTTTGAGTCAAATCATACAGATTAATCTTTCAAATGACCATCAATGAACTAAAGTCATTGTAGGCAGTTGTATATACAAAAGTTTTTTCTAGTGGAGACACATTCCTTTAACAACGTTAAAGGCACATAAAGTCGTCCGATATATTTTAGCATGACTACACGGTTTCGAGAGATTCTTAATGTTTTCTTGGTTAATTTCAAGAGATTTCTAAGTTTTCTAAGTTTTCCAAGTTTTCCAAGTTTTCCTTGCTGATTTTGAGAACTTTATCATTTTTTTTGATAATTTTGAGAGTTTTATTTAAATTGATTTCAAGATATTTTTTTGATTATTGAGGCCTCAAACTAGTAATTACTGGAGGAACAATTACCAGAACTTTAAAAAAGATTATCTTTAACCTAAAAAAAACTATTATTTTATAATGTTTGAGTGGAGATGATCTTTTTTAGGCCCCCTCTAATTAGGCTTTGAGTCTGCCATTAATTGTTGTTGAAATTTTATATACATAAGTTTTAACAGCATCTCTAAATTCAAACGTTATACTCATTATGTTAGAAGAATAAACATATAAAAACAGATAGTATTATAGACTTAGGTTCACATGAGACCAAACTATTTTCGTGATATCGTGTGAAACATTCATAAACACACTTTGTATAACTTCACAAATAAACTAGTTTTTTTTGAAATATAATTTGAAGGGAAATCCACAATAGTATTTGCTAAAGCCCGATTGGAAGTCGGCCCAATTATAAAAGTGGGTTGAGTATTTAATTTCAAATATCTATAACTTATTCACTTCTTTCATCTTAAAATAAAAATCTATAATAAAAAATACACACTTTATTATTATTATTTAATTAACAAATAAAATTTTTGCCTTATTTTCTCTAATGTATAATTACGGGTAAACAAAACTAAACAACTACCTTTAAAAATGACTTAATAGTATAAACAAAACAGTAATGTAAACATTTATATTGGAATGAAACAAGTTTAATTTTATGAAGTACTTTTAATATCTTAAGTTAGTGTCTTTTTATTATATATTCAAAATATAACTAAATTGTAGTAAAAGATATTTTAGCACATGTCAAAATTTAAGAGTAAAATTATGTTATTTAGAGATTTTATAAGTAAAATCATTCGTTTGATATAAAACATCAGATGAATATTTGAAACATAGTTAACATCGGATAATTTTCTTTCTATCGTCTACAGGTGGTGGGATGGCGTGCTGCCATGATGTCTTAAGGCTACTTCTAGCTTTGTTTTTGTAATTCTCGATTTCTTTACCATAAATGGTTTGGTTTGTGGTTTCTCCCTTTTTAACTCTATATCTGTTTTGATTATGTGATAATGACACATTTTGTTCAGAATAAAAAAAATTGCCTATTCAAAATGAGATTCTTGAGGAATACTCATATTCATATAAGGAAAAAGAATCGAATAACGCCTTTTCATACATTAAAATGCCTCATTTTATTTTTCTATCCTTTTTATCATTCAAAATTGTTGAATAAAATAAAATTTAAACTATTATTTATATTGATGAAAGTTTAAATGAGATCAAAAACTATTTTTTTCATTGCAAATGTGAGAACAGTTGAAGACGTACCACATGACATATTCAGTCTGAATAATACATAATTATTTAAGACAGGGGTGAACATTGGACGGGTTTTTCGGGGTTCAAGCAGAAAATGGAGGCCCCAATATCCGATTTTCGGAGGGTCGAAGATTTTCAGGTGTTGAGGATTTCGGTTTTCGAGGATTTTGAGGTCGGGTTTTTACCCCTAATTTAGACCGAATATATTATATATATTTTTAAAACTTCTTTCCCAAGAATAACCCACTAGGCGCCACGTCAGGTCCACGGCGGATGACTATGCGCGATTTATGGAAGGGCATTGAATTAAAGAGGGGGACTACACTCAAAGTCGCCACGTGTCGCGCTCTCGGCTGTCCTTGCATTCACAACAAAAGTGGGTCACATTTGAACTTTCTACTCTCTATATATCTATATATATATATATATAGGGGTGGGTTCAAATGTGAACCACTTTTTGGTTGTGAACGTGAGGACAACCGAGAGCGCGACACGTGGCTGATGACTAGGCGCCACATCAGATTTACGGCGGATGACTAGGCGCGATTCATGGGAGGGCATTGAATTAAAGAGGGGGACCACACTCAAAGCCGCCTTTATTGACTAGTCTCCGCCACGTGTCGCGCTTTCGGTTGTCCTCACGTTCACAACCAAAATGTGGTTCACATTTGAACTTTCCTCTATATATATATAATATACATATAAATACGACTCAATGTCCAGCCCAGATCGGTAGAATCGCCAGATAGCCACAAAGAGAGGGCGCGGTTTGGGCGGTGCTCTCTCCCAATTCCAATTCCAAACCATCATCATCATCATCATTAGGTAACCATTTTGAAAACCTATTTCTTCTTCTTTCAATCCATTCTTTCTCATATATTCAATCCATGCTTCTTTTTCGATTTCAACTAAATCATGTATTCAACATTTCTAGGGTTTTAGAATCGGACGACTTTCTTGACTTTATTGATTGATTGCATGGACCACACACGAGTTTCAAAGTTTAGTTCGTATCTTTCTTTTTTTTTTTTGTGTGATTTGATCATGCAAAACTCGTGATTGCGTGTTAAGAAGATTGAATCTTGATGTTTTATGGTGTGTAATTTGAGTTGGAATTGGTTGTTTTTGGCTTTTGATTAGTGTTTGAGGTTTTTATAATTTTACTCTATCAAGTGATGAAGTTATTTGAGTGCAGTTAGTTTTCCTTCCTGTTAATGGTAGTGTAATAGTGTTTGTTTTGGTGGTATTGTTTATGCAAATTGATCATGATTGTTAGTGTTTTTTGGACAATTTAACGTTTCTTGATGCGTGCTAGACTATTGTTGCGGTAGCATTTTATGTGTGGTTGGTTGGTGATGAAATCTGTAGAGATTACTTGGAGTTTTGATGACTTGTACAAATATTTGCCAATTGATTAGTTGCTTAACTTATACCTAAATTTTGATTGATGGATTGGGCACCGAGGAATTGAATAGAGGATGCACAATTCTCTATGTTATAGGAAGAGAATGCTCTATTACATCCAATTTTCTATGTTTGGTGATGCCAATTAGCATTGAATTGGTATCATCTACCTGATAATAGTGGTCATACATCTGATGCTTAATGGTTGTGGCTTGTGTTGATATATTGTGAGGAGTGGACTGATGATGCCAATCGTTAAGGACTTTGATATCGTATCCTAGGATGAATTATAGTGGCCAAACATATGATAATTAACAATTGTGATGATATATATAGTCTAGGGAAAAGATTTAAGAATTCTAGGATGAGAGGACCAACGGATACACACAATATTGGATTTGGAAAACTGAATGTCTGGCTTTTTCATGTTCGTATTAATTTTCATTTGTTTTTATGATTGTATATCTTCCTATTTTTCTCTCTCATTGCTTTTAAAGGGGTTGGATGGATGTATTATTGTATGAAATTGTGAGAATTTAAAATCCACCCCAGATGCGGGTGGAGTGTGGCACTAGAGACTTTATAGGAAGTCGTCTTATTTATAACTTGATGCTTATTCATTTTGTTGAGTACTTCAATTGCTTATCATTCTTTAATGAACTATCAAGTTGGATTCTCAATAACTGCAGAAGACTAGGGATATTTTTAATGCAGCCTACCTTTTGGTTAGATTTTTGAAAGATACATGCCTCTGAAACAGTTGGGTAGCTGTCATGTAAAGCTCTTTATCTCAACTTTCTTTGCCTGAGAGGCCCCCCCTCTCCCTCTTCACACACACACAAAAAAAAAAATCTTGTTTTTGTTTTTTGTATTTTAAAGATTGCTATCCTTGAACTTGTGAATCATCACTGGCTTTGTATGCCCATTTTAGGCTATGGAACTGTGCCAGTCACATCTGAAACAATTGGGAGTCTTAGGTCCATGCATGCTTTTCTTGTTTTTTTTGTACAAATCACATGTATTCTTAAATGATATATATATATATATATATGATTCATATCTAGTTTATTACAGGCTTTGAGTGGGACATTGAGACTATGGCAAGTAATCATGGTGGTAAGGATGTTATTGATTCTGGAAGCAGCGAGGGCAACAGTTCGGAACCCACTGTTGAGATAAAGATAAAGACTTTGGATTCTCAAACATACACTCTGCGAGTAGATAAATGCGTAAACACTATTTTTCTTTCCTTGTTATTTCAGCATTTCTTGTTTCCATCTGTAATATTTATTTATTTCAGTTGTTCAATTTTAAGTTGTTTACAAATCTTCTTTGGAAACTATTTCCACAATGTCCTTTGTTTGCTGCGTACTTGGATTTGTGTGGCAGAAAATACGCACACATGTATATGTGTGTGTGTGTGTATATATATGTATATATTCAATCAACAATAAAGTGTCCTTCAGATTATACAAAGTTGAACTGTCTCCCGTCTTGTTCTTCAAAAATTATGATTATAACATCTCAAGCAGCATTGAAAAACAAATCCAACCAACACGAAAAGATGCAGGAAGTGGGGGGCGAAAAGTTAATTGTTGTTGAATGTTGAAATTGTTTAAGGGGAGGTTGGTTCATCTTCTGTTCCCCAACCCCTTCTGTTCCAACTTAGTTGGGTTAACCTGAAAACAAGAAATTGTTGAACATTATAGTGGGGTAAACAATTCTTAGAAGTACTAGGCATTGGAGTAGATTCAAATATTGGATAATGCTTTTGGATCCGTTAAGTATGTTGGTCAATCTGTAAGTTTATCTTCCAAAAGCTGCTGGCAGGTAATCATTCCTCTGTGTGTTTCTTAAGATACAAAAGAGTAGTCATCTTCTCAAGAAGTCCCACTGAATATTGCTTTATAATTGTTTCTGACTTTCTGCAACCTAATTGCTTAGCTACATCATGGTTGTTTCCTTGTTTGTGTTTTCTTTAACCTGTATGTCCTTACAGGTACCTGTTCCTGCACTTAAGGAACAGATTGCTTCTGTTACTGGTGTATTATCTGACCAGCAACGTTTGATCTGTCGTGGCAAAGTTCTGAAGGATGACCAGCTTCTCTCAGCTTACCGTATCCTTCTCCATATTTTAAATATTAGAGTTAGCATGAATTCTCAATTCTCCATATTGTAAGCCTCAATTCTCAGCTTACCAGTTTTTTCTCCATATTTTAAACTGTTAACTTGTGACCTCCCGACATGTCCAGTTGTATGCATGTTTGATGCTTGTTCTTTTTCTGCATGGTAAAACTGCAACTGTTGATCCTTTATGAGCACTCTACCAACTGCAAATAAATATACATTATTTTTGCCTTCTATATTTTGAACTCTTTTTTCATTTTTGTTTGTTTGGAAGGGCTTCTTCCAGCTTCATTATGAATAAGTCTCTCATTAGTCATTACATGTTGATGTTGAAGCTCCTTAACAAGTCGAAATTATAGATGTGGAAGATGGTCACACACTGCACCTGGTTGCTCGACAGCCAATGAATCCGTCATTAGCAAGCTTTCCTGATCACACAGGTTTGCTGACTTCTAAGTTTTCTTATCTCTATCTTCAAGCTCAGTTTGCATGAGAGGATACTCCATTTGTTTGCACAATTACCTTAGATCATATCCCCCTTCCATCATAAACGAGGTGAAGGTCTAATTCCTGAAACATGAATCTAGTATCAGGTACATGCAGTTTGTCTTTTCTATCTTGTCATGAAGCATTGAAGCTCTAGGGCATGACAATTAAAATTGCCAAATAATGTTCTAGAGGGAACAAGTAGTAACCTAAGTAATCTATGTTGGTGGAAATTGATGATGCTTAGTGGTGACCTACTTAAAATAAGTTGCCATTCTGGACATTTTGTTTAAATAGGAAAAAAGTGGCACGTTCTAATTTCCGGAATTTTTCATATCAAAATATGTCAAATGGTGCTGTCTAGCATTCTGGTGAGCCATTCAGTCAAAGCAATTTAGGAGCCGATGGATGGGTTTTTCCAGCTTTCTTATAGCGTTTTGTTTGTTTTTTATGCCAAGAACACGTTATGTTTGTTATTGATTTTTTTTTTCCAAATGTAACCACCAAACTCACCATTTAACTCCATATAATAAACAAGCGAGTTAATGCACATATTTTCTCTACATGATAAACTCTTCTCTGAAAGAAAAATGGTGACTTTGTTGGTACCATAGATAATCTTTTTGTAGGCTCTTTTTCATTTTGTTTTTTTATCGTCCTCTTGTTTGGGGATTCCTTCCAGAATTTATCTTGAGCCCAAAATATTCTGTATTTTCAGCAAGTGATCCGGCATCAAGTACCAGGCAGCATCAACATGGTCCGAGTGTTGTAGTTGGAACATTCAATATATCTGAACAAGGTGATGGAAGTATCCCAGATTTTAGTCGGGTAAGACTATGACAAAGTATTAATCATTACATCCCCTTGTTAGACGTTTAGCTGAAGTAATTGTTTTTGTGGTGTTCTTTAATATGGTAGATTGTTTCAGCTGTTCTTGGTTCCTTTGGCATAGCAAATGCTGGAAGTGGTAGTGAAGCAGTAGATTTGCAAGTAAGTGGCCACTGATTAATTTCATCCTCTGCTCACAAATATCGAAGTTTATATCATGCTTTCCATAATATTGAATTCCAGAATGCATATGGAGCACTTTTAGAGAAAGTTCTTTTTTATTTCATACAAACCAGCGTTGTAATTGCTACTTCTTACTAATAATTTTCATGTTCATGGATTGTTTCCACCTGCTTCCCCTTTTTATCAGGTTCCTTTTTAATTTTTGAAACAAGATTTCATCTCATAATCATTTTTATTTGGGTTCATTTTAAGCCTACCCCAACTAATATGGAGCAAGGGTCTGTTGTTATTGATAGATATGTCCATAAACTTCATGTAGCTCACATAATTTATACATACGTTTTTGGATTTATTTGAGAGATTTATGTTGATGCTTTCTGGTGAACCACAATCAAGAGAAATTTGTGAACAGTTACTTGTTGGTAACTATTAGGGTGCAAACACTCTTTTGCTCAATGTTATTTTGTTCAACAGCAACACATCTCTGAAAGGCTTTCACGGATACCTGGTCTTCACGACATAAGACATTCGACCGGACAACAACCTGAAGATGCTTCTGGAAGGGGTCAACCTAATGCTCAGAATGCTGCTTTCACACTTCCGACTGATGTTTCTATGGAATCTTTGCAGCTCCCTGTAAGTACAATATTTTGATTTTTATTCAATGCATCATTGTTTAGCCAATCCTTGTTATTCTCTTGATAGATTCTAGCAGAGTAATAATCCTTGTGTTCTTACTCTAAAAAAGCTTCCTTAGGATAATAGCATTCATTTTGCAGAACTTTTGATCATTCTTTCTTTACTAATGCTTTCTCTCATTATTCCATATTAACGACTGATTAAAGTGTTTCCATGACAGGTTATTCCTGATTCTTTGAGTACCTTGTCCCAGTATCTAAGGCGCTTGAGGCAAGAATTTGATGACAATGGTTAGAAATCCTTCCTCCTGAACTTTTTAGACACCATTGATTGCTTGTTCAGTTGCTTATGATGTGCATTTGATTCTTGGTGTTGGCAGTTAGAATCCAAGGCAACAATTCTCAGTCTCTTGGTGCTGGGAATGCTGGAGATGGGTCAAATGGCGCACCACATTCAGCTTCCAGTCAGGGAGGGTTGCCAACACCAGCAGCCCTGGGAGAAGTGACACAGTCTGCAAGACAGTTGCTCATCGAACAAGCTGGAGAATGCTTGATGGTATGTACTAAACGTTGCAATTACCTTCATTAGCACCATTTAGATTTATTCTGTATCTTGATCGGTTGCTGTTTTTTCTGTTTGATCCTCATTAACAAGACCTACAACTAAAATTTATGAGTAGAATATGCTTTTTTTTAGTGATACATTTCTGTTAAAAAAAATCCACAAAGGTCCATGATTTCCAAAGAACTTATAACATGTGCGACAATTTTTTAATGCTTGTCAAAGCTTTTTGTTTTGTTTTCCATGGTAGGCAAAGGAATTTTCAGCCGTTCCCTTGAGAACTGTAGGAAAAAGAAGGGTCGTGAAGGGTAGAAATTATTTAGCCTCAAACAGTGTGCATAATTTATCATTCCATTGAATGTCACACTGCTTTATATTGCCAAATGCGATGCTGCAAGAAATTAAATCTACTAAGGAACCCATTTATTATAAATATTTGTACTTCTGCAGCAATTGACAAGACAGTTAGGGGATCAAGCGAATGTGACCGATCCTGTGATACGATCAAGGATGCAGTCGAATGCTTTGAGGTCAGGGGCGCTTTTGCAAAATTTGGGTGCTTTTCTACTGGAGCTTGGTCGAACAACCATGACCCTTCGGATGGGACAGTCACCGGTGTGTTTAAGTTTGTTATTTGTATATCTATATGACATTAAGTGGGTTGTCTTTATTTTCTTCAATTTCGTTATATCAAGCATGAAAAAGTACTTTTCTTCTTCCAGACTGATGCTGTGGTTAACGCTGGACCTGCTGTTTTCATATCCACATCTGGTCCAAATCCCATAATGGTCCAGGTAATCTATTTGTTCTACAAGCGTTATAATTTTGGTTTTCGTTCCTATTCTTATCTTCTGTCTTATTTGACCATGTGCAGCCTCTACCCTTTCAACCTGGAACTAGTTTTGGAACGACACCTGTGGGGTCCGGCACTAATTTCTCTGTTGGTTCTGGTTTACGTCCAAGGAATATTGATATCAGAATACGTACAGGTACCACTCTGATATATATAATTTCATAAGTAAATTACGATTTTAGTCTCTGTGGTTTGTTATAAATTGAGATTTTCGTCTCTGTGGTTTGTTATAAATTTCCATTTTGCCCCTATGGTTTGTAATTTTTTGCTATTTTCGTCTCTGAAAATAATTCGTACTTTTAAAGTAGAAGGGACTAAAGTAGTAAGGATTTTAAACCACAAAGACCCAAAACCACAATAAGTTGTAAATCATAAGGACGAAGATAGCAATAAATTACAATTCATAGGAACTAAAACTGCAATTTCTAAACCATAGGGACGGAAATCACAGTTTTTAACAAGCCATAGGGATGGAAAAACCACGAAATTTACTCTTATTTTATCCAGTAATGTATGAAACGGCATGGTGGTGATATGATTATGTCAAGTCCTTGTTTTGACTCTGAAGATATATGAGTTGCTTAAAATACTAGTTATAATTGTGCATTTATCCAATTTTAGATGTATAGCTCATAATGGTCGTACGATTTTTAGGGTCATTGTTGTCCTCAGCTGTTAATCAGAGAGATGCAAGTGTGGAGAGCGCTCAGCAACTGATCCAGTAGCTTCTGATGGTGGAATTTCAGATCAAACTACCCATAGAAATTTGCCTCCAACCAGGGGATCTGATGTGCGTGTAGTTCCCATTAGGATTTCTACACTTCCACCTGGACTTGCACCTTCTTCTGAATCATCCCGAAGTTCTATGGCTGTACTATATCCCATGCTAGCAAGAGGGCTGCATGTTGAATCTGGAAACTTAAATGGTGTTAATGGTGGGCAGGCATCAAATGGAAGTCACCCGCATAGTGGTGATAACAGACCACATTTAGCCACTGATTCTGCAGCTCAGACAACAACCACCCGAGGCTCCGCAATTCCTGGTACGTTGCAATTACTTTGATATCCTTATGGGCCCTCTTGGTTTGCAGAAATGGAATGGATTTTTGGGGATTTGAATTTCAAATCCATTCCAATCCCGTGTTTGGTTTGCAGGATTGTGCGTATTTGAAATCCTGGGATTTAATTGGAATCCCTCAAGCTTGGGGATTTTGAAATCCCAAGGGAGTGGCCAGGATCTCAAGGGATTTGTATATAATCATGTTTTAAAATATGTTTAAAACATTTGTTTTTTAATAACCAGTTAAATAAACTATAATTTAATTATTTTTTATTGTTCTTTACAATTTTTCCAAATCCTACAAACCAAACACAGAAAGGTATTCCAAATCTTTCTAAATCCAAATCCCTACATGAAATCCATTCCATTCCATTCCTACTAACCAAATGGACCCTACGTGTGCCCGTTTATATGTCGTTATTACCCTCTCAAAGTAAGTGCCCATCTTTCTACTTTAGTTTGTCCTGATATAAGTGGACACTTTAAAAATAAGTGTCCATATTCTGGTTCTACCCTTAATTATGATGAGATGGAGAAATCTATTAATTTTCTATTATTAAGGGTAAATTTGTCATTTAGTTAGTTATATAGTGTAATGGTTATACATTACTGAACTCTGGGGCTTTTTCATTCTGGAAAATTATTTGGGATGGATGGAGTATTTTTGTATGGGTATCAAGTTTCTTTCTGAAAAGGGAAAGAATGGGATTGTATTATTGTAAAGTCAGAATTGCACGGGCTGTTATGATAAAGCTGCAATTCACATGTGAAGACTTTGATTCAGGTACAACTCATGGTTCATTGCATTCTGATCAAACTTTTTCTACAGAGGTTCCCAACGGACTTGGTCAACTGCTGAGAAACTTATTTCCTAATGAGCAGAACCATGGCAACGACTTCGTATTTCAAGGAACGACTACTGATTCAGTCTCTGGCAATGTTGAAAACACTACACAGGAAGCACCAAGGGTCAGTGATGAAGGAACCTTTCTCGCAAATTTGCTGCACCAGATTATGCCTATTGTGTCTCAGCACATTAATGGAGCCGATGGTTCATCCGAGCAAGATGCTACTGATGCTATGCAGGATAGAGCTACACAACCTTCTTCAAGCGTAAGTCTTATTGCTATACTTGCTAATATAGTTGCTAGAATGACATTTGATTTGCACGCCACCGAGGGTGCAGTTTGCTAGAATGACATTTGATTTGCAAGCCACCGAGGGTGCGTTTGGTACACAGATTGGACTGGACAGGCAAGAGTGAGGTAGGCGGGTAAGAATTGGTGGAAGGTTATAAGGGTTTAATTTGATATGGGTAGTTTAGTAATTTACCAATCTTGTCCGTGTGTAATGTCGCTTCTAATGTGGGACAACAAGTTTTTGTTCGGTGTTGTCCCTTTTTGTTATGCGTACTGAACACACCCTGGTTTGGGAGATCAAATGCAAGGTATCTTCTTTTGACACTCGGATGTGTGAATGTTATGTATATGTATATATAGGTTGGGGAGATCCAAGATAGAGGTACATCTTCACGACAACCGGATGATCCTACATCTCCTCCATCCTCCAAAAGGCAAAAGGTATTCTTCAAATCTTTATTTTCTTTGTTTTGTCCTTGTTTTTAAGTATATAATATTTAGAATATTATGTTTTTTATCTTCGTAGTTTGTTAAAAATTGCGACTTTTGTCATTTTTAAGTATATAATATTTAGAATGTATGTTTTTTGTCTTCGTAGATTGTTAAAAATTGCGACTTTTGTCCAAATTGCGGTTTTCGACCCTATGATTTGTAATTCATTGCTATTTTCATCCTTATGATTTACAATCTGTTGTTGTTTCTGTCCCTGTGGTTCACAATTGTTTACTGTTTTGGTCGCTTGTACTTAAAGGTAGAAATTAGTCCAAGGACGAAAAGAGCAATAAATTGCCAACCATAGGGACAAAATCGCAATTTCTATACCACAAGGACGAAAACTGAAGTTATTAGCAAACCACAGGGACGAAAATCATAATTTACTCTTAAATATTTGTATTTTACAAATACTCATGCACACTCCTCATTACTGGTAACCAAGGGTACTACTGGCAAATGACCATTTTGTCCTAGTCTAAAAGCCTTTCATAACAAATTTTCTACTCATGATGCAGACAGAGTAAGTAATGGGAAGAGTAAGTTGAAACTTTTGGCGTAGACGAACATAAGATGGCTTTCTACATCGGATATGAAGATCCACATATAGGTGGTTGGGTTGACGAGCAGAGTTCAGTCGGCCATTGCAGCCATAGATGAGAACCCGACTTCAATACATATATTCCTTTCCTTTCTTTTGCTTTCATCTTGCGGAATCAGCCCAAAGAGGGTGATCTTTTTGTTTGTCTGCTCAAATGTTAAGTAAACAATTGCATAGAAAAACATTACCTTGCTGTTGATTGTTGTTCATTTGATTTATAATATGTCCAGAGGAATTTTATTTTGTGCCTAGTATTTGAGAGCCAATTGGTTTTATAGTGTTTTGTTTTTTCTTCCCATAAGAAGCTAAGGCTTTTCTTTCTCTTAATTGTTCATGGGCTTTGCATTTGGCTTAGGGGCCGTTACTAAATGCTTACATGGTAAGCGTTTGTTGATATCACTTACCTTTCTGATTGAGCATGACATGCCAAGAATCTTACTAGTAAGAGGTACAACAAGCATTCGAAGTCTTACCCGGTGAGTCAGGAAATAGACACTTACCTGGTAAGTGCTTAACACATTTAAGACGCTTACCAACAAACTATTTTCATGACCGATAATGTTACGGTACAAGGTAACTGGGTTAATTTTCTATGCCGGTAAGTGCTTATCCCGGGCGTTTGGTAAACTGTGTCTTAGGGGCTGTTTACTTGATGCTTACCCGGTAAATTCTTACTGGGTCAATTCACCTTACTGGGCGTACATGGAAATGATTAGAATCTTACCCAGTAAGAGCGACAACATGAAATTGTAAGAGTGATAACATGAACCGAGACTTATCCAGTTAGTGAGATCGACAACTCTTACCTAGTAAGTGTTTACCGGGTAAATTGTTGCGTACGATACCGTTTTGAGAGACTAAGATGTTGTTCGATATGTAGTGATAGTGCTCAATTTTATCCGGTAAGCACTTACCGGGTAAGTGTTCAAGTAATTATAAGTTTGCAGCCAAGTTTTGGTTGTATTAACACATCTTAGGATGATGTAGCATGGTTGATATCGATGTGTTAGGGTGGTATACTTAAAACAGACGAATATTCGAATCTAGCAGCCGCACCATAGGAGTTACAATTTGTTTGGGGATTGGGTTCTCTGTTAGCTATACTCTTACCGTGGTTCAAAATGAAAGTAGTGGTGGAGTTCGAGATTTGAAGCGGCTATCATGATGGTGAAGCGCTCCAAAAATAGCAATTCATACGATCATCCAAATTCTTATTAGAGACCAACATAACACATTGTTTTTTAAAGAATACCTCTTAAAGCCTCCTATTAAGAGGTTTGTAGACCTTAAGATTGTTTGTTTTGTTGAAAAGGTCTAAGAACCTCACCGTCCTCTTAAAATTTTCTTGGTGGACATGAAATAAGACTTTAGACCTCCTAAAAACAAACGACACCTAATATACTATACAAGATAATGTGGTTACTGAGCGAAGATCAAAGTAGTAGAAGAGGACGATGGAACATAAGAGATGAGAAAATAGTAGAAGATGAAGGCCCAATTGCGATAACTAGCACCACTCCTATTTTCATAAGGACCACAATGTTTTGTCATGGGTTAAGGTCCGTCTACAAACAATTTAATGAACCTAACAAGATTCATAGTTTATTCAATCAAACTATGCATAACTATTTGCTAAACGACTTAATAATTTATAAAGTGACCTTCTTAATGAAACGGCGAAATGAAAAGCTTTATGCAAAAAATCATTTCTTTTTCCAAATTTAACCTTCTTAATTAAAAAACAATCTCCTTTCATAATGAAAAATCAAACAACATTGAATTCTTTTAGGCCATCCACTGTGGGAGTGGATTTGGCCATCGGGTAGTGATCATTTACCTCTAAACCGACGGCTTCAATATTGAACACCACCGTGCCTAAGGCGGGTAGGAGAGAGAACGGTTTCTCCAAACCGAAGACTCCCACCCCCACCCACCCACCCCACCCACCCCCTCTCTCTCTCTCTTCTTTCTCTCTATCTCTCTCTTCTTTATTTATTTTTTTATTTTACTTTTAATTAAATGATAGTGGGTTGATAGTGGATGGATTGGGTAGTTTTGGGTAAAATAGTGGAAAGCTGATGTGGCAGTTGAAACCATTGGGTAGTAGTGGGTCGACAGTGGATGGCCTTATGCAATATCTTGTAACAAGATTTTACATCAAGTATTAAATTAATTGGATTACAAAAAAGAAAAAGAAAAGGTGAAGCAAAGACTTTTGCTAATTGACCAATGGAGTCCATCTCTGTCCCCCACGATAGCTTTGTTATTCACAATCAACGGCTACAAAACCACCGGATGATAAATCAACGGCTGATATTCCCCCATCGTTCCATATGGGTCAAGGGACCGACCTTAGGTCAGCTTTTCTTCTCGAACTACTACCAACACTTGTCTTCTTCTTCTTCCCCCTTTTCCATCACCACTACTGGTCACACACACACACACACACACACACACTCAGCCATTTCCTACTGTGTGTGTGAAATTGAAAGCAGCTGCTGCTATGGAATCTCTTCTTCATGTTGTTCTGATAAATGCTGGCTAGTGGCTAGTAGTACACAAATATCATTGATTTGAGCTGGTTTTGAGCTCCATGGATCATCATCAATGGCAGACGAACAAATGTGGTGCGATGTGGCAGCCGTCGACGGAGGCGGAGGTCGTGGTGGCTTCTTCGTCTCCGGTTTCGCAAGCTCAGGCGCAGGAATCGTCGAGGAATCAGGTAGTTTTGAGATGCTATTACGATTTTACTGTGTGTTATGTGTGTGTGTTTCAGTGTGTGTGTTTATAGAATTAGAGTTTATAGAATTAGTGTGTAATTTTGAGATGCTGTTACGTTTTTAGTGTGTGTTATGTGTGTGTGTGTGTGTTTCAGTGTGTGTGTTTATAGAATTAGTGTGTAATTTTGAGATGCTGTTACGTTTTTAGTGTGTTTTATGTGTGTGTGTGTTTTTCAGTGTGTGTGTGTGTGTGTGAGTGTGTGTGTGAGTGTGTGTTTCAGTGTGTGTGTGTGTGAGTGTGTGTTTCAGTGTGTGTGTGTGAGTGTGTGTTTCAGTGTGTGTGTGAGAGTGTGTGTGTATCAGTGTGTGTGAGTGTGTGTTTCAGTGTGTGTGTGTGTGTGTGTGTGTTTATAGAATTAGAGTTGTTTGGAGTTCATATTCGTATGTGTCTGTATGTTACACAATATGTTTACAGAATCAGGTAATCTAAGATGCCGTTACATTTTTAGTGTGTTATGTGTGTGTGTGTGTGTGTTTCAGTGTGTGTGTTTATAGAATTAGAGTTGTTTGGAGTTCGTATTCGTATGTGTTTGTATGTTAAACTATATGTTTACAGAATCAGGTAATCTTAAGATGCCGTTACGTTTTTAGTGTGTTATGTGTGTGTGTGTGTGTTTCAGTGTGTGTGTTTATAGAATTAGAGTTGTTTGGAGTTCGTATTCGTGTGTGTTTCTGTGTTAATTTTATGATCAATAAAGCGTAACGAGAAGGAGAAGGTTTGAATTGTTTGTACTGTAGCTTAGTGTCTTCGTTTTTATGCGTTTTTGCTTTCGATTACGGAACTGATTGTTGATTTTTTGGAGATACGGAAGTTAATAGTTCTAAAAGTTGTTATAGTTTGAGGTTTATGCCTCTTTAAAAGTGTACTTGTAGTAGTGTATATAGTTGTGTGATACTGACAACTTGGTATATTGTGGTTATATTCAATAGAGTAGACAATGTAAATGATTTTGTGAATGATGTGTATGATTTTGATGGAGGATACTTTTTATTTTCAAAGAAAGGTAGAGCCTGTAATCTTACCGTAAAAAGATTACTACTTTATTTGTATTAGATCAATATGTGTCTTTTTCTCAATCAAAGGTAACTCATTTTGTTTCCAAATGATGTTAGGAAGTCATATATGGCTGACTTGTAGTTGTAATGCCTCTGTCCGAAGTTAAATGGACTCTTTCCTTGGCAACTTTTGAAGGATAAATGTTGTTTTCTTATGGAATGAATTGAGCTAAGAGTTTTTTAATGCATGCTACAGATGAAAGATAAGTTCTTTAGTAGTTCAGTGAGATTGCATTTGGGTTCTTTAATCTTTTACAGGCTTATGAATTAACCATATGATTGTAATCATTGATAAAGAGATGCCAACAGATTGTCTGTGCCATTATTGACAAAGGGTTTTCCTTCTGAATTCAAGTGTTCCATCCCTGGAAAAAAGAAAAGAAAAATGGGGTGTCTATAGTGATTGAATGTCATTTTCTTGAATTAGAAGCCATTCTAAGAAAATAAGAACGAGTTATCCACACATATCGAGTTGAAATTTTAGTTAAAGGTGCAACAAAATGTGAGTGCATATTATCATATGCAAGACTGTGCTACTCATAATGTGAATTAATTGGAAAAAGAAATGACTTTTGCCTTATATATGTGTATATGTTCCATAATCAAACATAATTCTGTCATTTGTTCAGACTTGTTAAGATAAAGACAACTTTATGCTAATATTTCTGAGAAAGGTTTGGTTATGTTTTAACATACAAGTTTGAATATCTATATTTGTTGTAGATGAACAATGCAAGTCATTACTCTTATCCAAATATTGTGCAAGAACCATGTTCGTCAACCCGTAAAATGATGACGGGTCCCTTGTTTCAACCTACAAATTACAATCTATACAACCCTGGCATCTCAGTGATGGGACTTCATTTTTTACTCTCCTTTCTGGACCGCCACCATTCTCGCAATATGATTCTCAACAGGTTTTGAGCTCAAAGCCATCCCATCCATCCAGTAAAGTTCGCGTCTATAGCAGCAGTGCTGTTGTTAGTCCCACAGAACGCGAAGCTTCATTTGGTTCCCCTAAGCTATCATCTCAAAACATTGATAACGGCTACCTGAAGTCCAAAATTGATACATGTCCAGTTGTTCCAACCAGGACTTTGGCAAGTGAGAATGGTGGAAATACTACTTCTTGTTTGCATGATATTGTTCAGGCTAGAAAAGTAAGCGGTCCAAGCTTAGCAGTTGCTAAGGCAGCCAATTATCACAACTCTCATGGTATTGAACAATTGAAGAGCATTTCTTCTCTGAAAGATGCTCCGGTTTCTGGCCCAACTCCAGCTCACAGCGGGAAGCTTCACAGTTCATCCATTCCTCATCAACCATCTCCTATTGCAAATGGTTTACCACGTGTGTTTTGTCTGTATGCAAGTGAGTGTTTACACTATCATTAGGGCACGAATAGAGGGCAGTCATTGCACGACTTGCTGATAACCTCTAATTCTTGTTTTTCATGTTTCAAAGGTGGGGATCTGTTTCTCAGCAGTAGTGGACTCCTTGGAGTTGTTTGTTCATGCCATGGTTTTCCCATGTCAATCTCCAAATTCTCAGAGGTAGTTTTGGAAGATGTGTTATGTGGATTCATGATTGACTTGTATAAAGATGTTAATCAATCAAAAATTTATGGTTGATTCATTTCTGTTTGCTACTTACCTGCAGCATTCAGGTTTGCGAGATGTTAATCCTGGAGATGCCATCCATATGGACAGTGGTGAGACCATAGCTCAGTGGCGAAAGGCTTACTTTTGTAAGTTTGGGGTAAGTTCTCCCAATAATTTGATCTCTATGTTATCTGCTGTGGCTGATGCCTTTAAATTTTGTTTGCTCGTGTTAGTTATTCTATGCCATATTTTGTAGCATAGAATTAGTTATGTGCATGGTGCCCAATTAGTTATGCTGTGTGCTCCCAACATTAGGGCAAATGTGTTGATTGCATTTATAACTGTTATTGTTTTTCACTTATCAGGGATAAATTTTGAAACAATTTCCTTCTATATAACACAGTGGATTTTTTAGGGAAGGAGACCTCCTTGAACAACACTGTAAAGAATTGGCAAGTGGAACAATTGGTGGTTGTAAAGAAGTTGAGTGCTCTCAAAAGAGGACTACTTAGCAGTTGAACCCTGCCTTTGCCCTTGACTTCTTTTTCCTCGATACTATATATCCAAAATAAGTTTTTGTTGTCCATCCAGGCACATTGGCTCTCCTGTATTGTTGAATGTTAGAATTATGCCTAAATAATAACTTTTACTATTCGTTGTGAGTTGTGACCTTTGTATTTTCAACTTTGAACATTTTATTTCTTACTTGCATGTTATTGAAGCACCGAGAACACTCGTTGGTGATGTTTTTATCGTGCTTTAGATTAGGATACCAGAAGATCATTGGGATGGCACTGGCCTGAAGGATTCTCTGCAGCTGCTGATTTGGTAAAGACTAGTGAGAGGGTACCCAATGTGTCGAGAAGTTCTGATCTGTCCAATTCTGCAGGTCCTTCTAGAGCATTTGTGGCATCCAAAAAGCCATTGAACAACATGGTATATCCAAATAATCATCGCCCAAGTCAGAATTTGGTTAACGAGATCCAATGTCATGAATCAGATGGCTTCACTGAAACATCTCAGAGCAATTCACATAGCCGGGCAGCTAACAAGATAAAAGAGCAGCCTGTTTCTCGTTGTTTATCAACATCAAAGTTTGCTGGTGGCAAGGGTAATGCTTTTCAATCTGGTCCAGCATACCTTAGCCAAATCTACAAGACCAAAAATGCATTTGTCTCCCAG
This sequence comes from Centaurea solstitialis, assembly GCA_030169165.1. Taxonomy (NCBI): domain Eukaryota; kingdom Viridiplantae; phylum Streptophyta; class Magnoliopsida; order Asterales; family Asteraceae; genus Centaurea; species Centaurea solstitialis. The sequence goes on along the minus strand of CM058042.1, from coordinate 105,397,673 downwards.
AAAAGCCTACAAAATCTAGGAAGCCATGATAAAGATTCTGATAAATTCAACGATTCAAGGGACGGTGATATACCCGAAAAAACTGCAGTTTCTTCGAATATTGAGTTGAGACTTGGACAGCCGTCTCAGCAGAGTCAGACACTTGGGAAATTAAATGTATTGGGCTTTAATACTTCTCATGTTAGCAGAGTTGGCCATCCCCTGGAATTAATTTCCTCAAAGCCGCTAGTTTATAATGGTGTGTTTATTCATATCAGCCTGTCTGCTATATTTTTTTGTTTCCTCTTTATTCCTCCTTTCCCTTGCTGTTTTAATGTATGAACTAACAATTCCCATTTTTTTATATCATGTAGTGGGCAGTAACAGAATTACAGAGGAAAGCAAGCAATCTGTTAACTGTGCTGCTCAAGCAGCTAAATCCAGTTCAACCGAAGGACAAAACCGGTTAAGGTTTTCTAATCTGGGGTTCGGAGCCTATAGCACAAAAATGGCTTTTCAACCTGAGCAACTGAAAGCTGATGTAGTTGCAGGTCGAGTGAATTCCATGCCATTTGCACACTTGGAAGGTTCCAAAGATGAAATGCAAAAATATTCCCGCATTGGTGTTGATGGTCATCATCATGTTATGCCTAAGCAACAATGTGTTGAATCTCAAAATTCCAAGCTTGATTCAACCAAAGTAAAATTCAGTTTTAGGAATATGGAAAATTACCAGGTTATGGACAAAGGGAAAGAATTACGACATGGTGTTATGCAAGAACCTGCTGCAGAGAAAGTGGAAGTAAGAGGATGCCATACCAAGTTCATGGGACGGCCTAGCTCTTCATTTGGGTTCAGTAAAACTACTCGTGAACAGAGCTCTCGTGTACAAACTCTTTCAAATATACCTGCCAATGTTACCGATGCCGGACTTTCCTTCAATCATCCTAAGAAGATTTTTTCTCTTGAACAGGGTGAAAATGTCGGCCATGGTTTATCTAGACCTCCTCTGATTTCAGGAGCTCCCTCGATAGTATTTTCATCTGTGGGTTTGAAGTCTTCTCCTAACATGACCTCAAAAATATCAAAAGAGGAGGCCACCAGAGTAATGAGTTCACATACACCTTCATCAAGACAAGCTGTGAAATCTTGTAATCAGGATGATATTTCTTCTTCAAGTGGATTTGGCAAGGACCAAAATGTACTTGGCAACTCTTCAAATTTAAGGAGTTCAATAACTCTTCAAGCACCATCAACTGAAAGAAGAGATGGATATAATCTTGCAAGTAAATATAATAATCTTCCAGAACTTGCAACAAAATCGGTTCATTCTGGGACTGGTGATGGAGCAGATAAATCAGCTGTGATTTCTGGTAAATGCTTATCTTTATTACTTTGGATAACTGGCTCTCCATTCTCTCCATTGAGTTCTTTCGTTTCTTCTACCCACCTAGATTTGATTAAGTACTGGAATTTTTTTTGCAGTCCCACAGAAACATCATTTCACATTAGAGACGGTGGAGTGCAGAGCAACCTCTTGTGCGATCCTTATCAAACTGGCGGCCCTCCACTGCCAAGGTGACTTCAGAATTATCTAGAAGTGCAATTCTATAAACAATATTCCTTTCTGTCATTTTCCAGTGTGTTGCACTAGGTTAGGTGCTTACATTCTCATAAATTTTTATTGAATTTGATCATTTCAGGATTGGTATAAGTGAAAATATTTTTTCATCATCTGGGCATGGAAACTGCTGTCAGGGTACATCATGTTCATATGTTCCAGACAAGTGCATCTGCTGGGTACAAAGAAACAATATGATTGGAAATTCCAATCTTGAAGGAAAAGATCTTGTTGGTGCTTTCAGGGAACCGTCGGAAATCAGAACCTCTATGCTATCTGCGCCTAACTTGGACCAGGGTTGCACTTTGGGAGATAGATCTAATTCTTCGGTAAAATTGGACAACCCATGAAGCCAAACGTAAAGAAAGTTGAATTTAATACTTTTCAATGGAAAGATGTTCCAAGCAAAATGACAGAAAGATGCCACATGCCATGCAAAGACCCAAAGGCCACGTTTTTCGAGCAAAGAGTTGATGTCAATGACCAAACTTCTGATGTAGCTTACAAATGCTTTGACCAACCTGCTCAGAAGGCCGATTGCATGAAGGAGCAGGTTATGTCTAATATATCATCTAAATGTTCTGCACCTGCTCTTACCCAGGCGTCCATCAAAATCAGCAATGGAGATTCGTGTACCGATGATGCACAGAACACTGTTTGTGCAAAGAACTTTGCTGTAGATGAAGGTTCAGGGATTCAAAAGAGCTGGTCCTCTGATGACGCGCCTGACAGTGGTAGCAACCTTGGTTTCGATGGATTGCTTCGAAGAACGAAACACAATCTAAAGCAATCTCTAATCGATCAACTCGTAGTCTCATTGACGAGCTTAGGGTCATAGACTCTTTAAGATTGAAGAAAGTGCATAATCAAGTACGAACTGGACTCTCTGTGCATGAAAATACTAGTTCAATGAAAGCATTTGAGAAGGATTTTAAAGCTGGAAAGAGGAAAAGAGAAACAAAATTCAAAATTCTTGAAACATCATTCCCTGCCTCACCTGTTTCTTCGGTATCTACCGGAAGTTCTGGTCAGTCCTCCCAGTCTCTGGAACACCTTTTGATGGTAGCTCAACCTAACCAAGAAAGATCTAAAAACTGTAATTCCGTTGCACATGGTTCCAATAGGAGGTCTACAGAAGATGTACATAAACTTGATAGAAGTACAAAGGAAATTATGTGCAAGACACCAAGAAGAGTTTCCGATGGCTTCCTTGAAATTCCTGAATCCTCCTCACGTGGAAAGAAGGTAAAGTTGGACTCGGTATATTCGAAACCAAAGAACATTTGGAAGCAAGAAACGCCTTGTAAAAAAATTATTACTAGGCCAGTAGTATGTGGGAGGTATGGTCTTATCTCCAATGGTGATACATCTAAACCCGCAAAGATCTTTTCTCTTGGGAGGATTCTTAAAGCTGCAAAAAGATGTGCCCCTGCTGGAAATGAAATCTTAAATAAACCACCAGCGAAGAAGTGGAAGAAATCGACGACCAGAGAAGGCAATCGACACTCGGGTAGAATTTCTAATTTCAAGAAGGATAAGTACCGCGTAGGTCAAGGACCTGCAGTATCCAGTGACGATGATGATTCTATGGAAACCTCAGAAGGAACAGAGATGGCACAATCCCCAGAATGGGAAAACGACTCTGATACATCGTACATGCTGAAAAGGGAAAGGAGCGGAGAAATGAAAGAAGCCAATGTTTTCCGGATAGTAATTTGGGCACCAGAACAAAGCGAAAGAGTAAGGAAGTCCGCAAACGCAGCTTATACGAATTAATTACAGAAGGTATATATCTACACAGCATATTGTAGTTGCCAAAAATATCAATATTCCTTCACTATACACCAAGAATTGATGTTTTAAACTCCATCTTGTTTTCTTCCATTAGATTGATCTTTTATGCCCCATTTGATGTGTACCTTTTGATCTGTGATCATATTATCTCGACCAAATATAGGGCATTAATTTAATGAACTTTATTTCTCACCAGATAATCTTTTTCTTATGCTCTCTGATCATCAGGAAATGGTTCTGGCTCTGCTACAATCTCGAAGAACATAGCTTCTATACCTCAAGATAGCTTGAAGAATGGCGGAAACAGTAATAATCTTCATGGGGTAGACAATGTGCACAGGTAATTGTATTTGTATGTAAAGTGTTTGAACAATGGGTGCTACTTTCATCTATGGAGAGTATAATAAGATTATGGTCCATGGTTTAGATCCCTGAGGAGCTAACATGCAAGTCAACTCCAGATGTGGATACATTCTGCCATGTTTGCGGAAGCTTAAACAATGATGAAATGAATTGCTTGTTGGAGTGCAGCCGATGCTTAGTTAAGGTATACATACAGCTCACCCTATTTATATCCCTTGGTTTCCTTGAGAATTTAACCTTTTATGATTTTGAGAATCAATTAAATGATGTGGTGTAGGTGCATCAGGCTTGTTATGGCATTTCAAAAGTTCCTAGAAGTAATTGGTATTGCAGACCATGCAAAGAAAATGTCACTAATATGGTAGAACCGTGACTATATCTTTATCTTATACTGCAAAATTTAGGTTTTTCTCTTGTTAGGTATTGACATGTATGATATTTAGGTGTCGTTTTGTTTTTAAGAGGTCTGAAGTCTAAAGTCTGATTTCACATGTAAAAAATAAGAGGTGGATGGTTCACCTCTTAAAGTTTCAGAGGATACCAAGAGGTTTTCAGACCTTTTCTTAAAATAAAACAAACAGTCTTAAGTCTGCAAACCTCTTAATTTTCAGTTAAGAGGTTTTTAACTTTTAAGAGGCATTTTAAAAACAAACATCCCCTTAGCTTTTTATTAGTTATCTGCAAGTTTAACTTATAAAGTCATGATAAATTCGTTGCCCTTATACCATTTGAATAAGGGTACTCGAAGCTTAGGCAGTATGGTTTTGTTGGCATCTAGGTTTGCGTTCTATGTGGTTATGAAGGTGGAGTCATGACTCGGGCTGTTCAGAGTAGCAACATTGTGAGGAGCCTTTTGAAAGCATGGAATTTCACTACGGAATCACAGGAGAACCCAACTATGCCTTCACGAATCTTAGAGGATCAGTCGAATGCGATGCTTCTTCAGGAAATCAAGTAGATATCGGTGCACATATGAAGCCTCGAGTTCCCATTATCCTATGAACGACACAGTGGTGCTAAATAGTATAACAGCGGACTTTTTGACCCTACTATCAAGCAGTGGATACATATGGTTTGTGGACTTTGGACACCCGGAACACGATGCCCAAATGTTGACACCATGAGCGCTTTTGATGTATCTGATGCTTGTTTTCCCAAAGGAAATGTGGTAAGGACTTGACTAAATCGAATTTTGCTAGATTAGTTAAAAACTCTTTGAAATCCCTAAGTGTAAGTTTGGTACACTGGACAGAACAGAATAGGGTACTGTTCCCTGTTTGGCAGGACTTTTATGTGGAACAAATAGGAACAAAGTTGAACAAATGTGTTTCAGCCCCACCCCATGGAACAAGCTGGAACAAGGTGGAGACTTATGTTTTACCAATATAACCTCAAAATAATACTCAATTCTCTTCTAAAACATCAAATATACCTTTTTCCTTACAATTTATTCATTTTTTGAAAGTTTAACTATTAAATTCTATGCTCTTTGAGTTTTCATTTATTGTCTTCAAAATATTATTTTTATGCAAAATTTATATATTTTGATTAATTTATTAAATGTTAATAATAAAAATATATATAGAAAAAATACAAAAACTATTTTAGTGTCTTTTTAATTATTTTTGACAAAAAAAAAATTTCTAATGTTATATTTTATTTTTAAAAATATTTATTTTATTATAAGTTAATCAATTACATAATTAATAATCAAAATATACAAACTACTCATTAAGGGTAAATTGGTCATTTTATCAGTTCGGTCCTGTCCAGCTATGTCTTGCTAAACACTGAACAGGTGTTCTGTACTGTCCAGTCTGGATACCAAACGCACCTGAAGAATTGTTCTTTTATGTTTTCTGTCATGTATACAACGGTGATTCTATAACATAGCAAAAGATCCCTCTTGTTATTTTTCTTGTTGCAGGTTTGTTCAATGTGTAAACGTCCTGGCGGTTGTTGCATAAGGTGCAGAGTTGTGGACTGTGCAGTTCACTTCCATCCCTGGTGTGCCCATGGAAAGGTCTTAACCTCCCAAAATATGTTATATTTTCCAAATTGCAGCCTCATTTAAATCTCATTTACATATAGCAATGTTTTTATTTGTATGCCATTTTGCTTGTAGAATTCATAGAAATGTTTGTTATGTTTTATTTTCTTTAGTGCCAATATGATTGTTGCTTTGGAAATAGGGTTTACTGCAAAGTGAGGTTGAAGGAGCTGAGAATGAGAAGGTTGGTTTCTATGGGAAATGTGAGCTTCATGCAACAGAAAACCGTAAGGATAAAAGTAATTCTCGGAGCACACAAGTTGTGATTCTTGATGAAAAGGAAACATGTGCTCGAACTGAGGTTTGTCTACTTTTAACGAAGTACAATTTGGTGGTATATCTGGTAAACTTGTGTCTTTATAATCTAATAGTTTCTTGATCTGGATCAGGGTTATAAAGGACGGAAACGAGAAGGCTTTAGGCATGATAGTCAACAAAGCTCTGGTGGATGCCTGGTTCGGCAAGAGCAAGTAGATGCTTGGAATCATATAAATCGACTAATGTCACTTAAAAAGCGGCTTCAAAGGTTGCCACAGCCAGTTCAAGATGTGGAATATGATTTCCGGGTATGTTGTATTCAAGTCCATTGATGTGGAATTTAATCTGAAAACTATGCATGTATTGTTTGGTTCTTTGAGAAAGGGAGATAGAGAAGGATGTGTTAAGAGTCCCACATAAGATAGACTCGATTGTTTTTCCTAGTATATGTTAGAACCTCCCTTCTAAAAGGCTCTTTTGGAGAGTAATTTAAGAGCATCTCCAACAGATTCTCTAAAAATAGAGAAAATGGGGATATTGTTTCTCTATTTTGCTCCAACATATTCTCTAAATGTCACCTAAAATAGAGAAAACAAGAAAAAAGTTGAAGTTCAAAGAATTCTTTAAAACTTGATGGGAGGTAAGAGCATCTCCAACAAATTTTCTATAATTTCTCTAAAATAAAGAATGAAAAGTCTAAATCTCCAAACCCTTTTTTCCAAGTCCAATGGCATTTCTATTTTAGAGAATCCATAAGTACTTCTTATATTATTAAAATATACACTACATTTAATATCACAATGAAGTTTTAAACTTTTAAACAGTCAATTATTCTATTGATAGAAGAGGGTAAAATAATGTTTCTCTCTCATTTAGAGATTTTTGAGAATTCTCTATATTTAGCAATAATAGCAAACAAAAGATGGATTTTAGATTTTGTCTCTATATTTCAGCATGGTGACCTTAAAAATAGATTTTAGATTTTGGTTAAATGGATTTTAGATCTTAGAAAATAGGGACCATTGTGTCCATCTAGTCTCATTGGAGGGGATCTGTTTGAGACCCTCTAAGGCTACACTTGGACCATTTTTCCTCGAGGGCTCTTTTGGAGTCCGATAGAATGTACATGTCTCCATAATCCTACTCTAGGCTATCTAATCTTATGTTGCATATTGTATTTTGCAGAAAGAATATGCTCGCTATAAACAGTCGAAGGGTTGGAAGCATTTGGTTGTATATAAATCAGGCATCCATGCTCTTGGTCTATATACATCCTTATTCATTTCACATAATGCAATGGTATGATCCTTACTTATACACCATTTTCTTGCAAATATACCACCCTGTAACCAACTGTGCTACAATTTTTGTCGTTATGATTACAAACACTACAAAAACACACACTCACACCTTCGGTGTGTGTACTGTAATTAGGTTGTGGAGTATGTTGGTGAGATCGTGGGACTACGTGTGGCTGATAGGAGAGAAAGCCAGTATCAATCGGGAAAGCAGTTGCAATACAAGAGTGCTTGCTACTTTTTCAGGATCGATAAAGAACATATAATCGATGCAACACGAAAAGGAGGGATTGCTCGGTTTGTCAACCATTCGTGTCAGGTAAAATTCTCCTTTTATAATTATTTCAAATGTGTATCACAGGGCTGCTCCAACAGATACCCCTATATTGTTCTCTAACAAAATAAACCTTGCGAAGCGAAAGTTATCAGAATTAGTGAATATTTTGTTCTAATATTTTGCTCCAACAGATTCCTTTATATTGTTCTCTAACAAAAATAACTTTTTATTCCTAAGAATATTTAAATCAAGCATCCATTTTGTTTAAAAAGTTATAGAATATTTTAATATTATTAACCTTAAAATCCCCGGCGATCACATTCTTTGGAGTCATCTTAGGTTAACCTCCATTGCCACAAGGGATTTGGCAGCGCAACCCGGGGTAGATGAGATTTTCCACTACAACCCCATAGCGCTTAACCAGTGTGCCACAACCCAACTGGTTACAGAATTTGACTTTTAGTTCTCTATTTAGAAAAATTATTGAGAATCTTTTAGAGATGCTGCTATTAGATGATGTTGTATTTGGTTACTTTTTTTCTTTTTCTTTTTGAACTAACTAGCGATTATTTTGCTCTCCACATCCAGCCAAACTGTGTTGCCAAAGTGATAACCGTTCGGGGTGAAAAGAAGGTGATTTTTACTCACCATTTCTCCTTATTCATCCATATCTAAACCAAACGTATTCGATATATGCATGTGTGTGTGTATCTGATTTTAAAAGTGACATTTTAGGTTGTGTTCTTGGCGGAGAGGGACATATATCCAGGAGAAGAGATAACTTATGACTACCATTTTAACAATGAAGACGAAGGTAAAAAGATTTTGTGTTCTTGCAATTCAAATAATTGCAGGCGTTATCTTAACTAAATTAAGCTAAAAGTTGAGAGATGTTGTTTTGGTTTTTCCTTGTACAAATTCCTATCTGTCTGTGTAGAGTTTTTGGTAGCTGCTGCTTTTCTTTTGTTGCTACATTTCTAGTATTATTAGCATCTTTTTGTGGGTTATGTTGATGTTTGAAGGAAGAAACAGAAACCACCATCTCTGCCTTTTATGTACATTATCAATGCCTGCCTCCATTCATTTTATAGATGCTTTACTATTTAACCACCAAGAGCCTCCACATTGTCAATAAGAAAAGACTTTCCTTTTGTCAAATCAGCTTCCACTAACTTTTTAAACAAAATTTTAGCCTTAAAAATACTTTTTCAGTGTAAAAACTTTTTCATCAATTACATTTAATAATCCATCCTTAATCATTAATGATAACTTGATGACGTTGTCAAACATCCTTGGAACTATGAAATAGCTTATGCATTGGAGTCCGGAGACACTCTTCATTAACAACTTAGCAATCAATTAAATCTAAATGAATTTAAGATTTATAAAGCAACTTGCTAAAATGCTACTTATGAAATGTTGACATGGCAAGTAGCATTTTAGCAAGTTGCTAAAGTGAGAATTCCACATATGAACTCTGCAACTAGCACGTTAAAAACTTGCAAAATTGTCTTAAATATTATATTCAGAAAAAATGGATTTTGCACTTTACTAAGTACAACTTATGAGATCTTGACTATTTTAGTCAACATATTACGGAGTGAGTTGTTTGATCAATGGATATTCGAAACCATAGAGGTGGTATAGTGGTGGATAAAGACAATGGATGATAAAATCAACCAACCCAGGTTTGAATCTTGCCACCTACATATATGTATATGGGCCATTGGGAGATTTTTTTTTGGGTAACTGTTGGTTTCAAGGTAAGCTTACGCACATTGACTAATCCCTCAGGTGATCACCAATAGCTGACAGTCATCGTAGGTGGCCACAAGAGCTTTGACGATGCCTAGATTTGAATCTGGAGTAGATGATATTTTCCACTACATCCCAATGGGGATCAGTTGGGAGATTTACCTCAAGGCTCTGAGGGACTTGCAAAGGGATCACTCTGAGCGAAACCATTTCCGAAAAGGACATAGTATTGTAATGAAGTTGTTGAAGAAAATATCTTCAAAATAGTAAAGCTACAAAATTTATGAACAAACTACTTTCCCTCAACAGCTGCTTTGACATTGGGATACCTATCGGCCCACCTTGAGTATCCTACACAAGCAAAAAAAACCAAAACCTTCAGATTCTTCTAAGTCAATATATGGAGAAACTAAATCGGAACCATAAGAAGATAAATAGAAAAAAATGGTACAAATAGATGTTTGACATACCTGAGATGACTATTTGAAGAAGATCTGCCTCAGTATCCTGGATAAAAGAAAATATCAGTAATGATGGACAAAAAAAGAAATGTTTCTTTGGAAACTCATGAAAATTGCAACCGTTGTAAAGATAAGATATCGATGTTCTCCCATTTGCTAAATGTCTAAAATACCCTCAAGTCATAAAAAGAAATGAATTTTGACCAGCATAATTAATAGCCCAAAGTAACAAAGTAAAAGACATTATCATGGTACAAAAAAAGATTTAGATAACTTACTTTACTATATGAAGCCGCCATACTTCTCCTCATGAGCCGTGACAAACTGATTAGATTATTACTGTTGAAGTGTGGATGGGATTGAAGAACAGCCTCGGATGTTGAATCTAGTATCAAAGTACAAATGCTTGAAGCCATCATGGTACTAGAGCAGTCAACAGCATCCTCTGATGAACCACAAAATTATCAAAATCAATATTCTAGGTTGGGTTCTCGTGAGACCAGCCAGTTTCTCTGAGACCCGTGAGACGACAAAAGTAACACTGAACCTTCACAGCGAAACATAGAGAAGGTACAAAGAACACTGAACTTCTACAACAAAAACACTGTGAGGTTATTTGTTGTGAAAGATTCGGTGTTATTTTACAGTCTCACGAATCTCACAAAAACATACTCGACTCACACTTCATGTTCCCAAGTCTAAATATTGTTAAGAGTGTTAAAGAGATAAATAAGCAAGAAATATATAAAGAAGGCTAACTGATACCTGCCCATGATGATAACACACCCAATAGCTTGATAAAATAAGAATCATCCAACTGCAATCCAATCTCCTCTCTCTAGTGGGACAAAAAAACACACATAAGCCAAAAAGAAATTAAACCAAAAGGGTGACGTTAAATACTCTTTTTAAGGGTATCTTAGGCTATTCCCAGACAACCCTTGTGGTTAGGGTAGCACAAAATTGGGAAACTGGCATAATGGAAATACCATACCTTCAAAAGAAGATTTAAGATTGTATCACATGCCAAGAAAATGGGACCATTATCCTCTACTGTGCCACCATCTTCCAAAAGCAACTTAATTAAGCATTCTATGACCTTCAAAGTAAACCAACATTTATTTAGAAAAGATCAGTAGACATCGTATTTAACATTTATTGACGGATTCGGTGCAACAACAGCATCTCATCAAGCCAATAACTTACTGCTTTATATGCTCCAGAAGAGGCTATAAGTCGACATCCGTCAGTCTCCATTGTTATTTGGCATAGCATCGGAAGCAGGAAGCAAACTGAAGAGAAGGGGCTATCCATTCACAAGTGAATATAAAAAACATTTAGCCTCCAACTATTTAACAAAATGGGTGGAGAATGAAAGAAGTAACCAACTAAATGAATCTTAGAAACAGACAAACCTTTTTTCATCTTCACCTTCAACCAAAACCAAATACCCCAAAAGCTCCCTTATCTTGTCATTGCATGCAGCTGGAGCGTCAGCAAGGTAACTACAACAGAAAGATATGAATTTCTTTATTTTCTAAAGAGAAGGATACCAAAAATCCCCTCACATAGATGGAGTGTTAAGTCATTAATGGTGGGACCAAATCAAGCAAAGTGATTTAGCTTCATAAATAGTGATGTAGTTATAAAGAAAAAAAGAAACTTTATATTAATTGGACACAAGAATACCTCCCAACTATCCGCACCGAAGCAAGAAGATCATTCCCTTTATGTTGTCCATGATCCTGTAAAAAAAATTACATTTATAAACAAATAAATTCTACATAACCTTGAACACCCGAAAGTAATATAAAATACCTTGGCATCTCGAAGATAGTCTAAGATAACAGCAACCGTCTCATTAAGCCCAGTGATGATCTTTGTAAACATTTTTTCACTGATGATATTACCTGTACATAGAAACCGGATAAAAATCAGAATCTACTGTATAATTCTCAAGAACCCGTAAATTCATTTTCAGATTAAAGTAAAGTAAATTCACACCTTCATCTGCAGCAACACTTGAAATCAATTTGACCGTCTTCTCCACTAATGAAAACGCAGTGCCGAGATTTCTTTGCTTCAAACGAAAGGTTTCATTGTCTAGTGAGTCTTTGGCCTTCTCGTATTTCAAATACGCTAGGTCATTAAGAAGAACAGCAATTTCGACCCTTGATGACTCTAAAACAAGCAATATACACCTGGAGAGCAATGAATCCAAGATAAGTGCACTCCCTGGCAAGAAATACAATAAGTTGCTATGTTGGCAATTTAATTAAGATTGCATACCTGTCAGCTGGAATAGGGTCTTGCGTATCGGGTAAGTGCATTTGCCCAATAAGCCATCCTTCACCAACAATGCACATAATGGACTCAGCCAACATAAGAGCCTCAAGCCTTTGCTCCGGTGCTGCATATCAAATTGGATAACATTTATAAGTTAATTAATATTTGTTTAGCAATAATATAAATTTGGAGATATAATATTCTTGTTGCAATTTGTGATCAAGCATACAATGACTTCAACTTACCAACGCGGTTTTGCAGAACTGCCACAACACCAACACGCACATAAGTTAACCACATTTTGTTGCTCATTGTACGAAGAATTTCATGCACAGGTGCCTGATAAGCACATTATTCGAAAGAGTTAACGTAAAAATGCAAACTCAAAATGGAAGAATACTTTTAGTAGCAAATGTACCACATTTACATTTGATAATATGAGTAACAGTGTGATATGAAATAGTGGTTAGATTGAACATACAGCATATATTGAGGAGAGGATTGTTGATAGAAGGTGAAGTGCCTCAAATTTCAGAGCATTGTGCAACACAGCAAACTGCCTTGCTAGCACTGTCACCTGTGGAAAAAGAAGCTTGCTTGATTACATCATTATATTATTAGAAACTGCATACACAGAAATGAGTAATGAATAACATTATTATGTCTCAATAATTGGTGTGGTATATATGAACATCTCCAAATGAGCTTACCACTGATGACAACTCTGAATAGTATTCTTTGGTAATCGTATCTAGAGGAAGTTTACTTATCGTCAACTGAAGGAGCTTCATAGCTACCTCAATTGTATGGGAACCTACACAGGTTTTAAGAACGTTAAATCCATATCCAGAGACACGTGAATATTATATATGTGTGTGTATAGGGAGAGGAGGGAGGTTCAGAGAAAACCCCCAAAAATGAAAATGAGAAACACCTTGGTGGTCTAGACGGGATGCAAACGTACATACTGGACAAATTGCATACCGTCCAAATGAATGACTACCAAGATGTTTCTCGGTTTTTCATTTTTGGGGGTTTTTCCCGTAAACCTTATCCTATATATAAAGGGAGATACGTTTAGGAACCTTAAATATTTTAGGAACTCATGAACTACTACCATTTTTTGTAGTATTCATGATGAATAAATAATAATGTGGTAATTTAGAGAGAGAGAGAGAGGGTATAGTAAATCATACCATCTGGTAATTTAGACATCTGAGAAGCTAGCATGGCCATGCCTCCAGACTCGTAAAAGATTTGAATACCATCCTTGTGGGCTGCTGACACCAAGTATAAAAATTCAAAGCATTCTTCGACAGGTGATGGTCCTAATCTGTAATTCCACATAATAAATAATAACACATAAAAAGAACATCTTTTGGCCTAATACTTGAAGATAGTTTGGACGAAACCACGTCAGAGTGAAATTTCTACATAAAGAATAAAAAGAACATCTTTTGGTTACCAAATTCATCTATAAGATGCCATTTACTTAGAAACTTAAAGAATATCACATCTGAAACTACTTCTTGGCCACTAGCAATGACAATCATGCATACTTCTTGATTTCATGATTAAAGATAATAAAATGAAGACATGTATAAATCCTTACTCTTTAGAAAGAACTTCGAGTACAAGAGGAATCTTCTTGACCATATCATCTGAAGAAGCAATACTAGCAACACGACAAAATGCAGCTAAGATTGTAACAGATAGCTGTAAATAAGCATCCTGGTTCTCTTGCCGACTCTCACTCGTGCTTCCTTTCCCCATCCCTACCAGAAACACAAAAAGATCATCGAATAAATACATTCATTCACTCACTGTTTTTCTAAATAACCATATCTTAGAGCTAATTCCACACACAGTTCCAATAAATAAATAAATAAAACAGATAGATACTTCTTAAACACAGAAAAAATCAATTTAAAATAGAAGGTAAGAAGAAGAAAAATACACCAGAATCACAAAAGACCTAATTTAACCATAAATTTGACGAAAAAAGAAAGCATATTCAGAGTATTCATTCCGATCACAGCAAGTCCGAAAACAAAAAAACCTTAATTTTAACGAAATGTTGCCGCCTGCCGGTGAGCATAACCGATCAATCATTAACACATAGCTCCTTTATCAACACTAAGCTAGCTTATAAGCTAGTCCATCCAGACATCATGTACCATAACCTAGCTTATTGAAACGCTACTTTGAGTAACCTCTTGGAACCTTTCCTTGTAGCTTTTTCCAGTTACTCTCTTATTAATATTAACTATTAAATTCAAAGATACAACTTTTCATACTCATAAGTAAGTTTTTACCGAACATAATTTATCCATAACCTAGATTATTGAAACGCTACTTTGAGTAACGTTTTGGAACCTTTCCTTGTAGCTTTTTTCGGTTACTCTCTTATTAATATTAATTATTAAATTCAAAGATACAGTTTTTCATACTCATAAGTAAGTTTTTACCGAACATAATTTATCCATAACCTAGCTTATTGAAACGCTACTTTGAGTAACGTTTTGGAACCTTTCCTTGTAGCTTTTTCCGGTTACTCTCTTATTAATATTAATTATTAAATTCAAAGACACAACTTTTCATTCTCATAAGTAAGTTTTTACCGAACATAATTTGTTCATAAGCTAGCTTATCAGCTAATAACCGAACCAAAAACGCAACCGAAATCGATAGTTTCGAGTCAATCGATTACCTGTTCGAAGAAGGCGGTCGAGAAACGCGTTTCCAACCGCATTGTAAACCTTCAAAATTGAGTCAGAATCATCGTTGTTGCAGAACTTAGTGGCGAGAAGGAGACCGGCGAGACGCTGTTCGTCTCTGGCTCCTTTCAATAGCTTCAAGCAATCTTCAAGCGAAGGTCCTTGTTGTTGTTGTTGTTGTTCCTGCAAATCTAGCATTTTATCAGTATGATTTATGATACAAAATCTTAGGGTTTCAAAAGAGGAGAAAGGTGACTAACCATGGTTGGAAGCTGTTGTAATTGGAGAGTTCCAGAGGGAAGAAGAAGAAGGTCGTTCTTAGACTCGATACGACGACGTTAAGCGGAAATTCAGTTTTTAGGCTCCCTAGTGTTGTTAACTTGGGTACCAAAGAAAACCATTATGGTATAATTAGGGTTTTTGTATTTTAGTAAAACTATATAACAAGACTGTGTCGGTCAAACTAGCTGATAGCTAATAAGCTAGCTTACGAATAAATTATGTTTGGTAAATACTAGCTTATTTGGTACGTAAAACGATTAAAAAAGATATCGTAGGGTATATTAATAAGGATATAAAAAAACTACAAAAACTCTTAAAAACGTTACTCCAACTAGTATTTCAATAAGTTGGTTTATGGTCTATTCAAATATGTACTAGCTTATTTTTTGTCAAATACAACCACCAAATTAGCATATATAGGGTTCTCTTTAAGAAAATTAATTATACAAAATAAATAGGTGATAATGCTAACTATTTCTAACTATAATCAAGGGCTTTTACTTAAATATTTATTTGCTAAAATTAAGCGGTATATTTTATCAAGTAAAATTGGAGTTTAAAAAAAAGGTATATGTAATAATTTATCCGACAAATGTTTATCAAATAATAGTCATTATTCTCAATTATTAAAGAAACATGTAATCAATTACGGTATAAGTTGTTTTAGTCCCTAATATATAACTTCTATCGACTAATACAACTATTCCTCCGGTAGCTAAGACCTAATGAACCTAAACATTCAACTAATGCCGCAAGAACCATGCGGTGCTATTAAAAAATGGCGGCGAACCGGTTAACCTTAACCTTAATTTGTCGCCAAATATCACATAAGGTAACTGGTCCTTAACCATTTATCTAAGAGAAGAATTTATAACAAATTAAGGCTCTCATAGCCTGATGTGTTGTTTTCATAATACAATATTTAATTTTTCTTTATGTTTTAATTTGTTTATAACTATTGACTTATTAGGTAATTGTACAAAAAATAAGTTCTTATACATAATATTGTTTACGAATTAGAAATTTAACCTTATAAGTAACGCCATAAAACAACAACGCTTCACTATGGCTCCTAAGGTTTGAGATAGGGATGTAAATGACCGAGCTACTTGAGCTCGGATCGTTAAAAGCTCGAAACGAGCTCAAGCCTATATTAAAACTCATTAAGTAAACGAGCCGAGCTCGAGCTCCAAACGAGCTCCAAAGAGTGGGCTCGTTTAATCTCCAAAGAGTGGGCTCAATATATAATATATTATATGTTTAATTTTTAATTTTTGATCATTTTAATAAAAATATCAAAACAATACGCGAGCCTAAACAAGACGAGCCTGAGCTTTATAAATCTTAAACGAGCCAAGCTCGAGCTCAACTTTACGAGTTCTAAATGAGCCGAGCTCGAGCTTAAAAAATCCTAAACAAGCCCAGCTCGAGAAGTGTCTAGCTCTGCTTTTGAGACTCACCGCACCACACCTCATGCAATAGAAAGGTACTTGTAAAAAGAGATTTTTTTAGCTCAAAATGAACCCAGTATTACACAATAAAATTGAAAATATGCAAGTTTCTACTTTCTTACAGCATGTTTTTTAATTTGATGCAACATTTTTTTTAATCAACTCAACACAAATCCTTCGAATTTGAAACATGATTTCACCTTAAAACATGAACAAAGTTAGTTTTTCAAACGATTATGTGTTGAAATGAAGTGTTCATACCACAAAAATGGGCATAGCAACACCTCTAAAACTGGAAAGCAACAAACTATAAATAGTATTTGATGCATAAAAATACTCTAAGATTACCCAACAAATATCAAAACAGTACCAAAGAAACACAGTACAATAGTAATTAAAATTCCAAAAAGCTTCAGAACTCGATGAAACGAGTCTGAGAAAGATGTTCAAAATATCTTTAAAGATAACAAAACACTCTGGTCGAAAACAGGATTGAAGTTTGATCGATTCGCTACCTAAAGTACTTAATTATCTCCCTCCTCTATCTTGGCCTTGTCACTAACATAGATACCATCAAGAAACTTTCGGATATCCTTGTTCTTCACATGGCATTTCTGCACATTCAAAAACACATCCAACCATAATCAGATCAAACACAACATACATATACACATGTATATATATACATTTATATCAAAGATGGATCACATAAGGGCTCGAATGTATAAAAGGTTACCTGGTTGATTAGGGCGCATGATCGAGAAACAAGCTCAATGTCATTTCCATCGAGCACCAACTCATCCTTAACCTTCTCGGATCTCACAACAGTCACACCATCAAGCATATCAACCTTCCTTACCTGTTCATTAGCAAGAACGATATATTAAAAAAGTGAGAATTAAAAAAGATGTCATAAGAAGTAAAATTGTAACTAATGTTGATGATAAATTGAATGAAAACATCAGCCACTACAATAATTCACAAAAATTCTGACCACCCAAGAAAACACAGTATCAACTGGCCACGAAGCAAACAATCACAGAACTAACAAAAATACCAAGACTTTAACAGGAAATGAATGCTAAGATAGAACTCTTGATAGCCAAAAACTAAAATAGCCTCAAATCATAAAAACACCAATGCATGCTAAACTGATATCAAAAAGCTTTGTCAGCTAATTGACACAAATAGATCCTCAAATCACAAAAAAAATCCTACAAAAATTTCATATGACTGAAAGAAACATGGCTAGTTTTCCAAATGCCTATATTGAAAATACCCTATATCCTGCATACACTTGACTTAGGTAACACAAAAAAAGAACTATGACTAATGGCTTCAAGTTACAATTCTACACATAAACAGCCCTATTAAGCAAAAGAACACAAAATCAGCTTCAAAAATAAATGAACTAATTTTCATATTTCAATAGCAAACATACTGTGTATCCTGCATACACTTGACTAAGTAACATGAAAAGAACCATAACAACTGGCTTCAAGGTACAGTTCTACACATTAATCAACCCTATTAAGATACATGATAAGCCAAAGTCAACAGAATCTCCTTATAAAAAGCAATAAACTTCATTGAAACCAAAACAGAGACTAATCAGTGATATTAACAAACATATACTAATCAAAATAGCAAATATGAACTGGTAAACACATTTCAATGGAACAATTGGATATATATATATATATAGAGTCAAGTTCATTTAGAAACCAAAAAAGAGTAAAAACCGTAGAAACTCATGGTTTCATAGTTTAAATCAACGAAAACTTTTCATAGAGTTGTTTAATATGATGCAAATGTTTCATATAATTCATTTTTTGATGTTCTTTTTTGTAAAAATAACAAGGTTTCATAGGATTAAAGAAAATACATAGAACAGTTTCATAAGCATGGAAAAATGTATGAAACCTTTTCATTTTTATATAAAAAACACCAAAATATGAAACAATTTCATCAAAAAATAAGTTATATGAAACATTTACATCATAATAAACAACTTTACGAAGAGTTTTCGTTGATTTAAACCAAAAAACCATCGGTTTGTAAGTTTTTACTCTTTTTTTGGTTTCTAAATGAACTTCCCTCTATATATATATATATATATATATATATATATTTTGTATGAACCTCCCTCTCTCTCTCTCTCTCTCTCTCTATATATATATATATATATATATATGTTAATTAGCATATCTAAACAGATGTAACATTTCAATAATCATAAGGCAAATACGCAAATAAATCGATCTAACAAACAGATATATGTAACATTATAATCTCAATAATATCAAATACAGAGATTAAAACACGAACCTTCTTTTCACCTAAAAAGTTACGGATCTCAATCGCCGAGTTATTGTTCGTAATGCTAGCATTAATCGGAAAATGAGCGTAAACAAACCGCATCTTGTACCGGAATCCCTGAGTAACTCCGATGATGAGGTTGTTCACATGGCTGAGCGCCGTACGGATGGCGGCGGTGGTCTTCCGAGATCCGAACCAGGCGTCAACCTTCAGCTTCCTCTTTCCGGTCTCCTCGTCGGTGATCAGGAGGAAATCGAGGTTGAGATGCTTGAAATTGCGAGTTAGGGTTCCTCGTGGACCTTTGACTTCGATGATCTTGGCCTTCACCTTGATCTCGACACCGTCGGGGATGTCCATGGTCTCCGATGAGAGGATGGTCTTCATCTTTGGTGGTGGTGGTGGTGGAACGCCGGCGGCCTGGTGGTGGTTGGGAAATTAGGGTTTTGGAGATGGAAGAAGGAAACCCTATGGAGAGTGTGGTGTTATATATGCATGCCCTAATAATCTTCCGGAAATGAAGTTGGGCTTTGAAATGGGCTGAATTGTTTTTTTATTAGTATTCAAGCCTTGGGCCTCCTAAATATAATTAGCCCATTAGTATTGGGGTTTTTTAAGATATGTAAATCTCATATTTTAGACTCTTGTTTATGTAAACTTGATTACTGATAACCTTTTTTTTGAAGGCTATCTGGGCCAAAGTCTAACTAGTTTTCGGTAAATTTGGGGGCTAAACATGACCCCACTTAAATGTTCCTAGGCATGTGAACGGGAAGGCTCGAACTCGGTTAGGGCGCTATGAATCCCCCGAGTGATGACCAACCCGACACAGCATTGGAAGACGATTACTGATAACCTTAATCGGTGTTATGTTGAACTTGTTTTGAATAACATTCTTTTTTTGGCTTCTATAGCAGTTGAGGCTAGTGATTGGGGATTAGGATTAGACCTGAGTTTTGTTTTTATGTTTGGACATAGTCGTCTTGTCTCTATGTCAACTGAGTTAGACGTCGATAGCATTTAGACCTTGATAAAGGTTAAATAATTGAACAAAACCAACAAAATATCTTACACCGGTATAATTTGAGGATAAATATGTTCCTCTACTTCGAGGTAAAATAGAAAAAACACAAGAAAGAAAGGTGCTTTTAAAAGTGTAGGCAATCAATCAAATAGCAAGTATAAGGCCATCCGCAATGGGACGGTGTGGGAGCCCGGTACCGGACCGAACACCATTGAGGGTGAGAGGTATGGCACCGGTATTGGATATGGCCGGTACTCCCTTGCCGGTTGAAGAACCCCACCCCACCTACCCCCACCTTTCTCTCTATCTCTCTCTTTTTTCTCTCTCTTCCTTTTGTTGTTTTTTATTTTTCAACTAATTATTTAGAGGGATATGGAATTGGTACCGGTTAAGGATGGTATGGTATGGTGTTGGTAAGGTGTTGGTAAAGTTGATATGGCGTTGAGGTGGCAACATGTATGAGGGGTATGAGGGTACGATTAAGGATGACCTAATTGAAAATACAAAGTTATGCAATAACAAAATATTAAAAGAACCAAAGAAACAAGAAGCAAGATATTAAGTCTTAACATAAGAAGAAAATCTAAGATTGCCATCATATCTGTTTGATAGTAAAAACTACGGCATCCCATGTAATACTTTGATACCCTAATTGCCCCCCACATTACCCTCTTCCCAAACTCGCCTTCTAACTTCTCTAAACTCACCCCCTTTTGTATAGCTATTGGCTCATAGAAAATGTTTGCTACCCTTGTTATGTAACTCCAAAATTTTATGTTAGAAGTTGAAGTTATGCCCAAAGAAGATAAGGGTAAAAGAGTTTGCCATTTATATATCTAGTGTTGAAACTTAAAGTAGTAAATTTAGTTGTGGATAAATTATGCCCCACATTGATTATAATCTTGTTGGTGCATCTTTTACTTTACATTGAAATCATTTTCTAAAGGGTTTGTTTGTTATACCTAAACAATTAAAAAAATTATGCTACCTTAATTCATAACTAAGGCATCATTTCTAGTCGGTAACACAAAAGGGTTGTTTGGTTTACATACTCAAATGAATTTGGTGGAATTGGAATGGAAATTTTCTTTGATCAAATTCTTTAGTAATGATCCATTCGCCGAATGGATTGATTGGATTCTACCGGATTCCACCAAATTCTATAGCAGAGGGATTTGATTGTTCCTTAGCATATGTGAAGGATTTGAATTCCACTTCGTGGCAAAATGTAACATAATTTATAATTTTGTTTTAGAAAGACGAAGAAAACTTTTGCATTTAATTTTACCATTACCCCCCTCCCCTCCCGGCCCCGCCCTCACGACTCCCACCAACAACATATCCACCACCCACCATATCCACCCCTATCGTCGCCATTTACCACCATACTACTATTTTTTGACATCATATCCACCACCCATCTCACCTACCAACCCCCTAACACCACCATTGTCGTCGCTGCAAATCGTCACCCCCACCTCCATAGAGATGGATACTTGTATATTTTCTTTGCGAGATTTCATTTCATTTCAACTCCCGTCAGCAAATGCATAGTCAAATTTTATTCCAATTCCTTCAAAGTCAAATTCTTATGATGAATTTCAATTCCACTAAATTACGAACCAAACACTCCTTAAACCTCATACAATTTCCATATAAAAAAACTTGTAGAATTTGGTGAAAACAATATTTCTCTATCTACATCATACCCAAGATTTGAAGCACATCCCTTTTATTGTTAATAATCATATAATTTCTCCAATACTATCTTTATCTTTACACTTGTTAACCTTACAAATTATACTCATATTTCTTTATGTACTACACATTTTAAAGTGTTCATTAATTATGCTTTCTATTATACCAATGACCAAAGTTACATATTATGTTTTCTCATCTTGTTAGGAATTTTAATCAAGACATTAACGATCAAAATATAAAAATATTTCATTTGTTCTTTTCTCCAAACAAACGTCTCTTTCTACGTTTACCATTCTAAAAGATTTCAACTGCACATTTTTTAGCCCCAACACCGGAAACACCACCTCCAATCATCTTGTACGTATTTCGGTATTTACACAAAGTAGTTTTCATAATTCAACCTATCCTTCAAGAGCCGGAGTCTCATTTAGATCCGGTAAGACAAACCGCCTCTCATTGATCTTGTTTTCCGATTCAGCTTTGCACAACACATGGCCGAATCCACCGTCTTCCCTTTTGGAGCTTTGATGCAAATCAATCTGCAAACAAAAGAAAAACTTGCGTTTCAATAAACAAACTTCAAGAAAAGTTAAGCATGAAATAGTAGTTAAAACGAATCTTCAGTTTTCTTGATTTATCGTTGATAGAAGTGGTTCCAAATATTATTTAGATCATGGTATTAAAACTTCGGTTTAATTACAAAGGAATTCAAGTAAAATGTCGTATATTTTTAGATGGACCAAAAGCAATCGATCTCACACACATCAAGGGCAATTCGTAATAAATGAATACGGCGGGTCAATATTGTTGAAAATGTCATAGTTTAAGGACCAAATCTGAAACTTACTCAATAATGAATTTGGATCAACCAATTATACAGAAACGACGAATGAAGAAAGGTCCACCAGGGATTCGGATTATCCAAAGCCAATACCCGAAAGCCTCACCATAACAAAAGTGGAGACTCGTTGTTCTTGATCAGATCCCACCCAACAAGATATAGAGCATAAGTACAATAGGGGCCCACTCAAAGAATAAATTCTTCAATAAAGAAAATCATAATTCCAGAAGTAGTAAGTATGCTAAAAGACGATAGTACCCTTTATCTTTTTAATTTTTGATAGCTTTTCAAAAATAGATAAAATAGGAGTTTTGTTCTTTATATTAAGGTTGTGTTTGGCAAACTGGCTAATAAGCTAGCTGGTAACTTATGAACAAATTATGTTTGGCAAAAACAAGCTTATGAATACGTAAAATGATCAAAAATGGCTTTTGAATTTAATAATTAATATTAATAAGAGTATAATCGAAAAAAAAGCTACAAAAACTTCTTCAAAAACTACTCAAAGTAGCGTTTCAAAAAACTAGCTATAAGCTAGCTTCTGATACATATTTAAATGAACTAGCTTATGTTTGCCAAACACAGCCTAGCTCAATAGCTTCTTTAGAATATGAGAAATAGAAGTTTTATTTTCTATATGCTACAATAATTTTTCTAAACTTAAACGAAGGTGAAAGAACTTGTTATTTTATTTATCTTCATTAATAATATCAAACTATTATTTTTTTAAATAATATAATTAATGTTAAAGTAATAAATCTTATTTTATTTAAAAATTTTGATTTTTAATTCCTTATTATAAGGAAATTATAAAAGATCCATTATAAAAAGCTTTTATATCCCAAAAAAACAATGTAATAACCAAAATTACATACCAATAATAATTATCTTATAAACAATATTTTTATAATCTATTTTAGTTAAATGGTACATCATTTTGAAAAAATAAAATTAGGTCCGTCTTTATTTTTTCGGTTACCTTTTTTCTTTTGACAGATTTAGGCTTTGTTTCGCAAGCATAAGCTAGCTTATAAGCTAGTCCATCCAAACATGTACCAGGAAGCTAGCTGATAAGCTAGCTTTTTGAAACGCTATTTTGAGTAGCTTATGAGGAGCTTATTGTAGCTTTTTCCAATTATACCCTTATTAATATTAATTATTAAATTCAAATATACCCTTTTTGGTCATTTTACATACTCATAAGCTAGTTTTTGCCAAACATAATTTGTTCAACAGCTAGCTTATCAGCTACTAGCAAGCTTATCAATCAACAGCTAGCTTATCAGCTACCCGCTAGCTTATCAGCTACCCGCTAGCTTATCAGCTACCAGCTAGCTTATCAGCTACCAGCTAGCTTATAAGCTACGCTTGCCAAACATAGCCTTAATGGATATTTTTCATTAACATTTGGGGAAAAACTAAATAATTGAAAAAAAGGGGAATTCGTATCTATAATCTTAAAACGGGATCTACTCATCTACCCATCTATCCACGGATTGACCGAAATGCCCTCGTTATCCAGGGTACCATCGTCAATTCGCTCTAGACCGAAAAGTTGAAAAAAAGATAGAAGAAAAAGGAAGACGATAGAAGAAGATTGGAAGTCCACTTGCGGTAAATTAGGATTTTAGGTAGACTGACGAGGGCAAAATCGTAATTAACCATTCTAAATACTTTTCTTTTCACTTTCACCAACTGATTTCCCGTAAATCCACCTACTCGCCGGCCGTCCACCGGAAAACTCCAACTTCCGGCAGATTAGGTCGCCGGAAACCTAAAACTTTACCGGTAAATAAAACGAGTTTATCAGCTATGGAGATCGATCTAAACAGATGCATACCTTAGCAGATCTGTACAGATCTGACGGACGATTACACGATTTACACTCGTTTTCGTAACCGTCGCTCGCCGTCGCCGATAGTCCTCCACCTCCGCCGCCGCCGCCGCTCCACGGCAGCGGCGTGCTAGGGCTCCGCTGCTGCTGCTGCTGATTCTGTCCTTTTCCGAACTCGCCGGCGGTGGAAATCATCGCCGGTTTCGATCGAGACTTCCGATCTCCCCATCCAATAGGACTCAATAGTGGTGAATTAGGTTTAGAAGAAGAAGAAGGAGAAGAAGAAGAAGAGCGTTGTTTGAGGCGTAAGAGAAGCTCGGCCACGAGAACGTCGCTGGTGATGGCGGCGGCCACCCAGGGCTCGTTCATCGTCGTCGTCTGAATTTGGTGAGCTGATTGATTAAGCTGTTTTGGCTGATTGATTAAGCTGTTTTGGCTGATTGATTAAGCTGTTTTGTTGGCTGTTTGTTTACAGATGAAACTGATAAAAAGGAGATTATGGAGAGTGGGGGTGAGGATGATAATGGTGGTAATGGCGCTGGGAAAGGGAAAAGGGGATTTTATAGGGAGAGTGAAATGAAATGAAACGAGTGAGTGAATATTTTTTTTGAGATGGGGCCCACATAGTTTCATAACTTGACGTAAATATTTTGTTAAAATCATTACTGGAATATTTAGAGAAAATATCTATTTTTTTTAATGATTTATAGTTTTAGTCCCTTGACTATTTTGTAGTCTGCAAGTTTGTCTTATAATTATTTTTGTCGCTAATGTTGAAAAGGCGGAGGATCGTGTGAGAAGTTGAGTCAATGGTGAGAAACATAAGAAGTTGATATTAACTGTAGATCTCTTTTAGGTCGTGTTTGGCAAACTGATGGATAAGCTAGTTAGTTGCTAATAAGGCAGCTTATGGGTAAATTATGTTTGGCTAAAACTAGCTTATGAGTATGTAAAATGACAAAAAATGGTTTTTTGGGTATAATAATTAATATTACTAGGGCATAATTGGAAAAGCTACAAAAAGCTTCGAAAACACTACTCCAAGTCTCCAACTAGCATTTCAATAAGCTAGCTTATGGCCTATTCGAACATGTACTAGCTTATCAGCTAGTATATACCATGAATTGCGCTTTAGAAATGAGTTAATCTGGTGCATCTTGATGCATTTATCTCAGCATCCCATCTTAATGTGAATCTCATTCCTCATCCAAAGATTGATAATCGACTCTCATACTTCTCACCACATATAACACATCTCATCTCATCAGAATCTAACCTTAGATTGAAAAATAGTCACTTTTTAATCATTTGGTCTCTAAATCGTTAGATTAAAAAAATCCCTTTTTGATCGACGGTGTGCACATCAAATATGTTGAAAATAAGAACAATCTTATCTTTTTACCATCGCATTTTTACTTGAGAATAGAACTAAGTCAATAGAGGAAATAACAAGGTCAATAGACCATTTAGTGCCCATGCAACAATAAGGTGAAGATGATGAAATTTTGTTTATAACTTTTTATTGCGGACGCTTTTTGCTCTACAATTCTTTCTCCCTTCCATAGTTCGTGTTAAAATGATAAGATCTAGAGAGAGATGGAGAGAAAGAATGACGGGTTTCAGCGGTTTCCCATAACCGACATTTGGAAGCCCACTCCCCCGCGTACTACAGCCCGCTGAGCCTAGTGGAAGCCCACCGAGCCCGATTTAGAGCCCAATAGGGCGCTATCGATAGCCTAAGGCTATGTTTGGCAAACTAGCTGATAAGCTAGTTTATGAACAAATTAAGTTTTGGTAAAAACTAGCTTATGGGTATGTAAAATAACCAAAAAAGATATATTGAGATATAATAATTAATATTAATGAGGGTATAATTGGAAAAAAGTTACCTCCAAGTAGTTTATCTAAAAGCTAGCTTATAAGCTACTTTTTGTCCATCCAAACATGTACACAAAAATAAGCTAGCTTATAAGCTACTTTGTGCTTACCAAACAATGCCTCGTTAAAAACCCAAACTTACCTTTTTACATTCTTGAATCAACTTAAAGAGGGTCCAAATAGCAACACCCCTTCTATTTGAGCACATTCTTACTTAACTATGCTTGAAGACGTTGATCATATAATTGCAAAAGTGTCGATTTTCAATACATTTACGACACACCGAGTCCCCAAAAAATAATATCACATACATACGAATCAATATATCTATATAACCATTTGGGCAGTTGAATTTATACCTCCAACTGTTGCCAAGACTCTCAAACATCCCTTTTCTACTTCGTCAACCAGTAAATCAAGATTAGAAACGTGCAAACGGATGCAACTAATGAAAGAATGATCGTGTCCATTGATTTCTTCTTCTTTATCGCCGACAAAATGCTATTCACCTGATAAACATGGCATAAAACTTAAGATTATATATTGCTTATGAAAAACATAAATCAGTGAACAAAGAAACCCGAGAACAGCCAAACCGACTAGAAGTTTTTTGTGCTGCAACCGATGGTCACAATTGGATTTGTTTGTAATAATGTTTTAAAATATGTTAAGAAAACATTGTGTTGTTATAATCAATTGATAAAAGGTAATTTAATTATTTATAATTAGTTCTCATTATCCCCATCTATAAAGAATGGAATTCAACTCAATTCCATCTCCTACAAATCAAACACACCAAAGATTCAAATGGAATTACTTTTGAACACTTACAGTTGGGAGGCGACTGCTAACGTTACTAAGCTTTGAATTGATGCCGCCAAATGTTGAACGTTGAAACATAAGTGTGCCTAAGGTTTCTTGTGCTTGTGATATTACACCGTCCATCTGCATCCACATTAAATAATTAGCACACCATAGAGCCTTTTCGTCAAGTAAACGGGACCCACAATCACATCATCATTTCTTGCTCTTACGAACTTGCACCGTACAGAGAAAATCCACAAAATAATATCATTACATGATCAAAATCTAAGCTTTTTTTTTTCTACAAGTTGAAACGTTCTTCAACTTTTTCATGCATAGCTCCTTCGAACATAGCCTCTTTTCAGTTGCTTTAACTTAAGATTAAAAAATCATTCGGTTTTTCAACTATTTTCTTTCCTGATTTCTGTACACACTTGACACCAATCAATTGTTGATGGTATATATGTGCAACAGTTTATAACACATAAAAGTTCAGTATGACAGTAGAACGATATATATTTCAAGAAGCAAGGTTTTATTTTTTCAAGATGCCCACTTTTTAAGAATATAATATTGTCATCTTTAGATTCAGTTTTGAGTGCAATTAAGTTCAAAAAATGGATACGCACCTGCCCAGTATTTCTCATGAGAGTAGCACGCTCTTTAAGGAGAGACTGCTCTTGAGACGCACCACCCTCTTCAAGATCTAATCTTGTTCTGTCAAACTCCCTAAAATCCTCGAGCAGTGATGCATGCTCTCTCTTTGCTCTGAGGCTAGATCGTAGCCGATTGAACTCCTGCAATCAAATACATATAAGAGTGGCAAACAAACATTGTTCATAGGCAATTAGAGACTGGTCATAAGAGTATATAACAAATAACCATCATAATTTAATATCATTCCCCATGGGCAGTTATACAAATACAACCTACAAAGCATGAAAACACATAGCTGTATTGGGTGTGTGGATCCAAGATTCACAAGAAAAGTAACGTCAAATAGTATATTATATATATGCTTAAATTGGACTACATACGTGCTTAATCATCAATAAGGTCCCTCGGGTCTCGGCTGCTTAGTCCACTCAATGTTGTTTGGAAAAACACATTGGAGTTCGAAGTTGTTTGGCCGTTTACTTTACTTGAAAATATAAAGGTTTTCATTCGTTTTTACTTGAAGAAATGTTGACCCTCTAATGCATGAAGAAGCAACGAAGTATATAAGGTCAAAGTTACCTGACTAAGATCATGATGAATTTCTTGATGACGAGTTAGTGTGTGAGAAAATATTTCTGATCCCCCCGATGACACCCACGCTTGCATTTGTGAAATTACATGATGCAGTTGCTTGAGTAGTTGCTGTATTCCTGATGCAAGATCATTCTCGTTACCCTCATCAACTTTAGTTGAAACTAACTTTCGATACACATGCATTTGATTCATCAATTGAGCTTCAAGCTTCCTTGCCTGCAAACAAAAAACATCAACCCAAACCCTTGAGAATTGAGAAATGCTCCACTTACTAAAAACAGATAACAACGTAAAATTGCATCACGAACCACCTCACGGTAGAGTTATCAGCCCGAAAAGCATAATACCTATTTGAACTTCTTGAAATTACCATAAGAATTTCATCTCAGTACTAAAGTAACATTTTCCACATCCAACTAAAAGTTGTTTCTTTTTTACATCAAAAGGTATCTATAAACATAAATTTCTATGCTTTCACATTTTCATACTCCCAATTATTGGCAAGTTCCTAAACTAGACTTAATTTTGTCAATTTTCATTGGTACAACTACAACTTATTGTTGCTATTGATTATGTACTCTAAGATTGCCCTAATTCTGATTACTGTTAGGGCACTTTAGTAAATCACTTCAATCCAACCAAATTGATCTCGATCTAGATCCAAAATCTCCAAAATCACCATCTTTTTCTAAACCCTAACAAGTCAAAAAAACCTCCCAAAATTCTTCCAAACAAAAAACCTAACTTTCAATCTCAGATTCAGCAATTACAAGTTGAGATTAATTGAATTGATAAAATGAAAAAAATTCAATGATTAAAAACACATAATTCAACAAGAAAACATAAAGAAACCTGATTTCGTAAGGAGTCCCAAGAGGTTGGCGGATCCATGGGAGATTAAGAGAGAATTCACAGTTGAAATTTGGTAATTTTTTAGAGAGAGAAATGGTTTAGAAAAGAGTGGACCGACAGAGGATTAAAGATGACACCATTTGCATTTTTGCACAAAAATAAGGATAAAATAATACATCTTTTTGCTTGCAGTTGGAATAGAAAATCAAGTTTTCAATGGTTTTGTGTGTGTTTTAAGCCACCTCAATTTTTTTTAACAAACCCCTTAAAATCTTTTCCAACTATTTTTTTCACCTTATTTTTTGATGTTTTCGTTGTAGGGTTAGGTTTAGATGTAAACTCAATTTTGGTTGTGAACGTGAGGACGAATCTCAGTCACACATCTTCGGTTATGGTAGACGCCATCACGGAAGATTGACGCGATTCACGGGAGGGTAGAGATTATTAAAGAGGGGGTGGAGACCGATCAAAGGCGCATTTGTTGACCGGATGAGTGGCTGCGATTCGTCCTCATGTTTACAACCAAAATTTGAGTTCACATTTAAACTTTCCTATTTCATTTATATACTTCAATATAAAGTCAATTCATACAAATGCAGTACCTAAATAAAAAAACAAAAAAATTAAATTAATCTAACGTGATTTTAAGCTAAAATCACCTAGTTCATAGAGCAAATCGCGTACACACCCCTTTTACTGGCTGCTAACACAAAATCGCATCAAATTTGACACATAATTTACATGTTTTCTTAATTTTCTTAATTAGCTTTGTAACAAGCACTTACCTGGTAAGCGTTTGCTAAACGACCGCTAACTATAAGTCTAGGTTGTTTAAAGGATCCGAGTCATAACAAAACTAAAACCATAAGGGCCTCGTCTGTAATTTTTAAAGTCAAGAACAAATCCGTAACTTGTATATAACCATAGGGACTAAATTTATAACTTATCATATAAAAGAAGACGAAAATTGAAACAGGTCTCCAATGGCGGAAAGCAAGACCCAATCTATGAGATTAGATACGATCCGTACGTAATCGTAATCATAATCCGTATCTTTCCGAAATTTGTAGTCCACAATTCACGGTAATAATCACACTAACTTGTTTTTTTCTTATCGATTTTGTAATCATCTGTTCCAGATTCCCCCTTTTATTGCATAGATTAATTGATTTCTTATCAGATTTTGTAATAAAATTTACAGACTCTTATGAATATGGTTTGTCTAGTTGCTAAGGTTGTGTTTGGCAAACTAACGGATAAGCTATTAAGCTAGCTGGTAGCTGATGGCTGATAAACTAGTTGATGATGATAAGCTAGCTAGTAGCTGATGAGCTATTAAGCTAGCTCGTAGCTGATGGCTGATAAACTAGCTGGTGATGATAAGCTATGTAGTAGGTGATAGGTTAGCTTATGCTTATGAATAAATTATGTTTGGTAAAAAAGTAAGTAAAATGACCAAAAATGGTATCTTGGGATATAATAGTAAATATTAAGAAAGGTATAATTGAAAAAAGCTTCCTGAAAGGGTACTCCAACTAGCGTTTCAATAAGCTAGCTTATCAGCCGGTTTTATAAGCTAGCTTCTTTTTGCTAAACACAGCCTAACTGTTAATTTATTTAGGCAACAAATCATATATCTTAGGGTTTTAAGCTCAAAATTGAATCTAGGGTGTATGTGTTTCAGTACTAATAAACTTTGTTTTTGTTATAGGAAACTTGCTGCTGAAATTTCCAACACCAATTAAACTGTGGTTTCTTTGAGGTACCATCGTCTCTTTCATGGCGCTTTTATAAAGGAGACGAAGGTTTTTTTTTTGGACGGCAGTCAAACACACACACACACACACACACGCCCCGACTGAAGTCGAAGAGGTATCCGGGATCCATTCGGGCACCCGACTAATCCTCTCGACCATGGAAACCGTTACCGGCCCATAGTCTCGCCCATGCCCGGCTCGAAGGTCGACCCATGAACTGGGGTTTCGCCTCCTGTTCCTTCTCGAATCGAACCCAAGTAGACAGGGATACTATCCACTGCCCCCCTCAGGTGTTCCATAATTTTCTTTACTCATAAAAAGAAAACACCATGTCTTCTTCACCCCTCCAAGAGTTTGCTCACTTAAAAATCCCCCTTCAAGATGTAAAATCTGCCACCAACAACTTTGCCGATGAAAATTTCATTGGACAAGGTGACTTTGGAAAAGTTTACAAAGGACAACTCTTGTTGTCAGGGCAATTGGTAAATATTGTTGCAAAGAGGTTAGATCGTACGTTCGGGCAAGGAGACGTTGAGTTCTGGAAAGAGGTTTCAACGCTTACTCGTCTCAAGCTTGTAAATATAGTCTCTATCATTGGGTTTTCTGATGCGGATGCTGAGAAGATCATCATATACAAGTATGAGGTAAATGGAAGTCTCGACAAATATCTAAGCGGCTCCACCCTTACATGGATGCAAAGGTTACACATATGTGTTGGTGCAGCACGTGCTTTAAGTTACATGCATTATGATATGGGACGCGATTATTGTGTAATACATCGTGACATCAAGAGTTCTAAAGTTTTGTTAGATGAAAATTGGGAAGCCAAGATAAGTGGTTTTGGACTTTCCATAGCTAATCTTGCAACTCGGAGGCATCGTCTCGTCCTCTCACATGCTGTTGGCACGTTGGGCTATGCAGACCCTGTATATGTTGAGACTGGCATTCTGACCCAGAAATCTGATGTTTACTCTTTCGGTGTCGTATTATTTGAAGTCCTTTGTGGGAGGACAGCAGTAAGTTACAACAATGGTAAACCCGAAATTCTAACTTCGTCGTTCAAAAAGCATTATGAAGATGGAAATTTAGATGAAATCGTTGATCCTGATTTAAGGAAGCAAATGGACCCACAGTCATTCACCATCTTCTCAGACACAGCATACCAATGCTTGAAAATGCAACGCGCACATCGTCCATATATGGAAAACGTTGTTAGAAGACTTGAAAAGGCTTTGGATCTTCAATGGAAACTTGAGAATCCTGTAAGTAATTTTTGTTTTTGTTTTCCATCTCCTGGCATACTAGCTATATGTTGAATAATTTATTTTACATTTATTGATATTAAAGGACTACTCAAAAGCTCAAGTGGAAAGTAAAGCGTCCGACATTCTCAAGGTAACAATTTTTTTTCTGTTTGAGGTGATCTTATTAAATAACATTGATTTGTGGACATCTTAACTAAGATTGGTTATTTTTAGTCACGCTTTGGAAAACGCCGTGTCCTTGCCCTGGCCCGTAATGCTACGCTTGAGACCTAGCTGCCATGCCAACCTTGATTATACAATACTTATATATGATAAATTAAACTCACTAGTTTGAGTTGTAACCTGACCTTCAGAAAGGTGGGGTTACCAATTACCAGTAAGCCAATGGTCACTTGATGACAAAAGTAACATATTTATAGTGCATGGAAACTATTAACTGAATCTGAAAAAACTTTTTCTTTGTGAACAAAATAGCATTATGTTTGATTTAAAGAACGCCACAATATCCTCTTAATCTTGTTATCATCCTTACTAACCTGTATAGACTGCAAAACTCTCCGTTTTCTTTAACACACATTAATGTTGTAGGGGAAAAACTTGGAACACTTGAAGATTCAACTCAAAGATATTGTTTTGGCTACGGATAATTTTGCTGAT
Source organism: Centaurea solstitialis (assembly GCA_030169165.1). NCBI lineage: Eukaryota > Viridiplantae > Streptophyta > Magnoliopsida > Asterales > Asteraceae > Centaurea > Centaurea solstitialis. Next base: position 105,364,901 of record CM058042.1, on the reverse strand, counting down.
ACATACTGTATTGGGTCAGGAGGATATGGGGTGGTGTACAAGGCAAATCTTGAGCATTTTGATAGCAAAAGTTCATCAGGAATAGAAGGGAAGAATAAATATGAACTACCCAAGAAACGCAGTAGTGTAGCCATAAAACAAATCTATAGTAGACAAGATGGGCAAGGAGAGCAAGGGTTTCTTGCAGAAATTGAAATGCTTACTAGTTGTAAGCATCCGAACATAGTCTCTCTTCTTGGCTTTTGTTATGAAGAGCGTCAACAGATCCTTGTCTACGAGTTGGCTTCTAATGGAAGCCTTGAAGATTATTTGGGAGACACCGATAAGATGACTACTTTTACTTGGACGCAACGAATAAAAATGTGTCTTGATATTGCACATGGATTGAATTACCTTCACACCACCATGGAGGACAAAGAAAGGATAGTTCACCGTGACATAAAGAGTGCCAACATTCTATTGTACGAGAATTGGGAGGCCAAGATTGCTGACTTTGGGCTCTCTAGATTCCACCCTGCAAGCACTATCAATACCTCTAATATTGCAGGGACAGACGTGTACTTGGACCCAGAATATTTGAAGACAGGTAAGTTGAAAAAGGAATCAGATACTTACTCTTTTGGAGTAGTATTATTTGAAATCATGTGTGGGAGGTTGGCATATGATGAAGTTTACAATGTTGGCAATGACAAGGGGCTTCCATCCATCGTGCGAAGACACTTCAGGGATGGAAATTTAAAACAAATGGTAGATCCCAAAATAAAGGAAGAAATCGAAAACCGGTTTTCTCTAAATAGAGGACCTAATCAAGATTCTTTAGATGCATTTATAAAAGTTGCATATCAATGTTTGGCAGAAACTCAAGCTGAGCGTCCAACCATGGAAGCCGTCATTAAGGAACTCGAGAATGCTTTATACTTCCAAGTAAGTTAATGTTTCAAAGTATAATTTTTTTTCTTCTTCTTTCTGTGTTGATCTTTTAAACAAATTTTATCATCAGTTTAGTCACTAATTAACTTCTCATAAATTTCAACACCTTTTGTAATTCTTATTACCAACTTTTATCTTTTCATAACCAATTTATCAGCATTCATCATCATTTTACCATCACTTTTTGAACACCAATTTATTTTTTTGAGTATTAAAGTTGGTTGAGTGTCTCAGGAAAACAACAAGGACATTCTCAAAATTTCACTTGAAGACATAAAGCTGGCCACACAAGACTTCAGTGAGCACAACTTAATTGGAAAAGGAGGTTTTGGGACGGTATACAAAGGAGAAGTTCCACATGCTAATGGACATGACATCATTGTTGCGAAGCGGTTGGATGAACGTCTTGGTGGAGAAACTGAGTTTTTGACAGACCTTGAAATTCTCTTCGAGTATAAACATGAGAATGTGATTGGTCTTGTAGGCTACTGTGACGAAATGAATGAAAAGATCATTGTTTACGAGTATGCGTCTAGAGGAAGCCTTGATAGGCACTTGGCTGATGATTGTCTTACGTGGACGAAACGGCTTGAGATATGCATCGATGTTGCAAAGGTGTTGGATTTCCTTCATGGGACTAGTGCTGAGAAACAAGATGTGGTGGTACATAGGGACATCAAAAGCGCTAACATTCTGCTAAATTGGGATTGGAAAGCAAAAGTTACTAATTTTGGGCTTTCCTTAATATGTCCAATAAATCAAGAAATGGACTATGTTATAGAGAATGTTGTAGGCACCGTGGGGTATCTTGACCCACTATACTTGGAATCGAGTGTGTTAACCAAAGAATCTGATATATACTCATTTGGTGTGGTATTGTTTGAGCTCTTATGTGGGAGATTGGCGTATGAATATCATAATGGTAACCTTATAACTCGGAATAGATTGGTTAAAAGAAAATTCAAAGAAGGAAGGGTTGAGGAGATGGTGTTTGAGGGTATAAAGGAGCAAATTGTGCCACATTCATTGTCTACATTTTCGAGTATTGCCTATCAATGCTTACATCGTGACAGAGAAAAACGACCAACAGCAACCGAGGTGATGCTACAACTTGAGAAAGCATTAGAAATCCAAGTAAGTTCTCATAATCTTTAAAACACAACACTTCTTTCAAGTTATGTGCATATGGAGACTAGAATATATAAATCAAAAGGTATCACCAAATAAACAGAGAATACAAATTTGTACAAGCAGGTATCATTCAAAAAACCCTTTACTTTTCATAAAAACTAAACAAAAGAAAATTTATTATTGAAAGATTAAAGGGTTGTGATTATTTCAAAGTCATATATATATATATATATTTTAATTCAAAGTCAAGAGTATCAATGATAACAGATTAATTGAAACATGATTCTTTGTTTATCTATATGCAGGAGGATTGTAGAATATGGGAGCCTAGATTACCTGCAGACTATGAGCAAATCATCCAAATGTCAGAATCTCCTGAAATCTGCTCTAATAAGATGAAAAAGGATCTCTACTACATGTTCTGCAAAGGAATCCTCCTTCAAGAGGGCAACGTGGTGATTACCTTCTTCTCATTTCATGCCTTTTGGAAAATTATTAAATACAAGAACACCCTTTTGGTCATTCATCTATATATGTAAATTCTAACAATCAGTCCTACATTCATGGAAAAGTAGACTTGTGAGCTCCCTATAAGTTCAAACTTTTGTGGACTATGCTAATAGCTTATACCATCTTAGCGTGCTTCTTGGGGCTTGGGGCATTACATAAATTCACTCATGTGGGCACATCTTTAGTCACAAAGAATCCTCCAACTCTAAAACTCCAGTTTCCTTGCTCAAGATCAATCACACTTGCACTTGTATCCCATGACGAACTTACGAGATCAATCTTACAAATATCAGCTTACATGTATTTATACTATTCTCTTGATTCTTTTGGTCCAAATGTATCTTGAGAGATAAATCAATTATTATGAGTTATACTCCAAAATCGTACAAGCATATTTACATAAGAAAAACACTTGGGTTTGATTTGTTTAATTTTTGTTTTTGTTTTGTATCACAGTGGTTTTCTCTCAATAGTACCGGAGAAAGAAATGAAATGATATCAGCAAGAAAGTTTTCGTACAAAAACCGTAGGTTACGTAAGTGGCGATCAAATCCAGAATCAAGGTTCCTCTCTCTTTCTTTGTACATGTGTACCACTGTTAGATGCATTTGTTATTCTCACAAATGCTAAATTCTATTTTTATTCAACTTCAAGTATGAGAAGTGTTTGAGGAACCAACAACTAATTACTAAATTATCAATGTTAATTGATAATCTATTCTGAAGCAAAACTTAACTAGATTGAAGTTTATTATATTTTTGCAGGTTTCCAAGCGTGGCAAAAATGTTGGATGCCTCAAATCTACAGATTCACATTCGGATAAAACCTCAATTTTTGTCTCTAGATGTTGCGTATGGAGTTTGTCTGGTCTTCAAGTTTTATGATCCAAAAAAGTTCTCAAATAAGCCGATGTATGTAAACCTTACGTACAAAATGGGAAGCGAAACCTTACATGCACATTTTGCAACGTTGAGAGAAGACAAATGGCTGATGATTGAATTGTACCGGTTTTTGAATCACAAGGAAGGTATTGTGTTTGAGGTTCTACTGGAGAGTTTTTCACGATGCTACTGTGGAAGTGGTGCAGTATATGTTGAAGGCATCGAGTTTCATGCCATTGATAAGGCAAGTTTGAAAATACTTTTTCGTTCTTCTTCTTCTTTTTTGAAGCAGCAGAATAAATTAAAAAGAAAATAAACGGGCAGCAAGAAGCTGAAAACCCGGCCAGCAACTACACCCAGACAGAGTGGTGTTGTATTCCTGATCGGTTGTGTTCTTCTTCTTAATTCTTCTGTTTGTATTTTTCAAAGTAGATAAGAAAAAAATTAACACCACATTTTCACACCTTTCATCAACTTTTTCTTTTTGGTTTGAGTAGGTAATATAAAAAAGAACAAAAAAGTAACATTTAGGGGCTGTTTGTTTTTAAAAAAATGCATCTTAAAATCTCTTAGGTCTGAAAATTAAGAGGTTTGCAAACTTAAGACTGATTTATTTTTAAGAAAAGATCTGAAAACCTCTTACTGTCCTCTGAAGTTATAAGAGGTGCACCATCCACCTTTTATTCTTTAGATGTGAAATCAGTCTTCAGACCTCTTAAAAAACAAACGGTACCTTAGTCTTGCCTTTTATATGCAGCTAAAGCATGAAGAATATGAAAAGGTGCAAGGAGTTTTGACGTCAAATTCGAGCATGGATAACAGTGTGCAACAATTGCTCAATGGCGGTAAAGAGGAACCCAGTCACATTCCAATCGACGAGGGTGAAAAGGTCTTTTTGATTCACGATAATAAATATAATTGAAATGTTCCCCGTTGGTTTTGAAATGACTTACTCATCTCAACTCTTTTGATGAATTAATAGTTTTGGCTAGGCAAAATGGATGGAAAGAAATGTCACATGCTTCCGGCAAAGGTGGTTCTATACAACTCTTCTAATGACAAGTTCTTCGCTCAGAAACCTTCAACCCAATCTAGGTTTGTTTTTAATTTCAAAAATTAACTTAATCATGTCTTTTCACTCTTACGATTAAACTATTAGGGGGTGTTTGGTTTGAAGGAATGGTTTTGTGGGATTTGGATTACATGGAAGGATTTGAAACATTATATGAATTCCATTATCTATAAAGAGTTTATGAAAAATATGCAAAACAATTGAATTACCTTTTTATTAATTAGTTATTACAAAATGAATGTTTTAACCATATTTTAAGCCACATTTACATACAAATCCCTTGATAATACCATCCAACTCTCTAGGATTACAAAATCCTATGTTTGTGGGGTTTAATGAAATTTCCTAGATTTCAAATCCTTCAAGCCAAACATGGGATTGCATTGGATTTCGATTCCAAATCTCTCCAAATTCAATCCACATCCGCAAACCGAACGAGGTCTTGGTTGTTTGTTCCAATAAAATACTACAAATGTGTTGGTAGATAGAGGACAACATTTTCACCTCTCCCGGAGTGGGTTATCCGTTATTATCAAATCATATATTCTCCATGCAGATTTCAAGAGGAGATTGAGGTTTTACGTCAACAAGTATTGCGTATCAAGTGCAAGATTGAATCTCAAATGTTGTCACCAGATACAAACTACGTGTGTTATCTTGTGTTCAAGCTTTCAGAAAAATGCCGTGGGTTGCATTGTCCAGTGAAAGTACGTGATCAGCTCCACTGGAAAAACAAAGAGAGTGAAATTGTTTATTTTAGATCCCTGAGCTCATGGAATTTACATGATACTGATCGGATCCCAGAAAAGAGGGAAGATGGATGGATGGAGATTAACGTGTGGAAATTCAACTCAAATGATGGGATTAGACATGATTGTATTCCTATGAATTTGAAACTGATTAGTTACGAAGGAACGATGTCAGGTCTTATTGTATGTGGTCTTGAGATCCGACCACTATAATAGTATATAATAACAAAATTTCTGGCCATTTTGTGTTCCTAATGTTCGTTATTTTCTCAGGGCGACTTCCTGATAAACATACTTTTGCATTCATATTTACAGTCAAAAGTATTTTATTATCTGTACGTGCTAGCTTAGTTCCCTAACATGTTTATTGGAGAGTAGAAGTGCAAACTGATTAGGTGGTTTGCATATTTTCTCAAATGGCAACTAAAGCTGGCATATTTATCAAATGATCATTGACTTGAACATGCTGCTCAAATTGCTAACAGCAAACTGTGTTCAGCTGTTGTTCAGCGAGACTGCGTGTTGTTTAAAGGTGATGTTAAAAAGGAAAGCGTTATTTTCAGAGAAGTGCAATTTATTGCGTTTGATTGGATTAGATGCCGCTCCAAAGGGTGTTCGGCTATTAGTTGGGAAAGTTGGTCTTGTAATCATTGATCCTCATTTATGGAAGCAAATGGACACGCAATCGCTCACGTCTTCTCAGACACAACATATCAATGCTTGAAAGCACGACACGCACATCGTTCATATATGGAAAACGTTGTTAGAAGACTTGAAAAGCTTTGGAACTTCAATGGAAACTTGAAAATTCTGTAAGTAATTTTTTTCCCTATCTCCTGGCATACTAGCTATATGTTGAATAGTTTATTTTCCATTTATTGATATGAAAGGACTACTTAACAATTTCTTTTTGTTTGAGGTGATCTTATTAAATATCACTAATTTCTGGACATCTCTAAGGTTGGTTTTTGAAAGTCGATCTGTTGCTGTGTCTTTCCATTCTAGTAGTTGATAAGCTAACTTATGAACAAATTATGTTTGGGAAAAACTAGCTTATGAGTATGTAAAATGACCAAAAAGGGTATATTTGAATTTAATAATTAATATTAATAAGGGTATAATTGAAAAAAACTACAATAAGCACCTCAAAAGCCATTCAAAGCAGCGTTTAAAAAAGCTAGCTTCTGGTACATGTTTGAATGCACTAGCTTATAAGCTAACTTATTTTTGTCAAACACAGCCTTAATGATATGCTTTACAACTTTTGGGGAGATAGACCAACAATGAAACAAATTGGTAACCCCACTGACCAAAAGTAAAACAAAATACAATCACAATTACTAAATTCGTTATTAGTTTTAAACAGGGATCAACTTGATAGTAAATAACAACCACATTAAATCAGAAGTATAATTTACTCAAGAAGCTATCATGTTCATATAATATAGATATAGAGGGAGTTTCAATTGCAAACCATAAAAAACGTGCAAACCGTGCAAACTCATGGTTGCACACGTAAAATCGGTGAAATTGATTCATGGAGTTTTTTAATATGATGAAAATGTTTCATAAACATCAAATTTTGATGAAATTGTTTCATGTTTTGGTGTTTTTTATTCATATGAAACTTTATGAAACTTTTTTCTCATTTTTGTGAAACTTTTTCATTTCTACGTAAATAAACACCAAAATATGAAACAATTTCATCAAAATTTGATGTTTATGAAACATTTTCATCATATTAAACAACTCTACAAAAGATTTTTCATTGATTTACGTGTGCAACCATGAGTTTGCACGGTTTACACGTTTTTATGGTTTGCAATTGAAACTCCCTCGATATATATATATATATATATATATATATATATATATAGAGAGAGAGAGAGAGAGAGAGAGAGGAGGGTTCTTTTATTAACCAAATAAATTATGTTAACCGTGTTAAAAAAATGTAAAATAGAAGTCATCTCCATCGTTCATCTGGTCAAAAATTGCAGCTTTGACCGCGAAACACCAGATAATTCTTTGCATAGGCGGCAGAAGATGGAAGGGTAATTTCGTAACTTTTACAAATAGACTACAAACAGATTCATATATGAATTTCGTGGTCGATATATGAATCACACATGTTTATGTAAGTTCATATATGAATCACTTAAAAATAGTTAATATATGAATGTATATAGGAATTACACAGGTTGAAGTAGGTTCAAACAAGAACAAACTCAATTTGCAAGAACAAAGGAACAATTCATGTGATGTGGGCCCATGTGGGTTCCACATAATATATAATCATATATGATTCAGGTGGGTCCCACTACTAAATGATATATGATTTTTTATTATGTGGGACCCACATGGGCCCACATTAATGTATGGCTCAAAATGGGTTCCTTTATTCATGCAAATGGAGTTGTTCTTGTATGAACCTACCTCTACACAGGTTATGTATGAACATATAGTTCATATATGAATCAATTAAAAATAGTTAACGAATTACACAGGTTCATATATGAACGTATATATGAATTACACAGGTTCATATATGAATCAGTTAAAAATAACTAATATGTGAATTACACGTATTCATATATGAACGTATAGTTTATATATGAATCACAAGATTCATATATGAACCATTTTTCTGCCTATTAGTAAAAGTTACGAAATTACCATCTATTATGTGTGTAATTGCGAATTTCGACCGGTCAAAGATTGTTGTCAACGCCTTAATTTTTGACTATTCAACCTTAATAAAAAACGAAGATTATTTATTTTGTTAGGTAGCATGACAACTTGGAATTATCTTCATCGGATTCCAATCCTTGCATCTTAAAAAATTCATTTCAATGTAGACTTTGATTTTAAAAAAATGGAGTAGTCTAAGTTGTAGGTAAAAGCATCTCCAACGTACATACTTAGGATCATATAAGAGTAAACTGTTTTCATAAGATCCATGAAATCAAGTTTTTACACTTAGAACTTCACAGTAAACAATTAATGTGAAAATAACCTTCACAGTTTATTTGATGTGAATGTTCATATTTTTTTCACCATCACAATGTTTTGTTGTGAAATGGTCTGTTTGGTAGCAACCAAGAAAAACCTTCTCGATTTTGTTTGTTTTGGTTGATGCAAAAAAGGTACCGATTTTGAACATTGATAAGGGGAGACAACGAAGAGAGATAACGAGTTTAAATAGGTTAAGAATTTTGAAGTTTAGATGGGTTTCGAAATTAAACATCAATTCAACAAGTATTGTGTATCACGGTCGATAAGCATAACATTGAGGCATGTTACCAAAGAACATATTTGCGTCTCGCTCTTGCGGCCATCATCGTGATCTACAACCTCTCTCGATATGAAGTTTTAAGTGTGACATGCCCTGAATCTACATAAAGTACCTACTTATTAATAATTTGATATATGTTTATTGTCTATTGATTTCGTTTTGAACCTCCAAGTTTGATATGCTATGTTCATGTGTAAATAAGTATTTGTTAATCTTCTTCTAGTACTAGAAAGTAGAAACAAGAGTAACTTACACTTTTAGTCCTTGTGGTAGCTAGCAACTCATGTCGCTCTTTTTAAACTAATTATTGTTTTGGTCATTGTGATTGTCAATATTTTCACTTTTGATCCATTTAACTAACTTTTGTTAAAAGACTTCGTTAACTCAAGGCAGTTTTGGTCTTTTTCTTACTTCGTTAAGTTTGTATTTAGAAACTAAAAAAATACTTTCATTACATTTTTTGGAATTTTCTATTTTTTATACAATATGTTCTTTATCTTTAAAAAATACAAAGAAATGAAATACCACTTACTTAATGCTATTAGTTACTGTTAGTGAGATGGATAAACTAACAATGAAACAAATTGGTAACCACATTAACCAAAAGTGATAACAGTGACTAAACTTATTATTAGTTTAAAATTTGTATAGGTGTTAGTTTAAAATAAAAATCAAACTTAATAATAAATAACAACCACATTAAACTAGAAATATATTTTATTGTAGAAATTATCTAGTCAAAAACTATCGTTGAATATATTTTATTAACTATTTAACATTGATCTTATATTTTATTCTAGAAATTATCTAGTCAAAAATTGTCGTTGAACATATTTTATTAGCTATTTAACATTGATCATAAATCGTATATAAGTCGTTGAATATATTTAAATCGTATGAAAACGTTGATCATAACCTAAAAAAAGTTGAAGTTGTTTATATTTATTTTGTTAGGTAGGGTGACAACTTGCAATTATTTTCTTTGGATTCCCAATCCTTGCATCTTAAAAAATTATTTCAATGTAGAATTTGATTTTATAAAATTGGAGTAGTCAAGTTGTAGTTAAAAGCATCTCCAACGCATATATATGAGACTAAATTATTTTTGTAAGATTAGTGTTGTCTATTGGTGATTCAATTTTTAGAGCATCTTTAATAGCTTTTCTAAAATAGAGAAAATAAAGGTTTTGTTATATCTATATTACTTTAAGGCCTTCTGTACGTACAATGCGGGTAAGGCATCGGGTAAGGGAGGGTTAGAGGGTTTAGTGCCACGGGGGTGGTGGGTACTTGAGGGCCGGTATCGATAAGGTTCCCAAAGCCGCTCAACCTGTTCTCTCTCTCTCTCTCTCTCTCACTTTTATACTATATTTGAAATAAAATAAAAGGGTAAAGATATGAGGGTATGAAATGTTGATGGTATGGAACTTAAGGGTAAGGTGAGGGTTTGAGGGGTAGGAAAGGGAAAAGTTGATGTCACACTAAAAGGTTGTGCTACGGAAGACCTAATAGGTTTTTATACTGTTTTAAAAAATAGAGACAAAAATTCCAAGTTCAGAGGATTCTCTAGAACTTGGTGGGAAGTGAGAAAATTTATTATTTTATTCATTTTTACCAATAATATTAAACTATTATTATTATTATTATTATATATACTTTTAAAAATAGAGTGTATTGAAATGATAAAATGATATAATATTTTAATAATATGAATAATGTTTAAGTCTCTAAAAATATCTCCAACAGCTTCTCAAAAATGGAAAAAATGAAAGATACGAAGATTTTGGGCTATAGTTTTTCTCTAACAAAATTTCTAAAACTATCTTTAAAATGGAGAAATTAGAAGAGAGAATATATTTTTCTATGTGAAGATAAGCTAAAAAATTATTACCATTTAAAATAACCAATAAACACCCGTGAAAGTATTAGATAACCAATAAAAATGATTACCATTAAAAATAACCAATAAACTTTTAACAGATGAATGAAATATTTTAATATTATTGTTAATGTAAAAGTCTCTAAAATGGGAAAGTTCCTGGAGATGGATACAATTTTTTCTTTTTGTTGGAGAATTTGACTTTTACTTGTTCATTTTGGAAAATTTTGGAAAAGCTATTGGAGAATAGAGATTCTCTTAAAGTAAAATGTAATTTTATCTAGAGATTTTGACTTTGTTACTTTATTGCAGAGAAACTATAAACAACCTCTTGGAGATGCTTTTAGTATTTTAGACACAATTAATATTAGCAATTCAATTAATAGACCCATACCCATTCTTCATTACTCTCTTTTTAATTTTTTTAATTTATAACTTATATTTTATTACCCTTATAATTAGGTACGTAGTTTACTTTTAATCCCATATTTTTTCATTTTGAACTCTTTTTTTTTTTGGAAGAGGTATCCCAGACCACATTGGGCCCAGACTAATCCTCGGCAATTTTTAGGCCGAAGCTCGACTGCTAAAGCATGCAGCCCGGGGTCGAAGCCCCCGTACCTCCAGAATGCGTTCCCCAGGGTTTGAACTCGGGTTCACCACTATGTAGTGCCCAAGCCTTACCACTAGGCTAACGCTCCTTTGGTCATTTTGAACTCTTATCATATAAATATAAATAATGTATATGAACTAAAATAAATTAAAACAAACATTTCCACAATTTACAAATTATACTTTTTTTTGAACGGCATGTTAGTGCAACAGAGTATCATCGTGCCACCATGACATCAAGTCACGATGACCCAAGTTCAAAACCTCTCCAAAGAGAATAACTAACCCCAGCCTAGCCATCCAGTTTCCATTTAAAGGCTTCAAGGCATCACTTGAGATTCGAACCTGACACCCGTTTAGGAAAAATCCCCACGTTGGACTTCGGCAGGAGTCGAACTCCTGACCTTCACCATATGGGAACTATAACCCATGCATCAGACCAACTGAGTTGGCCATCATATGTTGTTGTATAACTTACAAATTATACTATTGTAATTGTTTCGCTAATACATTTTAAATAAGCCCAATATTGAATATTTTATGATTTAGTTATATTATTAAATATCATAAATATATACGAATTAATGTGTCTATGTCTTACATTTTCATTTTTCAATTTACACATTTATCATATTAAAAATTAACTGAATTATATATATATATATATATATTAATTACAAGTTAAACCATTATAATTCTCTCATCAATGTTTTTCAAAACAAGTTTGTTGTTAAATATTTTTTTAATTTAATATTATCAATTATAAAAATATCATAAGTATGTATAGAGATATTTTAAGAATGATGTATCGAGATTTTTTTAAACTTATAGATCTTACACTGTTTTTTTAAAAGGGTTAACCACATGGGAGTGTATCGAACTTGTCACGTTTTACCATTGTATGTACTTAACTTTAAAACTTACCGATTAATGTACCGAACTTGCTAAAATTGTCATTGTATGTATTTCATGACAAGTTGGATACACTTTCGTGACAAGTTGGATACATTAAATGGTAGTTTTTGATAAAGTTGGATACATACAATGGCCATTTTAGCAAGTTCGGTACATTAATCAGTAAGTTTTAGAGTTGAGTATATACAATGATAAAACGTGACAAGTTGGATACACTCCCATGTACTTAACCCTTTTTTAAACAAATCTCGATATATCGTGTACAACTATAAAAGTTTCAAATTTCTCACGTTCAAGACGATAATAAAAAATAAAATTAATTTTAATTTTAAATTACACTTTGTATTCGATCATATTAATAGTTGCTTTTAATTTTAAATTACACTTTAAATTCATATATTTAATTAATATATAAAATGAGTTAATATCGAATATTTTTAAATTTAATGATATTGTTAAATAACATGAATATGTAGTGACTATTTTTAGAACGAGTAAACTTTAATTTTGGTCCTTGTGGTTTATTGAAATCTTTGAAAATAAGACCTATGGTTTGATAACTTTAGAAGCCGTCCCTATAATTTTTATTTTGATTTAAAAATGATCCCTAACCACTAATCCCATTAACTTTTTGTGTTAGTAGTAAGGGTAGTTCCGTCAATCTACTTTTGTTAGAAATCTTTTTTTTTTTACATCAACTCCTCCCTCTGCAACTCCTCTCTCTCATCTCTTTTTTTCTTCCTCTTCACCTTCAATTTGGGGGTGTTTGGGATTCCATTTTGAGTTCAAAAGTGCTTTTTACCAAAAGTCCTTATTGACTTATGGTGGTGGGAAAAGGAGTTTTTAGAATGGTGTTTGGATTAGCTTATTGAGATAGTGTGAGATGGTGAATGAAATAAGTCAATAAGTTAGGTTTTTGTTACTTATGAAAACTCCATTTTGCTTCCTTCTCCAAATGGAGTTTCAAAAGGACTTTTGTATTTGCCAAACACGCTTTTTAACTTATTGACTTCTTGAAGAAGTCAATAAGAAGAAGTCAATAAGTTAAAAAGGAGTTTCAAAATGGAATCCCAAACACCAAAAGTTTTAAATCAAAGTGATGCACCTGAATAGATTGATTCTGGGTATGTGCCAAGAGGAAAACCCAAAGTTTTTAGTTGATTTTTTTGAATTCTGAATTTGATAGATTGATTCTGGGTATTTTTTTTTCTTTCAAAAAGACCTAAATTAAATCCCTCCACTCTCAGACCTTCTATAGATCAATCGATTGATTCACATAAAAGAAACTTAAATCAAACTCCTTTTGATTGATCAGATCTTCAATCATTACTTCAATCGATTACTTCCATTGATCAGACCTCGATCGATCATGCCTTTGATGTTGATCACATTGGTGTGGGTTGTGTTCTTTTACGTTACTCCGTTTCAGGTGGTTGCGGTTCTGTTCCGGTTCTATTGGCTTTGGCATCCTCTCGGTTTAGAAACCGGATGCCATCGGTACCCTTCAACTTCTTTAACAGATTGCCTTCAAAGTTCTGATATGCTCATCTGATTATGGCTATGTTTGGCAAGCGTAGCTTATAAGCTAGCTGGTAGCTGATAAGCTAGCGGATAGCTGATAAGCTAGCTGTTGATTGATAAGCTTGCTAGTAGCTGATAAGCTAGCTGTTGAACAAATTATGTTTGGCAAAAACTAGCTTATGAGTATGTAAAATGACCAAAAAAGGGTATATTTGAATTTAATAATTAATATTAATAAGGGTATAATTGGAAAAAGCTACAATAAGCTCCTCATAAGCTACTCAAAGTAGCGTTTCAAAAAGCTAGCTTATAAGCTAGCTGATAAGCTAGCTTCCTGGTACATGTTTGGATGGACTAAGCTAGCTTATAAGCTAGCTTATGCTTGCCAAACACAGCCTATATATATAGATGCACCTGAATATGATTCTGTTTATATATTATTTGAGTAGAATAAATGCATTAAATCATTCATTCTTTTGGGATTTGGCTATTACTTCAATGCTTGTTATCGAAATAGAAGCTTCATCATGTTGTTAGAAATTTGGATATTACTTCAATTCTCTTGGGATTTGGCTCTTTTCTTGGTGGAGCTAAATTCAATACAATCCTTTCATGTTTCAACTTCTTTGTCCGAATCAACAGTATTGGAAGGATGGATTTTATTTTCATTGATGAAAGCAACTCCAACTCCAACACCAAACACTGGTAAAGACTAAAGACCTATCTCTAATTGCAGTGTCTTAAGAACAACAGGGTTCTACCATCTGATGGTAGATTGGCGAATTGTTGGGCCGAGCTGGATTTGAACCAGCGTAGACATATTGATCCGTTATTCATTCAATGGAAACTCTTGTTGGATATTGTCCAAAAAAAAGTCAGAATATGGTGCTTATGGGGGGTTTAACAAAACATGTACCAATTACTAAAATTTCTTTTTTATTAGGTACACTTTCTCTTTGCGGTATTCCGCCCCTTAGATAAATTGACGGATGGAGATGGGGATGGTGGAATCAATCGGTGGTCTATGGCAATGGTGGAATGGACGGGGGAGACTTCAATTGGATGCTTAATTCGATGATTATAAAGATTGCTAACAAAGGTAGATTGACGAAACTACCCCTACTACTAACAAAAAAAGTTAATGGAGTTAGTGGTTGGGGACCATTTTCAAAGCAAAATGAAAGCTATGAGAATGGTTTTTAGAGTTATCAAACCATGAGTCCTACTTTCAAGATTTCAATAAACCAAAGGGACCAAAATTAGAGTTTACTCTTTTTAGAATTTACATTATCCCTTTATATATTATAGTTATGTATTTAATTTGTTGCGGGTGTTTAAAGACTTTATTATTGGTATCAAATGTTTTTCATTTTTTTTTTACCAATTGAACTTGAATTTTATATATCCCATATGTGACTTTAAAACTCACAAAACCATAAAATTGAAATCGAGTGATAGAAGAATAAAACCGATACGAAACATGATTACTTATTCTAGTTCTCAATAAACTAAAGATGTTTTGTGCCGCATTATGTATCTAGTAGTAATATATTTTTAGTGTTTCCCTGAGGTACCATCGTCTCTTTCATGGCGCATTTATAAAAGAGACAAAGGTTGACTTATTATCTCTTTATATATGGGTGTCTTTGGGAGCTCTCATATTGTGTTTCTTGAACATTATTTCTTGTTCATTTGCATTTGTTCCATCATTTTCTTTCCTCATAAACCAAAACACCATGTCTTCTTCACCCCTCCAAGAGTTTGCTCACTTACAAATCCCCTTTGACGATGTAAAATCTGCCACCGACGACTTTTCCGATGAAAATGTCATCGGACGAGGTGGGTTTGGAAAAGTTTATAAAGGACAACTCTTGTTGTCAGATCAGTTGGTAGATGTTGCTGCAAAGAGGTTAGATCCTAAGTTCGGGCAAGGACATGTTGAGTTCTGGAAAGATATTTCCACGCTTTCTCGTCTCAAGCATGTAAATATAGTCTCCGTTTTCGGGTTTTCTGAAACGGGTGATGAGAAGATCATCGTATACAAGCATGAGGTAAACGGAAGTCTGGACAAATATCTAAGCGGCTCCACCCTTACATGGATGCAAAGGTTACGCATATGTTTGGGTGCAGCGCGTGCTTTGAATTACATGCATTACGATATGGGACGCAGTTATTGTCTAATACATCGCAACATCAAGAGTTCTAAAATTTTGTTAGATGAAAATTGGGAAGCCAAGATAAGTAGTTTTGGACTTTCCATATCTAATCATGCAACTCGGAGGCATCGCCTCGTCCTCTCAGATATTGTTGGCACGCCTGGCTACATAGACCCTGCATATATGGAGTCTGGCATTCTGACCCAGAAATCTGATGTTTACTCTTTCGGCGTTGTATTGTTTGAAGTCCTTTGTGGGAGGAAAGCATTCAGTTACAATGATGGTAAATTCAAATCTCTAATCTCATTGTTCCAAAAGCATTATGAAGATGGAAGTATAGATAAAATCATTGATCCTGATTTAAGGAAGCAAATGGACCCAGAGTCATTCACCATCTTCTCAGACACAGCTTATCAATGTTTGAAAAAAGAACGAGCACATCGTCCATATATGGAAAACGTTGTTAGAAGACTTGAAAAAGCTTTGGAACTTCAAGGGAAACTTGAAAATCCTGTAAGTAATTTTCTTTTTTGTTTTCCATCCTATGTCATACTTACTAGCTATATTTATGTGTTGATTAATTTATTTTCCATTCATTGATATTAAAGCACCACTCAGAAGCTCAAGTTGAAGGTACAATATCGTCCGACGTCCTCAAGGTAACAAATTTCTTTTTTGTTTGACGTGATCGCATTAGATAGATTTAATTTCTGGACGTCTTAACTAAGATTAATTCTTCATTTTGTTAAACACCTACTAAATATAAAATTCTAGCTTTCTTACCCTTCCATGCATTTGAACCCTTGGACCTTCCTTTGGCACCCTTTTCATATATTTAACATTCTCCTTTGAACAATCCCTTCGTGTCTCTCTATATATTGCTGTTAGTTTCTTAACCACGAATTATGTTTGTTAATTGGTTCTTACATAATGAGCTAAATGCTAGTAATTTAAAAATCAACTTTTCTATTTTAAAGCCACAAATGCAATGCAAGAGTATTATTTTGAATTATGCAGAATTCATATACGATGAATTAAACTCAAACGTTTCTCATCTTTTGAGAGACTTGTAACCTGACCTTCAGAAAGGCGGGCTTAATTACCAATTAAGTACCACTAAGCCAATGGTTCTTTGGTTAACAAATTAAGGTAACATATTAAAAACACATTGAAATTATAATTAAATGGGGAAAGACTTTCTTTGTGAACAGAATAACATTATGAATAATCTAAAGAAAAGGAATTAACATTATGTTTCTAAGAGCATCTCCAAAATGGAGAAGATGAGGATTTTGGACAACTTTTTTGCTGCAAAAGATGCTTCATAATGGAGGAAGTAAGATAAAAAGTGGGAAATTCTCCGGATATGGGTAACTCCCTCAAAATGATTACAATGATAGAGAAACACTTTCTTATTATATCTCACTAATAAGAAACCTCGAAATCAAATGTTTGGAAGGGAAAGATAATATTTTATTAGATGTATGGATTATTTTAATATGCTATTACTATCACTATGGAACTCAAATCGTTACATAATTATCTACTATATATCAGTATGGATTATTTTAATAATATAAGTAGTGGTTTAATCTTCGATCAATATGTTCTTTTAGTAACAAAATTTAATTTCTAACATTAGTTTTCTAGTGTCGTCCATAAATATATTGCACTTAAAAAGAATCAAAAGTATATATAAACGACACAATATTCTCAGGCCCGGCCCTGGGCACGTGCAGCCCGTGCGACCGCACAGGGCATCAAAGCCCAAGGGGGCATCAAAATTTCATATACTACTAGTTTATGCCTTTTCGGTTTGATAATTTAGGACTTGGGTTTAAATGGAACAGGATATTTAGACATAGGATTTGTATATGAAAAATGGATTGATATTTTTTGCTTCAAGAAATGCACAAAACATCGTTTTAGGTGATGCAAATTTATAGTTTGTGATTTGAGGTTTTGGTTTTTATGTCTCTTTTGTATTTTTCATTTTAATCAATAAAAATCGATATAGGGATAAGCTGCCTAACTTGACTAGGTTTCAATTTTTTTACAAAAATTGTGTTTTTCGTCATTTCATTTGCTTATAAAGTAGACATAGGGGGGCATCTTTAAGCATGTTCGCACAGGGCATCAAAACTTCTAGGAACGGCCCTGAATATTCTTTTAATCTATTATTAACACGTATAGATTGCAACACCCTCCTTCTCGTTTAACACACATTAATGTTGTAGGGAAAAAACTTGGAACACTTGAAGATTCCACTCAAAGATATTGTGCTGGCTACCAATAATTTTGTTGGTACAAACCGTATTGGATCCGGTACATATGGAGCGGTGTACAAAGCAGAACTTGATCATTTTGATAGCAAAAGTTTGTTGCCAATAGAATGGAGAAGTGGAGATGAACTGCCCAAGAAACGCAGTAGTGTAGCCATAAAACAAATCTTTAGTACACAAGATGGGATCGGAGAGCAAGGGTTTCTTACAGAAATTGAAATGCTTTCTAGTTGTAAGCATCCAAACATAGTCTCTCTTCTTGGCTTTTGTTATGAAGAGCGTCAACAGATCCTTGTCTACGAGCTGGCTTCTAATGGAAGCCTTGAAGATTATCTGGGAATCACCGATAAGATGACTACTTTTACTTGGACGCAACGACTAAAAATGTGTCTTGATATTGCACATGGATTGAATTACCTTCACACCACCATGGAGGACAAAGAAAGGATAGTTCACCGTGACATCAAGAGTGGCAACATTCTACTGTACGAGAACTGGGAGGCCAAGATAGGTGACTTTGGGCTCTCTAGATTCCACCCTGCAAGCACTATCGGTACCAATAATATTGCAGGGACAGAAGTGTACTTGGACCCAGAATATTTGAAGACGGGTAAGTTGAAAAAGGAATCAGATACTTACTCTTTCGGAGTAGTATTATTTGAAATCATGTGTGGGAGGTTGGCATGTGATGAAATTTACAATGTCGGCAATGACAAGGGGCTTCCATCCATCGTGCGAAGACACTTCAGGGATGGAAATTTAAAGGAAATGGTAGATCCCAAAATAAAGGAAGAAATTGAAAACCGTTTTTCTCTAAATAGAGGACCCAATCAAGATTCGTTAGACGCATTTTTGAAAATTGCATATCAGTGTTTGGCAGAAACTCAAGCCGAGCGTCCAACCATGGAAGCTGTCATTAAGGAACTCGAGAAGGCTTTATACTTCCAAGTAAGTTGACGTTTCAAAGTAATTTTTTTTTACTTTCTTTGTTGATCTTTTAAACAAATTTTATCATCGATTTGGTCACTAACTTGTCATAAATTTCAACACCTTTTGTAATTCTTATTACCATGTTACCAACTTGTATGTTTTCATAACCAATTTATCAGCATTCATCCTCATTTTACCATCACTTTTTGAACACCAATTTATTTTTGAAGTATTAAGTTTTTTTTTTGAAGTATTAGTTGATTGAGTGTCTCAGGAAAACAACAAGGACATTCTCAAAATTTCACTTGAAGACATAAAGCTGGCCACACAAGACTTCAGTGAGCACAACTTAATTGGAGAAGGAGGTTTTGGGAAGGTATACATAGGAGAAGTTCCACATGCTAATGGACATGATATCATTGTTGCAAAGCGGTTGGATGGACGTTATGGTCAAGGAGAACACGAGTTTTTGACAGAACTTGAAATTCTCTTTGAGTATAAGCATGAGAATGTAATTGGTCTTGTAGGTTATTGTGACGAAATGGATGAAAAAATCATTGTTTACGAGCTTGCGGCTAAAGGAAGCCTTGATAGGTACTTGAATGATGATCGCCTTACTTGGATGAAACGGCTTAAAATATGCATTGATGTTGCAAGGGGGTTGGATTTCCTTCATGGGACTAGTGTTGTGAAACAAGATGTGGTGGTTCATAGGGACATCAAGAGCAGTAACATTCTGCTAAGTTGGGATTGGAAAGCAAAAGTTACTGATTTTGGGATTTCCTTAATATGTCCAATAAATCAAGAAGTGGACTATGTTATCGAGCATATTGTAGGCACCCCTGGCTATTGTGACCCACTATACTCGCAATCGGGTGTGTTAACCAAAGAATCTGATATATACTCATTCGGGGTGGTATTATTTGAGCTCTTATGTGGGAGATTGGCGTATGAATATCATAGTGAGCTAATCAGGATTCGAACTCCATTGGTTAAATACACTTTCAATGAAGGAAGGATTGGAGATATGGTGTTTGAGGGTATAAAGGAGCAAATTGAACCACAATCTTTGTCTACATTTTCTAGTATTGCCTATCAATGCTTATATGATGACAGAGAAAAACGACCAACAATAAGCGAGGTGTTAGTACAAATTGAGAAAGCATTGGAATTTCAAGTAAGTTTTCACCAACTTAAAAAAATAACAATTATTTCAAGGTATGCATATGGAAACTAGAATATATAAATCAAAAGGTATCACCATATAAATATACAATACAAATTTGGAAGTCTTTTGTATTGGATATTTTTATTTTATTTCTCAAAGTCAAGAATATCAAATGGGAAATGAAAACGAATTAATTGAAACATGATTCTTAATTAATTAATTAATATGCAGGAGGATTATGAAATATGGGAGCCTAAATTACCTGCAGACTATGAGCAAATCATCCAAATGTCGGAATCTCCTGAAATCTTCTCTGATAAGATGAAAAAGGATCTCTACGACATGTTCTGCAAAGGAATCCTCCTTCAAGAGGGCAACGCGGTGATTACCTTCTTCTCATTCATTAGTTAATTTATGTTTTCTACATTTCATGATTTTTGAAAATCATTAAATCCAACAAACAACCAACAAGATCAATCTTACAAAAATCAGCTTACATCTATTTATACTATTCTCTTGATTCTTTTGGTCTAAATGTATCTTGACCGGTAAAACAATTATTATGATTTATACTCCAAAATCATTGGGTTTGATTTGTTTAATGTTTTTTTTGTAACAGTGGTTTTCACTCAATAGTACCGGAGAAAGAAATGAAATGATATCAGCAAGAAAGTTCTCGTACAAAAACCGTAGGTTACACAAGTGGCTATCTGATCCAGAATCAAGGTTCCTCTCTCTTTCTTCATACATGTGTATTGTTGTCAAGTATATTTATCATTCTCACCTGTTCAAAAGCTAGATTCTATTGTTATTCATCTTCAAACACGGTAAGTGTTTGATGAACCAAACACTTATTGCTAAATTAACAATGTTAGTTGATAATCTATTCTGAAGCAAAACTTAACTTAATTGAAGTCTGTTATATTTTTTCAGGTTTCCAAGAGTGGCAAAGATGTTGGATGTTTCAAATCTACAGATTCAAATTCGGATAAAAACTCAGTTTTTGTCTCTAGATGTTATGTATGGAGTTCGTCTGGTCTTCAAGTTTCGTGATCCAAGAAAGTTATTAAATAAGCCGATGTATGTAAACCTTACGTACAAAATGGGAAACGAAACCTTACATGCATATTTTGCAACACTGAGAGAAGACAAGTGGATGACGATTGAATTATATCGGTTCTTGAATGACAAGGAAGGTTTTGAGTTTGAGGTTCTATTAGAGAGTTTTTCAAGATGCTACTGTGGAAGTGATGGTGTATATGTTGAAGGCGTCGAGTTTAAAGCCATCGATAAGGCAAGTTCGAAAATATTCTTTCGTTTGTATTTTTTCAAAGTAGATAAGCAAAATATAACACCACATTTTCACACCATTTGATCAACTTTTTTTGGTTCATCATGCATATACATACTTCTATAGTATCAATTTCACTTGCATCGGAACTCCGTTCTAATAATCATTTTTGTCTTTGTTACTTTGTTTTGAATAGGTCGTAGTTTCATTAGGGGATATTTGGTTGGTTTCCCATTACGTTCTGTATAGATGAGGTTGTCTGTGTGGATTAATATGTCTGTATGGACCCCATACAGGGAAGGTTTTTGTTGGGGATAGCTTTTTCATAGATGGAATAAACGTGTTCTTTTAATTGGGACGTGACAAATTTAAAAGAGTAAAGCTCCCCCCCTAAAAGCTTATTGAATAAGCCACTTTCTATAGCATTAAGCCACTAACCAAACAGTCATGTAAATAGAAAGAATAAGTTGCGAGGTGTGGATTAATTTGTCTGTGTAGGTTGAAAAGGTTTTTGTTTGGGGGGTCTTTTCATAGAGGAAGGGGCATGTTTTTTAATTGGGATATACATGTTTGTGAAAAACTTGGCTTTCTGCATAAAGCTCTTCCCCTAAAAGCTTACTGAATAAGCCATTTTTTATATCATTAACTCATCACCGAACAGTCAAATATGATTGACAGAATAAGTTGTGAGTCCTATTAAGCTCATTAAACTGCTAACAAACAATCCCTAAGAATTGAATGCAAGTGATCTAATTGATAGTACTGTGATTTGTGAGTACATATGCATGTGCTCGATAACTTTTTTGTTTGAGTAGGTAATTGAATAAAGAATACGGAAGTAACATTTTTTTGTACGCAGCTAAAGCTTGAGGAATATGAGAAGGTGCAAAGAGTTTTGACATCAACTTCGAGCATGGATAGTACTGTGCAACAATTACCCGATGACAGTAAAGAGGAACCCGGTCACATTCCAATCAACGAGGGTGAAAAGGTCTTTTTGATTCACGATAATAAATATAATTGAAATGTTCCCTGTTGGTTTTGAAATGACATACTCATCTCAAGTCTTTTTGATGAATCAATAGTTGTGGCTAAGCAAAGTGGATGGAAAGAAATGTCATATGCTCCCTGCAAAGGTGGTTCTATACGACTCTTCTGATGACAAGTTTTTTGCTTGGAAACGTTTGACCGAATCTAGGTATGTTTCTAATTTCGAATTAACTTAATCATGTGTTTTCACTCCAGTGGTCAAACTATTAGGAGGCATTTGGTTTGATGAAATGGTTTTGTCGGATTTGAATTTCATGGAAGGATTTGGAATCTTATGATGGAATTGATTTCCATTATTTATAAAAAATATTAGTTTTTAAATAATTATAAAAATAATTGAATTACCTTTTTATTTATTAATTATTACAAAATAAATGTTTTTAACATATTTTAAACCACTTTTACATATAAATCCCATGAAATACTCCAACCCCATAGAATTTCATAATCCTATGTTTGTGGGATTTTAATGAAATTTCGGGATTTCAAATTCAGGAAATCCTTCAAACCAAATATGGGATTAAAATGAATATTTCAATTCCAAATCCAATCCAATTCTGCAAACCAAACAGGGATTTTAGGATCCGTTTGGTTTCTAGGAATGGAATGGATTTGGATTTCAAATCCATTCCAACCTTGCGTTTGAAGTCCTAGAATTTCTTTGAAATCTCTCAAAGATAGGATTTTGAAATCCCATGGGAATGGCTAGAGTTTCTTTGGAATGTTTCAAACGTTTAGTTATATATATATATTTTTTATAAATAATAGAATTCAAATCCATTCCAAATCCAACGAACCAAACACACAAAAGGACACTTCAGATCCCTCAAAATCCAAAGCTCTATATGAAATCCAATCAAATCCAAAAGCTCTCTTGGATGTTGTTTATCGGTTATTTACAAAAAATTCTTTAGTGAAGTATGTAATGATCACATTATATTTCGTGCATGCAGATTTCAAAAGGAGATTGAGGTTTTACGTCAACAAGTATTGTGTATCAAGTGCAAGATTGAATGTCAAATGTTGTCACCAGATACAAACTACGTGTGTTACCTTGTGTTCAAGCTTTCAGAAAAATGCTGCGGGTTGCATTGTCCAGTGAAAGTACAAGATCAGCTCCATTGGAAAAACAAAGAGAGTGAAATTATTTATTTTAGATCCCCGAGCTTGTGGAATTTACATGATACTAATTGGATTCCAAAAAAGAGGGAAGATGGATGGATGGAGGTTAGTGTGTGGAAATTCAACTCAAATGATGGGATCAGACATTATTGTATTCCTGTAAATTTGAAACTAATAAGTTACGAAGGAACGATGTCAGGCCTTATTGTATGTGGTCTTGATATCCGACCAATGTAACAATATATAACATGAAGTTTTGGCCATTTTGTGTTACTAATGTTCATTCTTATAGTATTGGCAAAAAGGCTATAAGGTAATTTGTTGTATTATGTATAATTTTAGAAGAGCGACTTCGTGATATACATTTTTGCATGCATATTAATAGTCAAAAGTGTTTTATTGTATTTATAAGATAGGTTGTGTTTGATACGTGAGACATACAGAATTAAGTAAAACCTTGTCTTTTACATGTGGTTCAATACTCAAGTAAAACCTTGTCTTTTACATTTGGTTCAATATTGGACTGAATGAGAGAAATGGGTTTGATGTATTGCAATTCTTTAATTATAGTTATTATGATTGGTAAAATTTGAATCTTTTGGTGGTTTAAAAATGAATAAAGATCAATGGGTAACATGACTTGTGGCCATTGATCATATCAGAAACCAAAATTTTCATAATACAGAAATAAGATAGATAATTATATGAACATTACAATAATACTCAATAGTAAAGTTTTATAGTTCAAAGGGTACTGAAGAATGATGTCAAAGGATTAACAAGTAACAATAAAAGCAGTTAAAAATGTATTCAATTGTTATATTAGTTTTGTCTATGGTCAAAACACAAAGTCAACTACAATATTGGAACAACTTACACAAGCTTTTAATTAATTAAGCTCTCTAATTCTCATAAACTTGATTAGTAAACTGTAAATTAATCATATCATCCCACAAACATCTAAACCCCATATTTCTATAATACCAAAACCCTTTTCTCACCATCTTCAATTCCTCACTCCAAAACAATCACACCAGCCCCTTCATTTGCCTTGTTATCTTCACCATCAACATCTTCCATTGCCACATCACCACCGCCGCCATCATTTCTACTCCCATTCACTGGGCCCCCTTCATGCTGACCTGGACTCGAACCCGCCACGTCACCGTTGCTCTTTTCATTTCCTGTTATACCCTCCGCCGCCTCCACGCTTGATAAAATCTTGCCGACTTCTTCATGTATTGCTTCTAGCGGTTGCAGGTTCTTTTGCAGCTTAAAACCTGCCGATTTGTTGGCTAAATAAGCCTCAACCGAATCCAACGCATTTTCCTCAACGATCTTGCACATCTGCAAAAAAACGTCTCATTTCGTAATCTTAAAAATTCACACGTATACTTATACCGCAATCCTTCTTGTTTTATTTTAAAGGAAGGTCTGAAAACCTCTTACAATCCTCTGAAATTTTAAGAGGTGCACCATCCACCTTTTATTTTTTAGATGTGAAATCAGATTTCACACTTCAGAGCTCTTAAAAAAACGACGACACCTTAGCATAGCAATTTGAAGAATTTAACAGTTACCTCGTTATAAAGGCGGCCCATTGCCAAGCGATCTGTTTTATCATCACAAGCAGCTGCTGATATTTCTTCTGGGGCTGTAAAAAGAAACAAATGGGTAGATGAGATTTTCCAATCAAATGATTTTCGTTGGCCTGAATGCAATAATCACATTTTCTACAGTTTAGACACTTACTGATGACTTCGATTTGAGGCAAATTCCCGATAATCTGAGCACATGTCTCATGGTGGCCTGCATTTGATCTGTCTACAACCTTTTGTTCTGTCTCCATATCATCATTTCGTATCTCATTGGGCTTTTCATCACCCTATTATAAAGAATAGCAATGAGGAAAATGAGGAAAATTCCGTTAGAAACCCAAAATTGACTAGAAGTCCCAGGAACCACCCACAATGCGTCACATCTCCCTCTTCAGGATGAATATTCATAATGAATAACACATTCATGATGAGTATGCAAGTGTTATTCCTAATGAACAACACACATTCATGATGACTATGTTACAACATTCATGATGAATAACACATTCATAATGAATATGCCCACATGTTGCATTGCGGGCAGTTCCCTAGGTTCCTAAAGAAAATGGACATTTTAAACCCGACTTACAAAGTATTCTTTTTGGTATTCGGCATTAAGTCCTTTCTCTAAAAGAAGAACGCGTTTCTTGACAAACTCAACTAGTCTTCTTTGCATCTCTCTGAAGTGATATAACGCGTTATTTGCAGTAGCAGAATCTTGTGCTTGAGAAGTGGCTGCTTGAGCTTCAAGCCCTCCGGGTCCCGCAGCAGCAAACGGAGCTTGAGAAGCTCCTGGAAGATTCAGCTCTTGACAGATGACTTCCTGAACCCTTAAGTCCTTATCATCAACAATAGCTTGCCATCTTCCGTAACCATGCCTTCATATACACACAAAAATAACCCATAAAAAACTACATATAATTCCACTCGAATAATGGATTTGGATATTTATATAACTAGCATCTTCTAAACGTCAAACACCTCTTAACAGAGTCACGTTCTAAATACATAAGAATGTTAGAGGATTTTTGTTTAAAAAAAACCTCTTAAAACCTTTTTAGGTCTGAAAATTAAGAGGTTTGCAGATTTAAGACTTTGTTTTATTTCTAAGAGAAGGTCTGAAAGCCTCTTATCGTCCTCTGAAATGTTAAGAGATGCACCATCCACCTCTTATTTTTTAGATGTGAAATCAGACTTCAGACCTCTTAAAAACAAACGACACATTAAATTATTGAAAAGATTGAAACAAAAGCTTACTTCAACACAGCACGCAGTAGGGTCCGATCATGCTCCTCCTTCCAAAATTTTAAACCCTTTAATCCGGGATACCGATACACGATGTCATCTGAAAAAAGGGGAGCAGATGTATTCTCTGAAGAACATTTCACCTAAAACAGTAGAAAACGAGGGCCCACAAGATTAGACAAAAATAACAAGATTTATATTAAAAAATGATTAAAAGGTCAGAAAAACTGAAATAGTAAAATCACATAGTAACTTCTTACTTGAAGGATGGAACTTACTTTATCTCTTACAAGAAGCAAAACCGCAATCCTGACAAGTACGTCTTCTATTCTTAGCCCTTCTTTTGGAACACCATCTGCCATTAAAGATGGTTAAAACTCATGAACTGAATGGCAGCACAAGCAAACAGACATAACAGGAGTAAGATAATAGAGCTGAAAAGTCAACACAAAAAGTCACCTGAAAAAGTCGCTGCGTCTGTAATATCTTCAGAAATGTGCGACAAAAAGAGAGTTCCGTAACTGCATAACATAAAAAGTGCAGCATGAGAACAACATGCCAACAATAAACCAAAATAACCACCTTTTAATATTTCAACTTACTAACAAAAAATCATGCACTAATATAAATCTTCCCAAATGCAAAAATCCATAAAATTTTGATATTGTGTTCCTTTTATCGTCCTTCCTTGGCATGAATAAATATAAATGAACTTTGAAGCTAACGAAACTCTTACACTTTTATTTCCTCATAACTCTTCTGCTTTAAGCGTGAAGTAAATTCCGCCCAATCAAAGTCTCCAACCCCAAATCTGCAATGTACTTTACTCGGTTAATAATACCACAAATAGATGTAAAACTAGGTCAAAGCATTATTATCTCATTAAAGAAACTATCTTTTATCGCAACAAGACAACATAATCATATTGATGTCAACCTCATCAAGATTTGTACAAATTGAGCCCTTTGACTTTGATTAAATCCAAGTACTCTGAATGCTCTCCCTTCGCCTTCCATAAGTGGGAGTAGTTCCGCATTGTCAACTGTAAAAAAAAAGATTGGAAGAAGAACCCATCACTAAATGTAGCAAATTATGCAACTTACAAAAGACAAATACAACCGAAAACGTACCACGTGTTTTCTTCCTGTGGGGCTTTCTCACAGGTGCTATTCCAGCTGAATTATCCCCATCGGACAACTCCGCTTCATAATTATCATCTGCATCAGAACTTACATCTTCCAACCCAGCAAGATCATCATCTTCAACGGACACCATCTAAAACATTACCAGAAAGTTTCAGACTCAATAAACGACATATAATCACAAAAGAAGCTTGCTACACAATGAGCTGTTTCCATAATAAAATTTAGAGTAAATTACATATTTGGTCCCTGTGGTTTACACTATATTGCACTGTTGGTCCCTATTTTGAATTAATTTTGGAAAAGGTCCCTAATTCCAAGTGAAATCAGACTTAAGAGGTTTTAAGAGGTATTTCTTTAAAAACAAACAGCCCCTTGGAGTAAATTATATTTTTCATCTTTGTGGTTGGTTAAAAATTGCTATTTTCATCCTTATACCTTTAAAACTTACAGTTTTCATCCTTATGGTTTGATATTTATTTTTTCGTCCATATGATTTAAAACGCTTTTCTGTTTTAGTCCCTCACACTTTAAAGGTAGGTTTTAGGCTCAAGAACGAAAAAAGCAATGAATTACCAACCGGGATGAAAAACGTAATTTACTCTAAAATCAAGCCCATGCATTAAAATTAAAAGACCAACCTGCTTACGACTTCTTTTTCCCTTGCCCATAGAATTGAACTCTTCAATCTTGTGCACTTCATATCTATCTTTTAGCAACTCCTCCCAATAACTTGATTTTTCTACAGTGTTTGCTCCACTTCTGTTTTCTGCCAATGGCTCTTGTATTTCCTCTTCTACCCTTGACTCTGCCTCCTCAATGTACTCAAAATTGGCCACCTAAAAATATACACAACAAAATGAACCGTAAGTTTTTGTGTAGAACCGTTTCTTAGAAATCATGTCTTGTAACAGAGAGATCATTTCCGTTTTAAGCAAACGTATTTACTACAAAATGGGAATTTAAAGTGGGAAAAAGGAAAAAAAAAACCTTAAATGCTTTCAAAAAGCCATCTTCTTCTGCATCATCCATTGCAGCATTTTCTTCTTCAGTGTAATCACGGTTAAGCAATCTATCAAATGTGAACCGTTACAAACGTTAAAGTAAGAAATGAAAAAGATAATGAAATATACACAACAAACATGGATTTTCCGTAAGGCATAAGAATGTAAAAGCATATGTGTGTGTGGAGGGAAGTTCAAATGAAAACTCATTTTTCATAGTGAACGTGAGGATCACTAAAATCACGCCACGTGGCAATATTCACTCTGAATAATGATGGATGATATTCAGAGTGAATATTGCCACGTGGCGTGATTTTAGTGGTCCTCACGTTCACTATGAAAAATGAGTTCCCTATATGTGTGCGTGTATCCTGCATATAAAGATTTACCTATCTATTGCCGCATCATCATAATGAATTTGTCTTGATTTCATAGCTTCATCGTTCTCATCAGCAAATAATTCCTTTGACCCATACCTTATGATGTCATCCAACTCTTCCTGCATTGAAATAAGATCATCACAATACGAACATCACAAAAAGAACCCACACCATCCCAGAAACTTATTCATCGAAGAAAATTTCATTCTCTTAAGTTTTTACAAAGCCAAAACTCATCTTAGCATTAATAACTATAACAATTTCACATCATCCACTTCCTACTGTAAATGTACCTGATTGATGTTCTGATTTTTAAGCTTGCCAACAACCAAGTGCTCTAAGACCATCTTCTTCTTAGTCATCTCCATCATCCTTTCTTCAATTGTTCCTCTTGTTATAAGTCTAAATATCATCACCTGCAAAATAGCTGATGTTTAGATTCAGACATACACCTGATTCTAAGCAGCCAAGATCCTCCTGCAACAACTTCTAACCTTATTTTTCTGTCCAAGACGATGAGCTCTAGCCATGGCTTGTAAATCAGCATGAGGATTCCAATCACTGAAAAAAAAGCCATCAAGATATAAAGAGGCAAACGAGAATATATATATATATATACACGCACACATACGATACATGTGCGCACAACGTAATATTAAAGAAAGTTATACTATTATGAAGCCGTAAATTTTTTAGTACAAATACTTGACACCGAAAACATAGAAGCTTACCTGTCATAAATAACAACCGTGTCCGCAGTGGCAAGGTTTATACCCAGACCACCAGCTCTAGTAGATAGTAAAAAGCAAAATCTAGAAGAATTGCTGGCATTGAATCTATCAATTCGAACTTGTCTTTCCCCACCACTTACTTTCCCATCAATTCGTTCATATAGCCATTTCTGAAGGATGTAATAAAATTAGAAATCAGATCAAAAGTCCAAATGAAAGAAAACTGGTTTAGCATGCATACCTTGTAATTACAATAATCTTCAAGCAAATCCAGCATATGCTGAAATTGTGTATATATTAAAACTCGATGTCCTTGCTCTTTGAGCTTCACCATCATTTTGTCCAAAAGCTGCAATTTCCCGGAAGAATCCAACAGTTGTCTGACAGATAGAAATTAACAAAAGTTAGTAACATAAATAACATTTTATCAAAGGGTAGTCATTTCACACTGTTGAGAAAATATTTAGGGACCGTCTGTTTTATAAAAAGTAACTC
This sequence comes from Centaurea solstitialis, assembly GCA_030169165.1. Lineage (NCBI taxonomy): Eukaryota > Viridiplantae > Streptophyta > Magnoliopsida > Asterales > Asteraceae > Centaurea > Centaurea solstitialis. The sequence goes on along the minus strand of CM058042.1, from coordinate 105,334,815 downwards.
TTAAAACCTCTCGAGTCTGAAAATTAAGAGGTTCGCAGACTTAAGACTGTTTGTTCTATTTTAATTGAAAATAATGTCTAAAAAATAAGAGGTGCACCATCCTCCTCTTATGAAATCAGACTTAAGACTTCAGACCTCTTAAAAAACAAACGACACCTTAGTATTGTTTTAAGGTTAAAAAATATTACTTGTAGAACTCATTGGTGTCTTCCGGTTCAACTCCTTCCAGCATAAAAGGATGACAACAGAGCTTTCGCAATTCCATGACCACATTGATGAGAGAAATCTGAATTCCGTGACAAGTAGTAAATGGTTAAATTTTAATCCAAGATAAGTTGGTGGGAATGTTGAGCACTCAAAATCGTTATCTATTTCACCTGGGCACCTCCTCGGCGAGTTAATATCTGATAGTTACGAGTTAGAATTGCCTTGTAGTACTCTTTCTGTTTGCTACTTAATTCCACACGTAAAATGAGTTCTTTTTTAGGAGGTAGCTTCTTCATGACATCTTTCTTTACTCCTGCAATTTATCCCCAAAAAGTTCATGAATCTATAACAAAACCATACGACTTTTCTCCCTCGCGATAAAATATATCATATCACAAATGTTTACTTCTTAGAAGATGGGGGGCCAACATCTTATGAAGCCTTGAAACCTGCTCTTCTTGATTAATATCCTTGAACTCTTCCTGAAACTCCTCCAAACTTGAGAACTGCAAATATTTGTAGTGAAATAAGAAGATATTTAGTGTTACATACCTCTCCTTAAAGTAATATTACAAATAGTTGGCAGTAATACTAACCTTCCCGGCATCAAGAAAATGCATAAGCATGAAAAGCTCATCCAAGTTGTTCTGAAAGGCATTCGTGATTCACGTTAAAATTAGAACATTAAGGCACTCACAATTCAGGGATTTGCAAAATAAGCATCTAGAAAAAAAAAAAACCTGAAGAGGGGTTCCGGTCAATAATGTACGATGCCTGGTGTTAAACTGCTTCAGTGCAGAAAACAATTTCGAGTCCTTATTCTTGAGACGATGGCCTTCATCCACTATCTACAAGATTGGTGAGAATTCAGGAAACAAACACACATAAGATCTAAGCAATGAACCAAAACAGTCAAAAAGAGGTACCATGGTCTCCCAGGTTATTGCCTTCAACGACCCATTATCTATGTTGATCATTTCATAAGACGTCAATAGCACATCAAATTTTATCCTATCTTGCTTACTTTCACCTGACCCATGACTTGACTTCTTCTTCTTGTCTTTCTTATGAGACTTAGGAAAGTAAAATTCAAATTCTCGTATGACAGCACGAGAAGCAGCCGTTCCAACATACATAACCTGCAAAAATTAGTGGTTACCTTATTACTTTGCACAACACACTTAGATAAAAACGATATAAAATTATTGGAAATTGAGAGATCTTGTAACGTACGACATTCATATGAGGTGCCCAAGTGGCAAACTCACGTTCCCAGTTCCGCAATGTAGAAAGTGGTGCTACTACAATATGTGGAGCGACATTCTCTTCATATAGAGAGGCTAGAAAGGCAATACTTTGTATCGTTTTTCCTGAAATAGAACGTAATAATAACTTTAAGTTTGTAACTAGCATACATGTAGAAGAAAAATGGAGAAAAGAGAAAACATACCAAGACCCATCTCGTCAGCTAGTATCACGTGTGTTTGTTTAGACCATGAGAAACGCAAGAAGTTTAATCCTTCAAGCTGATATGGATGGAGCTCACCTATAATTGCATAAAAAAGAATTGCCACATCTTAGTAACCAAATTAAAAGACTAACTAAAGCATTGTTTGGTAAACCAAAGTAGCTTATTTTTTGTGTACATGTTTGGATGGACAAAAAGTAGCTTATAAGCTAGCTTTTTGATAAGCTACTTGGAGAGAGCTTTTTGTAGCTTTTTCCAATTATACCCTTATTAATATTAATTATTATACCCCAATATACCCTTTTTGGTCCTTTTACATACCCATAAGCTAGTTTTTGCCAAACATAATTTGTTTATAAGCTAGTTTCCCAAACATAGCCTAAATCAAAATAGATATCGTATACCTCCAGGAAGGAATTCCGGACTCTTATCAAATTGCTGAAAATCTTTTAATTTCTTTCTTGAGTCTGTCGCATCACGAGTGTTGCTTTTCTGCTTCCTTAGCTTCCGATATCTCGACTGCAATCTATTAAAATTCTCAATTTGTTGCTGAAATGACGAGATATCCGACTCTGATTCCCAATAACATTCATCATAGTTAAGTCCCACCCATTTGACATAATATTCCTTCTCCTCCTCGTCTTGCCTGATTCATCCACCAGATATCAACCATCCTTAGTTTATATTGTCAATAAACCACATTCTTAAACAAAAAGAGAATAAGAACTAGAAGATAGACCAAAAAATACATGACAGAGAAAATACTTTATAATTTCAAGAAGGCCAATATAAGAGCTGAGACTAATCCCTAAATGACACCTCTCTTTCACTCATCATATACTTTGAGTTACAATGCATGTTTAATTGTATTAAACTAAGACTGATATTTCGGAAAGTTGACCTGCAAGCAAGAATCCGATCAACCATCGTATACTCTGGCCTAATTGGGACAAAATCATCTTCAGAATTGCTGCCAACAGGCATCTGCTTGCGGAAATTGTTTACTTTTGTCCTTAAGCGAGGCAGCTCCTTGTAAGCTTTTATAAACTCCTTTTCTGGCACCCTGAAATACAAATGATTTTGAAAAAAAAACATTGGAATTAATTACTAAGAATCTCATCAAGATTTTTTTTTTGATCAATAGGAATAAACCAACCAAATCCAATCCACTAACTCAAAGGATAAGTTGCTGCCCACACACGAACAACATCAAATTCACTAAAGATGCTAATTTCAACCAAGAAAAAGATGCACTACAAACCGTTTAACTCTGTGAAAATTGTATCATGACTGCATACTTATGCTAGTCGACAAAACTATCTTAGAAAACATGAAGGGTTTAAAAAATAGCTATGAGTAGAAATACCATGTACAGTGGAGATAAGATAATCCTTTCCACTTCACAAGATATTGTTTCACAAATATCTGCTTTGAACCCAGCTTGGAGGCATCACTATCATCCGCAACCGTGGGCCGCATTTCACAGTCCAAAATCTTTTCTATATCATTCAGAGGGTTAACCTGTGTGTGCGCAATACATAATCATAATCAAATTGTACTATTTAACTGTCAAAAAGACAAGCAGTTCGTATAATTATTTCAGAAACGTACGCATTTCGGACACCTCCAGTTGGAAGGAAGGGGGGCTTTTAGAGGCGGTAGTAAACACTTAGGGTGGTACTCGTAAGTGCACGTTTCACAAACGAGTAGATTCCCGGATTCACCACACGCATGACATGACTCCTCTTTCTGTAACCAAATGACAACACGACTTAATGAATATGTGCCAAGTGGAGGAAATCTTTAAGGATGGAAAACTTGGAAAACATTTAGAGGTACCGCGTCATCTCTGACAATCTTCTCATATTGCTCTGGCTTCTTGGATTTACCGTGCAGGAGGTCTGCCTCATCATCAGACTCATCCAAACTATAGCGGGGCCTTGAATCCGATCTAACACGAAGTCTCTCGACTAAACTACTCATCCTCTGCAAAGTGACCAGCAAGTTTATATTTTTCATTCACCCATAAAAGATAATAATAAGTGGTTACAACAGCAAGCCACTATCATCTCAAAGAACATCATAACAACACATTTAAATTGGCTAACATACTACCCCGAAAAGGTAACATGAAAAAGAAATCTTAAAATAATAGATTTATAGCAGCGAGTGTAGAAGATGCAAGAAGGCATCTCCTTGGACCTCCTGGTGAATGTTTACAAGGAAAAATTCTTATAAATAGCAGAATATCTATGAAGTTTGAACCCTCTTATCAAACGCAATATTTTGTGATTAGTTTAGGCTTTCACTATAAACTATCAGTACCAATGTACAATAAAGCTATGTGTGCACAATTTGTGTAAAAAGGAAAGTGTGCAACTAAACACAGAAAATTATAAAAGCTTCTGACTGAGATCAGATTTTCACTTAAATCGTCAGTATAATAATGCTATGAATGCACCAAAAGTTTGTCAAAAAAGATTCTCCGCTCTGCTCCTACTCCAAGCAAGTAACTAAACACAGAAAATTCTAAAATGACCACCACAACTACCCTCAAATGATAAACAGAAGATGTAGCAACGATGTACCCCTTTTTAATTAAGTTAACGCTTGCTGGGTCCTTTAAAGTAATCCTGGTAACAAGAAGGCCAATTACATTCTCCTATATAAGTTAAACTCAACAAGAAATCCATACGTACAAAAGGGAATACTAGTGGTTAAGACGCACTATGTTTCATAACTACATAGCCAGACTCAAATTCCTTGATATTCCAGAACCTAGAACTAGTTGTACGAAACCCAAAGATACATTAATTAAGCGCTGCACTCCGTTCATAAATAAATGTAAACGGAGTAGCAACATAAAACCACCATAGAGTAGGCCTTCAAAATAAACTCAAAACAGACCCAGAAAGGATGTCAATTGAAAATCAACAATCATTTTAAGAACAAGGTTGGCCAAAACTAGTTAAAACATTAAACACTGACCATACTCAAAAGCCCATTGATGGCATCAGGGATTCCCACCACAGGACTAAATTGTATAAAGGCATATCAGGTCCTTTTTTCACAAGCAACTAGAGTAAAAGCCCTAATATACAAATAGCATTAACCAAATTAAAGTTACACAATTGAAGAATCCTAAAATAGAAAATCACAAGAGACCACCAAAATGAATGCCACTTGAGGGATAACATTCCATTTCTCATAGGATTGTTACAAACAACTACACATTTGCACCTGATTCAACATAGATTCCCATGATTAAAAAATTAGGGTTTCTAACAAATTGGCAAAAAGGAACCCCACTTCTACAAACCATGAACAAAATGTAACAAAAAAAACCCTAAAAGCAACTCAAATGAGCCCAATTTGAACCAACCAATCTATCCCAAAAGTGTTTAACAAAACTTACCTAAAAACAACGATCTTGCAACTTCGTACCAAACTCAAACCCACGTGAATGAGATTTAGGGTTTCAAACCCAAATTTCAGCAAGAAATCACAACTGCAACGAAATTGGGAATTAGGGTTTTCATCAAATCTGAAGTTTACGTGTGTCTGTAAGTAATCATAAGCAAAAAAAACAAAGATAGTGATGGATAATTGACCTGATGATGACCAATTTCTGTAATTTCAAATCCAATTTCTTGAAATTAGGAAGTGAAGAAATTTGGGGAAAACCCTAAATTGGGAGAAAAAAATGGTGATAGATTTGATTTCCCCTAATCTCTGTGTGTGTTTTTCTTTACCTTTTGTTTTACCTGATTTCTTTACTAGGGTTCTTTTTATATTAGAGAAGAAAGAGGTTTCAGGCAATAAAGATAATGTATTTACATAATTAAATACACACATATATTAAATTATAATATCTTCTTGAGAAAATACATTGTTTTTATATTTTATTTAATTAATTACTTATTCCAATATTTTTGGTTGATAAAAAATTTAAATTGAAATATCTAGATATTTCTTTACTAAAATAGAAAATGAGTATGTATAAATGTGAAAATATATTATTTATTATTATAGGGATATAAATATATAGAGATAGATTACATAAAGGAACATAAATGACAATGTTGTTAGGTTATATATGGTTCTCTTTTATTTTTGTTTTTGTTTTGAATTATGAAAATCTTTTGTGATGGGCCAAGAAAAGGCAACTTAGGATGAGAAACTAAGTCCATACATTCAACTTTTATGATAGTTTGATATGAGTTTGTGAAGACGAAAAGTTATGGTAAGTGGGTGTGACTAGTATTATATAACGGGGAAGGGGTATGGGTGGTCATAATCATAGTATATAGATTAGGTGGTTGAGTTGTTGTTCGTTCATTATGTTCCTTTGTATTCTCGTTAAATTTGCTTTGTTAAGTTTCACATATGCCTCATACATGAAGGGGCATTTTGTTGTTGTGCATATTTTGATTTGTACAAGCTTTTAAGGAATTTAAGAGGAAAAAAAGCACCATTTCTCTTTTCTCTATCTCCCCAATCTTCGATGTCCACAAACCAAAGAGCGCGTCACACGTGCGCACGCGCGCACACACACACACACACACTCACGCTAAATTCCAACTGTAATCACCAAAACTTAAAGTCAAGCATCTCGCATTGAAGCTTCGCTTTCTTTTTTTTGGAAGAGGTATCCCAAACCACATTGGGACCGGAGCTTTCGAAGGAAACAACAGCAGGCAACAACATTATGGGAGGAAAGAGGTGCGAGTGTAATCCATACATATGCATTCTCATTTGCTAATGGATACATATGTACTGATTTACCTCCCCTATGATGACCGTGAGACGGATGCTATGGGACGCCGCAGAGGATGGCATCTGCCCTTTTTATTATGGGAGGGAAGAGTTCTAAGGAAGAAAGAGGGAGATTATCATGATTGGTTCGTTATGGAAAGGCTAACTGGTCTTGACATATTGTAGAAATCTTACATCGATTAACATTACATAAATAATTCTGATTATTTTTTATAGAAAATGAAATAAAATAGCAAGTGAGACCAAAATATCCATGATTTAACAAAAGTAAAAGCTCACAAATCAAAGACAAAAAACTTACTTATAACAAAAATAAAAACAGCAAGGACCATGTCCATAATTTTTAAGACCAGACACAAATTTTATAATTTTCACATAACCATAGGGACTAAATTTGTAATTGCTCTAAAAAGACACGAAAATGGAAACAGGGTCCAACGGTCGAAAAGTATCTATCTTCAATTTTAGGTAATCACACATTATTTTTTCTGTTTTTTTTTTCTAAGGTATCAATCTTTCTTTGTGTTTTTGTCCATAATTCCAACTTCTTTTTAGATTATTGATTTAAATTTTTTTCATAAAGTTTGTAGCAGGAGGTTGACATGGAGGACATATTTATAGAACCAGTTATCAAAGGAGTATATATCTTTGGGGGATAATGTGGTAATTTAATAGTTGTTGAATGGTCTTCTTTCCCTTAATTTCTATATATCATTTTTTTTTTGTCTATTTGTGGGATCACTTTTTAACTTCTATAAGCATCTAACCCTTTCAAAGTCTATTAGTTTAACTTCTGGGATCATATAATCATCATCTCCCTTTTGCAAATCAAGGAGGGGTGGGCTCAAGGCCTGTGATTTCTAATTTCCTGATTCTTAAATGTATAATCTTTTTCTTTGATTCTTATATTCATTCTGATCTAATTTTGATCCTTTGGTTTTTAATGGTTATTGGTTGTTAGTGTTTCTTGAAATGTATGAGCATTGATGGACTTAATTGTATTCTAATGATATATAAAATACATTTCCTCAACTTGGTTTTACAAAATATGGAAGAAAGAGAGTTGATGGTGATTAAATGTTTATTGACAATCTGCCAAGAGGATCCAAATATAATAGAGCTGATTGATGCTTTTTCTCATAAATGGAACTTACATCTTGTTCTTGAGCTAATGGAGACTGATCTTGAAGCTGTTATATTGGATAGGAAAACCGTTCTTTCTTTCGCCCACCAATATAAAGTCATACCTGCAAATGACATAGAAAGGACTTGCCTTCTACCACAAAAAAATGGGTTTTGCATAGGTAAACTCGGACCAATCTATTATCGTATTTTGGGGTGATTTACTTTTTTAACCATCGTACATGATACTTTATAGCAAAACAACCATTTGGAAATTGTAAAAACTAAAAACTCTGCATTTAAATTTTAGTATTGCAACTGCTATATATTTTGGGATGAATTAGATTCCTTATAGGTTCTGTTTAGGCAATTTCTTGTGAAAACATCAACTGGTTTCGATACCATTGACAACCAAGGTCATATTTGTTTGTGTTTTTGTTCATAATTCCCAATTATCTTCGATTATTAATTCGAATTTCACAAACTTTGTAGGAGTGAGGTTGAAATGGAGGACATATTTGGAGCGTGTCGACAAATGTTTACCCGGGCTGGGCTTCAAACAACTGAATGGTACAATCTGCAATCAAGAATGCCAAATAGCTATAGTTTTAGTAAAGTTGGAGATGCACATGCACCAAGTAAGAAAGTAGTCCAAAAAAATAAAAAAATATATAGTTGGAATATGTTTTTATGCAGCTGAGCTACATGACCTGCTTTTACTTGTTCTCTGTGATATATTTTTGAACTAAATCTTGCTGTATGTTACAGAACTCTGTTATCAGCTACATCATATCTCTGCATAAACTTGGAAGCACACAACCCACTTAGTTTCTACAGGCGTCTTAAGTCTCTTTCTTGTACTTAGTTGGAATATGTTTTTATGCAGCTATCTTTAGTAAATGTACAAGAGCATAACGGTAGACATACACACACAGCCACACATACTTTATGCAAGAAAATTTGATCGTTTGCGGTCTTGCTAACATATTTTATCGATAGTTTTTGGTGTTCTTCGTTTCTTGAAATTGCGTAGTTAGTCTTATAGCTATCTAATAGGTACATAAGACATACAGAACCTATAGAAAACAATGTAAGAAAATAGAGAGTTTCAGGGGTGGAGCCTGAAAACACTATAAGAAATTGATAATTCTGATGTTGGCAATAGTATTTTAAATACTTGTCAATAGACATTAGACAATAGCAATTCAAAGGGAGTTGGAAAAGAAGACTCAAGTTAGACTGAAGTCATGATTCAATGTTTGACTTTATGACTTTAAAGGACCTGATAGCCTAAATCCAACTCACTTGTATAGACTGTATAGTAGGGTTAAATAGAAAAATAAAAATTTAGTAAAATATAAATCCCTTCCACTTAAGCTTAATGCTCACAGAGAATCATAAAATAATAAGAGCACTTATGGGTTGTCACATAGGGTGTTACATATATGTTCTTTATCAAATTAAAAAAATGTAAGAAAATTGATGGTTTCAAGGTTGGAAATAGTATTTTAAACACTACAAGAAAAAAGATTTTTAGAGAAGGATTTGAAAACGTATCTAAAAATGATTTTTTACACCTTTTCTTACAAATGTGATAAGTTTAATAGAATATAAGCTTTTCCTAGCTAAAACCCTCCTTAAAACCTTTTATTACCGTTATATACGGAAGGTTGTTGATGGAAGTAAAGCTTCTCTAAAACTTTTAGAGAACTTTTTCAAACTTTTAAATACAAAAGAAAACCTTTTGGTGAGAAGCATGCACACTTTTGGTTACATGGCCGGTCATGAAATAGTAGTTCAGATCATCAAAAGAGAGAAACAAAATTAATTTAAAACTACAATACCTTGTTCATGAAATTGATAAATAGATATTGTTTATAGTTTGAACACCGAAAAAAGCAATACGTTGTATTTTGAATATTTGATTTCACATTTCTATATGAACGATAGTTTTTAATACAAAAATAAAGTATGATAGACTTTATTTTACCTTTTGTTAAGCTATAATAAAGTTTTATGACAATTTCCGGGATGAAAATGTTATTTGGTCCTAAAGGCAATCCACTACGTTCCAATAATTCATAAACCCATTAACCCATTAAGGATTACCATAAAGAAGTTGTCTTCTTCACTAAGAAACTAACAACTTTTTCATTAACCACAAATATTACATAGGTGTACATATATATAGAGTATGAACAATCACAACCTTTCATGGTGTGACAATTGTCATATAAAATTAAATTAATAACTCAAAGTTTAGATTATTTAAATTCAACATAAAATATGCTCATTCAATAATGCGCCTATCTTTGCCTTTTGCTTTATTCTTCCTTACCATCTTTATATTCTTCTCCACTTCTCTTCTATCATCAATAATTTCCTTCATCATTTGATATTATCAAAAATCATAAATATGTCTTCTATCAAAGAGTTTGAACACCTTAGAATTCCCCTTCAAGCCATAAAATTGGCCACCAACAACTTTGGTGATGATAACTATATTAGTCGAGGTGGATTTGGTAAAGTTTACAAAGGAGAACTCGCCCACACCGGAGGCCAGGTTATGGTTGCGGTCAAACGTTTAGATACGACACTTGGACAAGGGGCTCCTGAGTTTTGGAAAGAGATCATGATGCTTTCCCGTTACAGACATAAAAATCTTGTATCTCTCTTGGGTTATTCTGATGAAGATGGTGAGAGTATCCTTGCATACGAGTATCTACCGAACAAAAGTCTCGACATGTATCTTAGTAGCACAACTCTCTCCTGGATCCAACGTCTCAAAATATGTATCGGGGCAGCTCGTGGCCTAGAGTATCTTCACAATCCCGGTATCACAACACAAAGAGTGTTACATCGGGATATAAAGAGCTCCAACATATTATTAGATGAAAATTGGAATGCCAAGATTTCAGATTTTGGGCTTTCCAAATTCGGACCAGCCAATCAACAACATACATTTCTTATATCCCACGTAGCAGGTACTTTCGGGTATTGTGATCCACTTTATGTGGATACAGGGTATTTAACAAAAGAATCTGATATCTACTCCTTTGGGGTAGTATTATTCGAAGTCTTGTGCGGAAGGCTTTGCTTTGCAAATTACGATGATAATCGTCGATTTCTTTCGAAGTTGGCACAAAAGTGCTACGAAGAAAAGAAGATAGATACAATTGTCCATAGTTGTCTACAAGAGCAAATATCACCAAATTGTTTAAACAAGTTCTCAAGAATCGCATATCGATGCTTACATAGAGATCGCAAAGCACGTCCACGTATTGCTGATGTTATCAAGCAACTTGAAATTGCCCTTCAAGATCAAGTAAGTTTTTATTTTACATACAAATGATTTTTCCTTTGCTCATATAAGAAAATAATGAATACTTATTTGAATTATTTTTTCTCTAGGAGAGACATGACTTTGAGAAGGAAAAGAAGTTGAAATCTCATGGAGAAATTGAACAAGATTCGGAAGGCAGGTATTTTTACGGACCAGGCGACATGAAAGCAAAAGAGGTTTACAATGAAGAATTTCATTCAAAGGTGGATGGTGCTGGTGGTGATGATGGTGGAGAAGACTACAATGGAGATGAAACAAGTCAACTTGGTGACAAGAGGAGAAGATTAAACAATCATCAAGTGAAATTATTGGAAAAAAACTTTGAAGTTGATAACAAGCTTGATCCAAATAGGAAAATCAAGTTGGCCCAAGAATTGGGATTGCAGCCACGGCAGGTGGCGATTTGGTTCCAGAACCGTCGTGCACGGCGGAAGACAAAACAGTTGAAGAAAGATTACGATGTTCTTTATTTTTTTTGAAAACGGCAAATCAAGTTAAAAGATAGCCAGAGGCTAACAAAAGAAAGATTACATGGACCCAAGACAAGAGATGGGGGACGATCTCCACTTGGCTGGGCTTTTACGACTCCCCTTACATCTGAATAACATCCAACTAAAAGAGTTCTCGACTATTCGATCAAAAAGATCATTAAGACTAAGCTTAGATCTACCAAACACAAAATTATTACGATTACGATGTTCTTAAGTCGAGCTATGATGCTCTTGTGCAAAATTATCATAAAGTTGAGCCAGACAAATAGGTCATTTAAGATATTATTTTGTTTTTATAACCTCTTAATTATCATCATTATCAATTAATAACATAAGATTATTTATGCTTACAATTTCTAATTATCAAAAAAGAACTTACGGTTCTATGGGGAGTTTTTAATCTTAGTGACAAATTTTGTTTTGTTTTTAATTTTAGTGGTAAATAAATGGAGTACTTCAAGGATGTTATTTGGGTTTTCCTTTGACCTCCTTCCTTAATATATAAGCAGCTAATTAATTCTTATACAAAACAAAATAGATGGAGGACTCTAAGGATGTTATTACGGTTTTCCTTTAGATTTGGTTGTAATTTTAAACTTTGCTTTCATGATTTTTGATTTGTCAACCCGTTTCTGACCCGGTGGCCTGTCAACCCGCGATATGACCCATCACGGGTTAGAGTTAAAGATTTCGACACGATTAATTAAACAGGTCGTGTCTAGATGTATATTTTTGACCTACTAACCTGTGAGATACAAAAGCACAACCCGATTACCGCTAATTTGTTTGTGACTTTGTGTGGTGTTTCTCACAAATGAATTACGGTTTTAAAATTACGTTTATATATGGTCACTCTGATTTTATTTTTTCTATTTTAGTCCCCGTTAAAACCCACTTTTTGATTTACCTTACACCCACCTTTTTTCTAACATGGCTTACAACTGATCATCGATTCATCATTAAATTAATTATTTGTTATTATTTTATTTTTAACAGTTATTGATATTGAATTATTATTTACATGTTTCTAATATTTATTATTATTATATCTTGATTAACTAACGTAACTTTACTTTTAGCTTTATTGATGAACTTTATAATAACTAAAAGAATACTATATTACTTATCAAATCAATTATTATTATAATTATTTAGTAAATATTGTTTTTATACATTTTTTATAACTAAGGACAAAGGATTAATTAGCTACTTGTATTTTGAATATTACATATCACTTATTTTAGCATTTGTTATAATAATTTTTATGACAATCTTTCATAAAAAACAATGGATGCAAATATTATTTGGCCCTAAAGGCAATCCAATAATTCATAAACCCGTTAAAGCATGTTGATTCAATAATGTGCCTATCTTTTGCTCTGTGCTTTTTCTTTCCCTACCATCATCTTCTTCTCCACTTCTCTTCTATTATCTTTTATTTCCTTCATCATTCCATATTACCAAAAAATCATAAAGATGTCTTCTATTAAAGAGTTTGAACACCTTAGAATTCCCCTTGAATCCATAAAATTGGCCACAAACAATTTTGGTGAAGATAACTACATCAGTCGAGGTGGATTCGGGAAGGTTTACAAAGGAGAACTCGTCCACTCCGGAAGCCGAGTTACTGTTGCTGTGAAGCGCTTAGATCCGACACTTGGACAAGGAACCCCTGAGTTTTGGAAAGAGATCATGATGCTTTCCCGTTACAAACATGAAAATCTTGTATCTCTCTTGGGATATTCCGACGAGGGTGGTGAGAATATCCTTGTATATGAGTATCTACCCAACAAAAGTCTAGACATGTATCTTAGTAGCACCACTCTCTCTTGGATCCAACGTCTTAAAATATGTATTGGGGCGGCTCGTGGACTAGAGTATCTTCACAATCCTGGTAACATTACACACAGAGTGTTACACCTTGATATTAAGAGCTCCAACATATTGTTAGATGAAAACTGGAAGGCCAAGATTTCAGATTTTGGTCTTTCTAAATTCAGACCCGCTAACCAAGAATTCACATTTCTTATCTCCAGTGTCGCTGGCACGATTGGGTATTGTGATCCACTTTACATGGATACAGGATTCTTGACAAAAGAATCTGATATATACTCCTATGGGGTAGTGTTATTTGAAGTCTTGTGCGGAAGGCTCTGCTTTGTAAATTACAATGATAATCGTAGATTTCTGTCTAAGTTGGCACAAAGGTGCTATGAAGAAAAGAAAATAGATACAATTGTCCATACTTGTCTACAGGAGCAAATATCACCAGATTGTTTGGATAAGTTCTCAAAAATCGCGTATCGATGTTTACAGACAGATCGTAATGAACGTCCGTCTATAGCTGAGATCATAAAGCAACTTGAAGCTGTACTTCTAGATCAAGTAAGTTTCATTTAAGATGCAAATGCATTTTCCTCTGCTCATATTTACAAATGATGAACATTTCTTGGAATTCAACTTTCTGTAGCTGAGACATGATTTTAAGAAGGAAAAGAAGTTGGAATCTCATGGACAACTTGAACAAGACATTCCTCTTGGTGGTACATTTGAGGAGGAGTTGAAAGCATACGTTGATGATCATTGGCTTCGTGATACGACAATAAAAGGTCAGATTTTTTGATGTCTCAATAAGTATAGATGTTTAGAAGGAACACATATAATTAAACACTATAAATTGATATAAACAGTTTAAAAAAAATAGTGTAAACTTTGGTGAAACAGTACGGACTTGATCTTCAACTCATTACACCTTTTTTAACACCAAATGAAAATACAATATTTACGATGCTGTATTCCATACTTGTAATTTACGGAGTGTGATTCAAATGACTAGAAATAAAACAATTATCTGTTTGCAGACACTCCATCATCGGATTACAGGACCAAACAGTTGCTTCCAGCTGAAACGAATTTGCAGAATGAGAAAGGGAAGAGGGTTATGGTCCTTGATGACAACGATGTTCTTGATTTAAAGCTTGGTCTTCAAGCGTACGCTGTAACCGAACATGATCGATTGGAGGGTAAAAGTGGAAAGAAGTCCAAGATTGCTGAAACAACTACACCGAAGGGTGCAGTTTGCCAGGTGGATGATTGTCTAACTGATTTAAGCAACGCCAAGGATTATCATAGAAGGCATTCGGTTTGTGAATTGCATTCTAGAGCCAGCAAAGCATTAGTGTCGAAAGAGATGCAGAGGTTTTGCCAGCAATGCAGCAGGTCTGTTCCTCCTATTTTTGACCGCTTGCAACTTGTATACAAGCCGTCGGTATAGTCTGTCGCAGATGTTGTCCGTCCGTCGGAAATTAGGTCCCTGGCTATATATTTTGCGACACCTAGGATGCGTTTACTTCCGGAAAAATTGTCTGTTTTCTAGAAAAAATTTCCACTAAAATTGAAAATTTAGAAAACTTGTTTACTAGATTCAATTTAGAAATTTTTTTCCAAGAAAACAAAATTTTCATTTTCAAAATTTATACTTGAATTAGAAAACTACTTTTTATAGTTTTCCGATTCTCATTTTCAATTGTCGTCCCCTTCTCGTCACCGGCCACCACCACCGTCGCCACCGCTGCGTCCGTTGCCACCGCCGGCGACGGCCACGGTCACCGCCGCCCACTGCTACCGCCCCCGCTACCACCGCCACCACCGTCGTTGCGCTACCGCCGTCCCCTTCGCGTCGCCGCGGCCACCGTTGCATCGACCGCCGCCGCCGCCCCATCGCCAACGCCGCGACCACCCTCCCACCGCCGCTGCCACCACCGCCCCACCGTCTCTGCCGCCACCGCCGCTGCCGAGGCCACCGCCACCGCCGCCGCCAAGGCGACTGAGGCCACTGCCACCACCGCCGAGGTGCCCAAGGCCACTCCCATCTCCGTCGAGGCCACCGCCTCCGCCGCCGAGGCCACCGCCACCACCGGCTTGGCCACCGCCGTCGCCATCGCAGCTACCGCCACCACCGCCGTCGCTGTAGATGCCACCACCACCGCCGAGGCCACCGCCTGCGCCGCCACCGCCGCCGCCGTGACCACCATCACCGCCGCCGTTGCAATAATTGGAAAAATGGAAAATGGAAAATGAAAAGTAGATGGAAAATGCACAGCTAAACGAGTATTCTAATTTTCTAAAACTGGAAAATGGAAACTCCATCATTCCAAGCAAACGAGTTTTCTAAAATTTTCTATGAAAATTGAAAATGAAAACCCAACTCCATTTTCTGAAAACGTTTTCTATGAAAATGAAAACAGTTTTCCACAAGTAAACGCACCCCTAACTTCCGACGTATTTCAGAATATCCGACGGGTTTCCGATGGTTTTTTCCGTAAATGTCATTTGTTTTGTACTGGTACGATATGTTACTGTTTTTAGTTAAAGCATCTGATGTGTTACACAGGTTCCATTTTCTTGAGGAGTTCGACAAAGGAAAAAGAAGTTGTCGTAGGCGTTTTCGAGGACATGATCAATGGAGGAGGAAGAAGGAAGAAGAGAGATCAGAAGCTACAATTAATAGCCCATTTTTTGAATGATGAGCATGTGATTGCTTCTATTCTAATGTACAATGAAAGTATTATCAAATCTATCGGTTTAATTAATTTCTTTATTTTTTTGTTTTTTTGTTTTTTGTTTTTCTTCTTCATATGGCAGTTTTTTTGAAGAGGTAAATTTAAAAATGGGTATAGGTTGCCATAAATTTAGATTAAAATTGTGTATACCTAGGTGGTCTTTATGTTCTATTAAGCATCTAACGTTTCATCTAGAAGCAAAAGTGTTGGTTTCACCTCCTAATACATGCCATTATTGTAGATGCAGATTTGAAGAGGTGTTTGAGGTTTTGACACAACAAGTAATTGTAATCAAGTGCAAGATTGAATGTCAAATGTTGTCACCAGATATAGATTACGCGTGTTTCCTTGTGTTCAAGCTTTCAGAAAATGTCGCGAGTTGCATTGTCCAGTAAAAGTGCGAGATCTACTCCACAGGAAAAACAAAGAAATTGGAATTACTTACTTTCGATTCCCAAGCGTATGGAATTTACGTGATACTGATTCGGTTCCAAGAATGAGAGAAGACCGATGGATGGAGGTTAAGGTATGGAAATTTAACTCAAATTCTCAGTTTGTATTCCTATAAGTTTGAAACTCATAAGTTACGAAGGAACTATGGCCGCCTTATTGTATGTGGTCTTGAGATCCGACCAATGTGGTCTTGAGTTACGAAGGAACTATGGCTGGCCTTATTCCTAGAATGTATGAAAAAAAATTCTGGCCATTTTTTTTTGTTGATAACGCTAACGCATTTTAATTTTCCGACTATTGTGGCCATTGTGGCATCAGAATAGTGGTAAATTTGTTGCAATGTGAAGGTTATATGTTCTTAGGTGCATGTATATATAGACTACATAATGCGTTAAACTGAAACGTATTCATTGAATGAGTTTTACCATTTATTGATAATTATTTGTTACATTTTCTAGCTATAATAACTAGGGAAAACATGGAAATTGGACAATAAAAACGTCTAACTATTATATTAATCAAACACTACTAAAAAAAATAAGGGTATTTACCGATGGCAGAAACAATCGGTAAACCGTCAGAAACAAGTTTAACCGATGATTTTCCGACAAAA
Source organism: Centaurea solstitialis (assembly GCA_030169165.1). Lineage (NCBI taxonomy): Eukaryota > Viridiplantae > Streptophyta > Magnoliopsida > Asterales > Asteraceae > Centaurea > Centaurea solstitialis. Next base: position 105,317,780 of record CM058042.1, on the reverse strand, counting down.
ACGAGCGTCTATAAAAGGCTGGTCGTAAAATGCTAGCTACGGTTTTCCGACGACTTTTTGTTGGGTCCGGGTTTATGGGGTCCGGTTCCAGCATCCTCCGAGCCTTCGAACTCAAGGTTAGCCGAGACACTCGGTCTATAAAGATTAAGGGCAATGCCTTTGATACCAGGAATTCCTTTTGTCCTAGTGGTAGCGCCCTTCGATCCTAACACTTTTATAGACAATTAATAAACCGTCGGTAAATTCTGATTGCTTTTAGCAGTCGGTACGGTAATACACTGTTTTTATGTAGTGAAATGTATGCATGCATGCCGCTGATACTGTCTAAAGATTCTGGATCCACCATTGCTTGTAGCCTTGTCCCTGTCGAAAGGGAGGAACCCTAGGCTCGAGGTTCTCAATCTTGCATTCATGAAAAATCCCTCGAATCCAGATTTTGAGAAACTGGTGCCATTCCCTGATTTCGTGGTCATTTTTGCTATTCTTGTTGTTGGTTTTCTACATCTATTATTGGTTTGCTATTCTTGCTTTACAGGAGATTATTTTGAAAAGAAAGATATAGCTCATCACTTGCAAAGCCTTCTAAATCTCTTTTCCCCTTTTCTCTCTTAAAAAAACCATCAAACTTGGCTTGATAGAATCCAATCTTTGATCATAACTAAAATTGTTTCCATGCTATAATGACTTTAATTTGCCTCTTGAAGTTATATTTGTTGGGTGCATCTCTACTACAATTTTCACATAAAACTAAGCCTCTGCCCTGTGAAAGGAAATGAAGGCAATTATGGTGGATAAAACTAACAAGACTTTTCATAATTTCAACCTACGATAAACTCCAATTTTGTTGAGTGTAAGTTCATAGCCGTATCACAAGAAAACGACATAATTTTTTATTTTTTTGAAAACGGCAAATCAAATTAAAAGATAGCCAGAGGCTAACAAAAGAAAGATTACATGGACCCAAGACAAGAGATGGGGGAAGATCTCCACTCGGCCGGGTTTTTACGACTCCCCTTACATCTGAATAACATCCAACTAAAAGAGCTCTCGACTATTCTATCAAAAAGATCACTAAGACTAAGCTTAGATCTACCAAACACGAAATTATTACGATATCGCCAGATGAAAAAGCAAGTGATCATGAGTATAGCTTCAACACCCTTTCTAAAAGCCTTTGTGGTACGGGAAGAAATGATACCGTGCAATATCTTCTGTTGACAAGAGCATAGATAAACATAGAAATTATTGTTGATAAGTAGGAAAGGATTGTGATCATTATGGAGTCCTTGATTGTAGGAGTAATTTACGTAATTATGTTGTAAAAGTTATTATATATTTGTGTACCATCTAGGAATGAAATATCAATTTACACAAAAACACTTTGTATTGCTCTTTGATTACTCGTCTTTATGGTATCAGAGCCTACAAAAAAATCCTTTGAACCTGCAAACCACGTACGAATGGCTGGTGACAAGGGAGATGCGTCAACCAAAAACCCGGTAATCGTCCAGAATGTCCAGGACGCCCCGTTTCCGACTGGTATCACCCTTGACGACACGAACTACCCACTCTGGTCTCAATTAATGGAGATGCGCATCGGGGCACGAAATAAATCCGACTTTATCACCGGAAAAACACCGAAGCCCAAGAACGGAGATAAAAAGCACTTGAAGCTTGGCTGATAGACAACAATCGAGTCAAAAGCTGGCTGATTGATTCGATGTCTCCTTCCTTGATCCACCGGTTTATCAGGCTACAGACGGCGGCTGAAATCTGGGAGGCAGTCGAAAAAACCTTCTTTGACGGAACTGATGAAACTCAACTATTCGAACTTAACAGGCGATCATTCAACACCCGACAGGGTGGACGTGCACTGCCGACGTACTACAATGAATTGGTGAGTATCTTTCAAGAAATCGATACTCGAATCACTACACAGGAAGAAACGGTAAATTAAACTGTTTCAGTAAAAAAGACAATCACTCGTCTTCGTGTACACATATTCTTAGCGGGACTGGATGCGGAATTCAGTCAAGCCAGAAGCGAAATCCTTAGAAAAGACCCTCCGTTAAGCCTGGAATCTAGTTATGCTTACGTAAGAAAGGACTACAGTCAACGACAAACCATGGAGGAGCCTAAAGTTGAACCTGACAGCCTGGTACACATGGTCTCGCGTAATGGTCCAAAAAAAGGAAAAAACATAGCCGGAAAAAGAAACTTGTTTACTTGTACTCATTGCGGAGAGGAGGGCCACTCGAAACAACGATGTTATGAAATTATAGGCTACCCGGAATGGTGGGATTTCACGAAAAAACCAAGGAAAAAAGTCGGTCAAGCAACTGTTGTAACAACAGCTCAGGATGTTCCAATGGCGGCCCACACCACCTACGCCATGTCAGACTCAAGTATGTCTTGTAACACCCAAACGAAAATTGATAATAATTGGATCATAGACACGGGTGCCACTGATCACATGATAAATGATAAACAACTCTTAACCTCATCATGTACCCCTATGCAAAGTGTGATTCAAACTGCAAGTGGGAAAACCGAAAAAGTTATAAGTGTTCGTGTATCAAATTCTATGAACCTTGATTCAGTTCTTGTAGTCCCATCCTTATCATCTAACCTGTTATCCGTCAGTCAAATTACAAAAGCCCTTATGTGATTTTCGGCCAAATTACTGTGTGTTTCAGGACATAGCAACACACAAGACACTTGGTTGTGGTACTAGGAAGGGAAGATTATACTACTTGGAGGATGATTCTAGGAGTCAAGCGTTTCATACAAGAATAAAAGAAGCAAATAAGTCTATGGCGATGTTGTGGCACCGTCGCTTAGGACATTTATCATTTGGTTATCTCAAAAAATTAAAACCAAAGTTGTTTTTAAATTTAGTTGAAAGTGAATTTAAATGTGGTATTTGTGAGTTAGCAAAGAACACAAGGATTTCGTATGTTTCTAGTGATAATAAAGTTTCTGTTCCACTTATCAAAATACATTCAGATGTATGGGGACCTGCCCCAATACCAACACCGAGTGATGCTCGTTATTTCTTTACGTTTATTGATGAGTGTACTAGAATGGTTTGGGTTGCTTTGTTAAAAAATAAAAGTGATGTGCTGATTGCTTTTAAAGAACTTTACCACCGTATCAAGACTGAATATAGAGTAGACATCCAGATTTTGCAATCGGATAATGGTGGTGAATACATAAATCATGAGATGGCTCGTTTTTGCCAAGAAAACTCTATCCGATAACAAACCTCTTGTGCCCGAACTCCCCAGCAAAATGGCCTGGCGGAAAGACGGAATAGACAGTTACTTGAAATTGTATGTGCTTCATTGTTTGACATGAATGTACCCCGAGATTTATGGGGAGAAGCCGTTAGGTCGGCTGCATATCTCATGAATAGGACGCCATCTCGAGTGCTAGATTTTGCTACACCTTTACAAAAGTTACAGGAACTTGTGAAACAACCCATCAACCTAGGACTCGAACCGTGAATATTTGGTTGCACCGCATATGTTCATCAAAACACGGGTAAACTCGAACCAAGGGCAATAAAGTGCATGTTTATAGGATATGCAACTCAGAAAAGGGCTATAGATGTTATAATCCGCTCGATAAGAAAGTGTATGTGTCTCGTGATGTGTCGTTTCACGAAACTACAAAATACCATGGAGGTGAGAATTCACTTCAGGGGGAGATGAACGAAGAAGTAAATTCCCAAGATATAACCGAGTTTGTTATGGAGGAAAATTTCGAACAGCAAGGAAATGATCAAAATGATCATTCACACAACGGAACTCCATCTGGTCGGGAAATTGATCCCGAAATTGAATCCGACTTTGATGGGCATGAACCAACAAGTGATGGGCCTGAACTAACAAATCACGAAATTTTTGATGTTATGCAGGATAACGAAGAAGCCCGGGCCCAAGATCTTGGAGCGAGTGCCGAAAATGTTGAGCCTGAGGCCCAAGATTTCCAGGAATTTCGTTCCACTCACTCATCAGGGATATCAGCTTCCTGTTAGGAGTACACGAGGGATTCCGAAGCGCCAATACCGACCTGATTTAAACGCCAAGGCAAAATACCCGATCGGAAATTATATTTCATACCATCGTCTAGCAAAATCACATGTATCTGCCATCAAAAGATTATCCAGTGTAGTAATCCCACGAGACGTACAAGAAGCCATGAAAGACAAAAGATGGAAGAAAGCAATAATGGAAGAAATTGAAGCATTGAAAAAAATCAAACCTGGGATCTCGTGACATTGCCTCAAGGAAAGAAAGTAGTGGGTTGCAGATGGATTTTTACCGTAAAATTGGACTCTAATGGAAATATTGATCGGAATTTTAATCTCTAAGGATATACACAGAAATATGGCATCGATTATGGAGATACTTTTGCTCCGGTAGCAAAAATGAACATGATGAGAATTTTAATCTCCATAGCTGCAAATGAAAACTGGCCTTTGAAACAATTCGACTTGAAAAACGCATTCTTGAACGGATACTTGGAAGAAGAAGTATACTTAGAGCCTCGTCATGGTATAAATTGTAGTGGAAAAGTATGTAAACTTAAAAAGGCGTTGTATGGTTTAAAATAGTCGCCTCGGGCATGGTTTGGTAGATTCTCAGCATTTATGAAGAAGATTGGATACAAACAAAGTGACGCTGACCATACCTTGTTTGTTAAAAATGCAAACAAAAAGATTACGGCTCTCATTGTATATGTGGATGACTTGGTGGTAACTGGAAATGACGATTACGAACTCAAGGATCTTCAATCCCGTCTTGCCACAAAATTCGAGTTAAAGGACTTAGGTCCATTGAAGTATTTTTTGGGTATTGAAGTGTCAAGGTCAATGAGCAGAATTACTATGTGTCAACGAAAGTATATACTTGATTTGTTAGCTGAGACTGGGATGTTGGATTGCAAACCCATCGACATGTTGGATATTTTAGTGTAATTGGATTAACTTGTTTGACCAATTTCCTCGTAATAAGACTTCATTATAGGTTTGGAGGTGCGGAGTGCACGCCTATTTGAATTTATTACGATTTAGGGGCGAAGCCCCTAAGGAACGGGGGTCCGGGGGCAGCGGCCCCGGTGGCGGGGTCCAAGGGGCGGCAGCCCCTGGCGGGGTCCAAGGGGCAGAGCCCCTGGCTGGGAAAATCCGACCCCGGTTTTGACCCGCTAAAACAGAAAACTGCTGTTTTCCCTCCATATATATAACATAATTTTGGTCATAATTTCTCTTACTGGTTCGATTTTCTCTCAAATACACACACACAGATTTCTAAATCTCTGAATTGTATCCGATTGAATAATTCGGTAGAACCACCGAATTGATTCGATCTGAAAGTGTTACACGCCTTTCAGAGAATCCTATTGTTCGTTACTGGTAATCCCCTCACGACACACCAATTGAAATGAACCATCAGTTGGAAATTCTTCCTTATCAAGTACCAACTAATCGAAAGAGGTACCAAAAACTCGTTGGAAAGCTCATTTATCTGTCACATACTCGACCGGACATCGCCTATGCAGTAAGTGTTGTTAGTAGATTTATGCATGCACCAAGTGAAGAACATATGAAGGCGGTATACAGAATTTTGAGATATCTAAAGGCCACACTAGGGAAAGGTTTATTTTTTGGAAAGAGACAAGATAATAGTGTACAAGGATACACCGATGCAGACTGGGCTGGTGATCGAACAGATGGTAAGTCAACTTCTGGATACTTCACTTTCGTTGGAGGAAATTTGGTTACGTGGAGAAGTAAGAAACAAAAGGTGGTGTCGAGATCAAGTGCGGAGGCCGAATATCGAGGAATGGTGCATGGTGTGTGTGAATTGCTATGGATAAAACGAATTTTACGAGATATTGGGATATCTGTAGTTAGTCCGATTAAACTACATTGTGATAACGAGACTGCAGTAAAAATAGCGAACAACCCGGTACAACATGACCGGACTAAACATGTAGAAATCGACAGGCATTTCATAAAGGATCATTTGGAACGGAAAACTATCGAATTGCCACATGTGAACTCTGAAGAACAACTAGCTGATATGTTGACTAAGGCGGTCTGCGGGAGAGTATTCAAATGCCTCTCTTGACAAGCTGGGAATGATGGATATACATTCTCCACCTTGAGGGGGAGTGTTGACAAGAGCATAGATAAACATAGAAATTATTGTTGATAAGTAGGAAAGGATTGTGATCATTATGGAGTCCTTCATTGTAGGAGTAATTTACGTAATTATGTTGTAAAAGTTATTATATATTTGTGTACCATCTAGGAATGAAAATATCAATTTACACAAAAACACTTTGTATTGCTCTTTGATAACTCGTCTTTACCGTCTCCGTGGAATTGTAGGAGGAGAAAGGGAAGTTCCACCATGTATGCATCTTGTCCCATATCGATATCACCCGATGGCAACTAAAAAATATGCATCTTGTCTCAACAAAATTTATGACGAAAACAACATAAATTCAACCCACATTTTCATAATTTTTCTTGCAGTCAAACTACTGACGACTACATACTATTGTTTGTATAATTTTTAGACAAAACAAATAGTTGGGGTACAAGAAAGGAATTTGGCCGGGCTTTAATTAGGCCGGTTTTTACGCTTTTTTTAAAACAACAAGTCTTGTAAAAACAAGAGCTAGCCTGGGGCTAGCATCAAAAAAGAATTACATCGGCTTGAGACAAGACACGAGGGGACGTTAATGGACATACACCACTCGATGAAGTTTTATTTTCCGACTACCCTTGCATCTATGAATCTCCCATCTATAAGACTTTTCGGACAATACAATTAAAATGAAACACCAACTAGACTCCAGTTTGTCGAAAAGGATTCTATTGCGGTACTGCCATAAAGAGAAATAGGTGGCCATAAAATTGGTTTCGAAGCCCTTGCGATGAACCGTAGGGATTCGAGAAAGAACATCTATGCCTTCCAACGCCGAATCACTTGAATTAAAGGAGCACCAACTTTGCTAACCCAAACCTCCTTCTCCATTTCACATGTGAACAGAATGTGATTCATCCTCTCATCTCCCTTTTGCAAAGAGGACATAGTATGTTATCGTTCATACCCATCAACTCCAACCTTTCTTTAGTAGCAATACGGTTAAGATCGATTTGCCATTCACAAGAAAATGTTGATCTCAGCTGGAACAAGGTTGTTCCACCGAGTCTTTTTAGATCCGGACCCATTTGCAATTTCTCTATTTCTGATTTCAAAGATTGAACCAGAAAACCCCATCTGGGGTAAGAGTTCATCTCCATTTGGCCATTTCTAGGCCATTTCAGGCTTTATGTGGCATGTTTTAAATCTATTTAGAACTCCCGAGTTCAAGGCCGGTTAAGGTTTCGAACCATATTTTCACTTGTACGTTTCTGAACCTTAGACCATCCTTAATGGTGTTACTGATGGGGTATCGGTTTCACCGGGTAGCATCGGCAACCCCGCCGTGCTACCCTCGGTTTCCAGCACCCGTCATTCCCTTCGGCTTCTACATCCCGAGAGAAATACCCCACCCCACCCCTCACCCTCTCTCTCTCTCTCTCTTATTTTCTTTTTTCTTCTTTTTATTTATTATTTAATGTGCAGGTAATATTGGATAAACCATTGTGAATGAATTGGGTTGAATTGGGTAAGATAGTGGAAAACTGATAAGGCTATTAGGTAAGGATGGTGGTGTTAGGCCGAGAATTTTTTTAGTGGTCCTCTTTTAGATTGGTCCTCGGTCCTTATGGATCTAAAATCAAATAAACATTCGTTTGTACATCTTTAATTTATAATTTTTTTGACTTTTTTGGCATGTGTGCATATGAACATGCCTTTGTGTCTCTGTTTACGTGAAAAAGTCGATAATTATTAACTACATAAAAAAAATATTAGAAAGAGGACGACTAAGAAAAATACAAAAGTCTGGGTCTTGATAAACTCATTTAAAATAAACAAATGGTTGCTTTAGAGAAACTTTTATGTGTTAGATATGGGTTATTTCCATATTTAAAATCTTCTATTTTTAATAATCAATTATTTCCCCATTTCTTATACCAGTAAATACATAACAAAACTTTACGATCCGATCTAGTTGATAATTAAACTTGTTGGTGGCTGAAAATATTGTTATATCAAGTTAGTTTATAATGTAAAATAGCCTAAGGTAACAAGTTAAAAAAATAACTGAAAAATAAGTGAGAAATAGAATTGTTAAGAGACTATTTGGTGCAACTTTCTAAACCAGCTTGTGACTAATCAAATAGAATTCTTAGTTTATTTTTGTTGGCTTAATCATTTGAAAACTCTAACAGCCAACTGCGGCTAGCCTGGTTAATTGGTAGATGGTATCCTTCTTGGAGTAGAAGTCCTAGTTTTGAACCTGGACATAGGCGATTCTAACTGAGGTGTATACTAACAAACTAATTAAGTTGTTGTTCAAAAAAATTTAAGAACTCTAAAATTGTTAGACTCTTGAGAATTTCAATCCTATGGTTTGTTTCAAATGATTTTTTTCTCACATAAAGGTAGTTTTTAAATTTCTATTCTTGAGAATTTCTATCCTATGATACTCCTTGCATGTAATTTTCAAATTGTAGGGACAAAGTTTCCTTAAACCACGGGGATAGATTTTATAATTAACAACTTGATCATCTTTAAAGAAAATGGTGATAATTAATTACAACGACAACCGACACTTCTATGATTAAAAAACAAGATTAGAAATATTATTTAAGAAGCAAATTTGGAACAACTGTATGTCACCACTATTTAACAATAATTAGTTAGTTTTTTTTAATGACAACTTAATTAGTTGTTAGTTTAGTTAGATTAAAAACGTCTCTGTCCAAGTTCGAACCTAGGACTTCTATTCCAAGAGGGTGACCCCTGTACCAACCAAGCTAGCCCCAGTTGGCAATAATAATATTCAGTAAATACAAGTATTTTAGAAATGGAGGACCGAAATTAAATTAAAATAAGGTAGTTTATCGGTGTAATTTGTGCAAAAGGGCCGATTTTGGCAACCCGGCCCACACTCGATTGCCAATATCATAATATGGGAGGCATCCTTGACCCACTCAGCGGTTGTGGCTATGGGAGTACCCAGGCTGGAACCTGGGCTGTATTGATTTTGTGCAAACTTGCTCCCACCCATTACGAACTGAGCTACACACCATTAGCAGTTTATCGATGTAATTGATATAATAATTAAAGAGTTGGCCGGTTGAATAAGATTTTAAAAAGAAATAGCCAAAAGCAAAATATTATATTTTTGGCATTTTATATACTTTGTCCAAATGTTTATATTAACAATGCTTCTTAATAGTAGAGTAAATTACAACCCAAATACAACCGATATACTTTTTGTTGAATTCTATCTTATCGCTGCTAACCAAAAGCATCCATCCTTCTCCGGTTCTCCAGTTGTGTTTGCTGGGATATCTTTATTTGCTTCTCTTTTTATTTTCCTTCAATATTACCAAAATCATTCAATGTCTTCTATCAAAGAGTTTGAAGATCTTAAAATCCCCCTTCAAGATATAGAACTCGCCACCAACACCTTTGGTGAAGAAAACTGTATCGGTAAAGGTGGATTCGGGAAGGTTTACAAAGGGGAACTAGTCCACTTAGGACGGCAGGTTACGATTGCTGTCAAACGCTTAGATGATACTATATCCGGACAAGGAACCACCGAGTTCTGGAAAGAAGTCATGATGCTTTCCCGTTACCGTCATCCGAATCTGGTTTCTTTGTTGGGCTTTTCTCAAGAGGGTGTTGAGAATATTCTTGTGTATGAGTATCTATCTAGAAAAAGTCTTGACATGTATATTGATAGCCCAACTCTCTCCTGGATCCAACGTCTCAAGGTATGCATCGGGGCTGCTCGTGGCCTAGAGTATCTTCACAATCCTGGTGGGACCACACAGAGAGTGTTACATCGTGATATTAAGAGCGCGAACATATTGCTAGATGAAAATTGGAATGCCAAGATCTCAGATTTTGGTCTTTCCAAATTCGGACCTGCTAACCAAGAGTTCACGTTTCTTATCTCGCGGGTAATAGGCACACCTGGGTATTGTGATCCACTTTACTTGGAGAAAGGATTGTTGACAAAAGAATCTGATATATACTCCTTCGGGGTAGTATTATTCGAGGTCTTGTCTGGAAGATTTTGCTTTAAGAAATACGATGATGGCCATCCATATCTGACCATGTTCGCGCAAATTTGCTATGAAAAAAAGCAAATAGATACAATGGTCCACAGTTGTCTAAAAGACCAAATATCACAAGGTTGTTTGGAGAAGTTCTCGACAATTGCCTATCAATGTCTACGAGAAGACCGCATTGAGCGTCCATCAATAGCCAAGATTTTAGAACAACTTGAAATTGTACTTCAGGATCAAGTAAGTTCATCAATTTCAGAAACAAGTGAACTTTTATTGATCATATATATGATTAATGAGCCTTTTTTTGAACACTACTTAATTTCTGTAGGTGGAATATGATAAGGAAAAGAAGTTAAAATCTCACTCAGAAGTAAATGAATACATTCATCCTCTGTTGAAAGAGGAGCTGAAAGCATATGAAGATAAAGATTCCAAGAAGCCTCTTCTTGTGGCAATCAAAGGTTAGTGTATGTATATCTTGAATTTTTGTATTGAAAAGTAACTTTTGCACCAAATGATGAGTGGTTATTGAAATTTTTTGGAAAAGGTTAGGCTGTATTCTTGGCAATTTAGAACATAAATTGAAAATTCGGCCATCTGAGACTAGTCTGGCGACAAGATGCGCATGAGGGGATTCGAACCTGGGATGAATGGGATACCATCCACATTCCCCACAGGTCTTACCGCTACGTCACAAGCCTTTTGGTTTTATTGAAAATTTTCATGTACAAACAAAAGCATGTGACTTGAAAGCATACTTTCCCCCTTTTAAGTTAATGGAGTTGAAAATTAATCTTAAAGTATTTAAATGTTTAGTTAAAACTAAATAACTTGAATCCTAGTTTTCTTACGTAAATTAGATGAGATATAAATGGATAGCCGAAGTATAGGTGGGTGCAATGGATAAGTGAACATGAAGTGTTGTTCAGTTTATACAATCCAATGAATTGCATTTTAAAAGGAATTAATCTTATGGTATCTAACGTGCATCTACTTTTTAATTCAATGGTTAATAACCACTTCTTACAATAAACTCAATTTCTTATCGGAGTCCAACCCTAAATAAATAATGGGTTATATAGTAAGAGGGATGTACATACAAAAACACCCCAATTTGTAGAAACAAAGAAACTAAATTTGAGCCACATGCGATGTGAACCCATGTGGGACCCACTCATTAAATAAATCATAGAGTAAATTACATATTTGGTCCCTGTGGTTTACACTTAATCACACAATTGGTCCCTATTTTAAAGTAATTATGGATTTGGTCCCTATGGTTTACATTAGATTACACTATTGGTCCCCTAACCCTAACTTCATGTGAAATCAATGTGTTAAGCATAGGACCAATAGTGCAATACATTGTAAACCACAAGGACCAATAGTGCAATACATTGTAAACCACAGGGACCAATAATGTAATATAGTGTAAACCATAAGGACCAAATCCATAATTACTTTAAAATAGGGACCAATAGTGCAATTATGTGTAAACCACAGGGACCAAATATGTAATTTACTCTTAATCATATATGATTTAATGGTGGACCCCACCTGAATCATATATGATTTATTTAATGGGTAAGTCCCACATGAGCTCACATTACATGTAGTCAAAGTTGTTCCTTTGTTCCTATAAAATGCATTATTCTTGTTTGAACCTACTTCTGTTTAGTAATATTAATCTTAATCCAATTTACAAAATGATGGATAAATTCATGAACAAGGTTCACATATATGTAATTTTTCAAGACATGTATGATCAAATTTAATAACAAGTTAGAGCATCTTCAACAGATTCTAAAAATTCTCCAATACAGAAAACGAAGGTCCAAAATCATTATAGAAAGGCATTTGCTCCAATAGAATTTTCATTTTGAAAATAACATCATTACTTGTATTATTAAAATATTAATTATATGCAATAAAATATTATTTATCTATCCTAAACATAACATTTGAAAAAAAAATTAGTGGAGATAATAAATAAATAAAAACCATTTCTCTACCATGGTAATCATTTTTAGAGAGTTTTTCAAATTTATAGATTTTTGTGCTCTTTCCTATTTTCTTCATTTTGAAGAAAATTTTAGAAAATTTGTTGGAGCAAAAAAATAATCTAAACCTTTTATTTTCCATATTTTAAAGAATCTGTTGGTGATGCTCTTAGAGATTGTTACCACGATTGATCTAAAAGAGAATTAGGAGTATGAAACTATTTTTTTTTTGTTTTTTGGAAGAGAGATGGGTTCAATGAAACTTCGTAAATCATTTCATAGAAAAGAGATAAATAGACATCCATAAAAAAGGAAATTAATATATTACGTAAAGATAATAAAATAAATAGGATAATAGAAATCAATTTCAATTTCAATTAATTTCTAATAATTATAACAAATCATTAATAATAGAGTTAATTACATTTTTGGTCCCTGTGGTTTGGTGATTTTAACACTCTGAGTCCATTTTTAAAATAATTATGGATATGGTACCTGTGGTTTACATTTTATAACGCTTTGGGTCCATTAATTCTAACTCCGTTTGATTTTTCTGTTAAATGGATTTAATACAAGGGTATTTTGGTCATTTGATAGTTTATTCATTTTTTATTAATTTTTTCTTTTAATTTGATTTTTCATCTTCTTCAACCAAATTTTCATCTTCTTCAACCCCACCAACCACCCAAACACCACCTTCACCCAACACCCAACACCACCACCAACAACCCAAAACCACCACCACCAACCACCCAACACCACCACCAAGATCATAAATTTTCATTAACCCATAAACACCAACCACCCACTGCCACCACCAGAACCCACTGCCATCAACATCACCGCCACAACCCACTGCCACCACCATCACCAGCACAACCCACCGCCGCCCACTGCCACCAGAATCACCATCCTAAAATATCAAAACCGTAAATTTATTTAGATTTTTAAACCAAAACCGGATTTGGAAACACCAAAACCAGATTTGGAAAAGATCCTAAATCTACGAAACCTAAGAAATTGAAACCCTAAAGCTATGAAAATCTGAAAAATAAACCCAGATCTGAGGCGATGGGGAGATGAAGACTCCGGGAAAGGGGTTTACCGAGAGGAGAAAAAAGAAGGAGGAGAGGGTCTGGTTTCGTTGGAGAAGACGACGATGGTGGTCTCTGACGGCGCTGGTCTTCGACGGCGCTGGTGAAGATGGGGAGGTCTTACGGTGGGTGGCCGGCGGGGAGGTGGCTGGTGGTTGGTTGGTTGAAGGTGGCGGCGGCAGTCGTCTCTCTTTCGATGGTTGACGATGGAGGTGGTTGGGTGGAGGAGATGATGGATTTAGGGTTTGGATGGGAAGATGATATCAATTTCACGATGGATATAGGAAAGATGGATTTAGATGGGGGGGGGGGGGGGAAGGTGATGGGTGGTGGTAACAGTCGATGGGGGTGAGGGTGGTGGTGGTGGTGGTAGATTGTGATGGCTGATGGTGATGGTAGTCTAGGGTTTCTTGGAAAATAAATACAGATGGCATGATGAAGATGATGGAAATTTCTTTTTTTTGTTACTTTTCTTATTGATATTAATAATTTACATCTTTGGTCCTTGTGATATTGTATATAGTGTAAATTACATATTTGGTCCCTATGGTTTAATTGAAAACAAAAACATAAATGAAATGACCAAACTACCCCTGTAATTAACCTACTTAACAGAATACTTTAACGGTGTTAGCAATTGTGGACCCAGAGTGTTAGAAAATGTAAACCACAGGTGCTAAATCCATAATTATTTTGAAAATGGACCTAGAGTGTTAAAATCACCAAACCACAGGGACCAAAAATGTAATTAACTCTTAATAATATAATATGTTAATTAATATTTAAGGATACATTACAATCTTCATCCATGTGGTTTGTTATAATTTCAATTTTCATTTTTGAGTTTAGGAATTATCATTTTTGTTTATAGACTAATTTTTAACTATAAATATAAGGGACCAAATTTATAAAGAATTGTTAACCACAAGGACCGCACGTAACAATAATAACTTGTAAACCATAAGAACAATAACAATAACAATAACAATAACAATAACAATAACAATAGTTGTTGTTGCTGCTGCTATTATTATATTAGGATAGAAATCACTTATACCAAATTTTCCTCTGTCACATGAAAATTTGGTGGATATGTATAACACATAAAAATTTGAGACAGCCGAATTTTATTATTATCAAGTTTCGTTTTCTCACCTCTTTATGACTATGATTCATTCTCTCCCGTTTTTTTGGTTTTGGAAAGGTTTACGAAGAAACGTGTCTTCACTCCAAGAGTTCAATCACTTACAAATCCCACTTCAACATATAGTAGCTGCCACTAACAGATTTGCGAAAGCAAATCTCATCGGAAAAGGTGGATTTGGAAAAGTTTACAGAGGACGAATCATGTGGTCTGGAAAGATGATAGACATTGTTGCACGGAGGCTCAATTCCATGAAAGAAAATGGAGACGTTGAGTTCCGGAAAGAGATTTCGACTCTTCCTCGTCTCAAGCACGAAAACATAGTCTCAATGGTTGGGTTCTGTGATGAGGATGGTGAGAAGATCATCATAAACAAGAATGAGGTAAATACAAGTCTTGACAAATGCCTAAGTGACCCAACCCTCACATGGATGCAAAGATTACGCATATGTGTCGAAGCAGCACGTGCTTTGAGTTACATCCATCACGATGAAGGACGCGATTACAGTGTCATACATTGTAACATCAAGAGTAGTAAGATTTTGTTAGATGAAATTTGGAAAGTCAAGCTAAGTGGTTTTGGACATTCCATAACAACTCCTGCAACTCTCAGGCATCGATTTGTCCTGGCATCGCCTGTTGATCGCATGTCTGGTTACACAGACCCTGTACAACTAGAGAACGGAAGTGTGACACCCAAATCAGATGTTTACTCTTTCGGAGTGGTACTGTTTGAAGTCCTTTGTGGGATGAAAGCAGTTTTTAGAGACGTTGATGGTGGGTTGCAATATCTAGCTCCATTGGCCAGACAACATTTTGAAGACGGAAAATTAGATGACATCATTGATCGCAATCTACGGAAACAAATGGGCCCAAAATCATTCACCATCTTCTCAGATACGGCATATTACTGCTTGAACAGACAACGATCACGACGTCCAGACATGGAAACTGTTGTTAAAAGACTTGAGAAAGCCTTGGAACTTCAAGAGAAACACGAGAATCCTGAGATGCACTTTAAGGTACGATAACTAATTTCCTTTAGCATGAGGTGATTATTATATTTATATAATTAGTAACATCCTCATTCTGACTAAGCAACATTCTCCATATTTTCCTTTAACACACATTAATGTTGTAGGGTAAAAACTTGGAACACTTGAAGATTCCACTCGAAGATATTGTGTTGGCTACCAATAATTTTGCTGATACATACTGTATTGGGTCCGGTGGATTTGGAACGGTGTACCAAGCAGAACTTGATATTTTTGATGGGCAAAGTTTGTCAACAATAGAAGGGAAAACCAAAGATGAATTGCCCAAGAAACGCAGTATTGTAGCCTTAAAACAAATCTTTATTAGACAAGATGAGCTAGGAGAACAAGGGTTTTATGCAGAAATTGACTCGCTTACTAGCTGTAACCATCGCAACATAGTATCTCTTCTAGGCTTTTGTGATGAAAAACCTCAACAGATTCTTGTCTATGAGTTTGCTTCTAACGGAAGCCTTGAGGATTATTTGGGAAACACCAATAAATTGATTACTCTTACATGGACACAACGTATAAAAATCTGTCTTGATGTAGCACAAGGATTGAGTTATCTTCACACCACCATGAACGACAAAAGAAGGATTATTCACCGTGACATAAAAAGTGCCAACGTTCTCTTGTACGAGAATTGGGAGGCCAAGATTGCTGACTTTGGGTTCTCTAGACTCCATCCTGTAAGCACAATCAATACCTCTACTATTGCAGGGACAGTGTCGTACTTGGACCCAGAATATATGAAGACCGGTAAGTTAACAAAAGAATCAGATATTTACTCTTTCGGCGTGGTGTTATTTGAAATCTTGTCTGGGAGGGTGGCGTATGATCGTCATAAAAACTATGCTACGCTTCCATCCATGGTACGAGAATGTTTCAGTGAGGGAAGATTGAAGGAACTGATAGATCCTAAAATAAAGGAAGAGAGTGACAACAAGTTTACTCTTACTAGAGGGCCTAATCAAGATTCTCTGGATACGTTTTTAAAAATTGCATATCAATGTTTGGCGGAAACTCAAGCCGAGCGCCCAACAATGGAAGTCGTCATCAAAGAACTTGAGAAAGCTTTATCCTTCCAAGTAAGTTTGATGTTTTAATTAACAATATAGGATAAAAATCTACTTTTCCTAAATACACCAGGCCCATCTGCATGCATCCAATTAATTAAAAGATGAGAAATCATAGTATTATATATTTTAATTTTTATTTATTTAAGTTCATAGTTTCTCTAACAATATGTATTAATCTGATTAGTGGATATAAATGGGACATTACAATATATCATAGGTGCTTTTTATCCAAAAATTGAAAACGAGTGACTTTAACCACAACTTAAGTTGTTAGACAAAGTCGTGTGAGTCATATATGATTTTTTTATATGAATCATGTATGATTGTTTACATCTACGAGTGTTTTCTTGCTTTTGTAAATAGTTAGTGTTATCATATAACTCACCTATATATAGTGGGAGGTTTAAGGGAAAATCTCAAAAAACCGAAAAATAAAAAAAGTACGAAAAAATATGAAAAAAGTACATGAATATGAATCTTAAATTGATGAGAAAAATATGATTATTATATGGTGTCATTTTTTTGTTCTAATTTTGATCATATTTTGTATTTTTCAAATTAAAAAAATAGGAGTTGGAAGAGATTTTAATTTTTGGTTCTAATTTTGATCATATTTCGTATTTTTCGAATATACAAAATAGGGGTTGGAAGAGATTTTTAAGTTTTGAAGTGTTGTTCTAACGACCTCTTTAATCACATCCATTGGATAAATGATTCTAATGGTTGGTTAGGTGTTTTTTAGTTTTCATTTATTCGAGCTTTTTTTATATATATAGTAGAGCGATCAAATGCAAACCGTGTAAACTATCGATTCCATTGGTTAAATTAATGAAACAGGTTATTAAAATTGTTTAAGATGATGAAAATATATTTTAGAGTAAATTACATATTTGGTCCCTGTGGTTTACACCTTTTACCCACAATGGTCCTTATTTCAAAATAAATACATGAATGGTCCTCATGGTATACAATTTTGCTATTTTTTGGTCCCTCTGATCACCACCTCATTATATGCAATAATTAAATAAAGAGAGGGACTAGATTCGTAAAGGGTAAATTTGTCTTTTTCACTTTTGCCTCTAATTAAAATAATGTAAAAACACACAAACCACAAGGACCAAATCCGTAATTATTTCTGAAAAAATAAAAAGTATTAATTTTCAACTTAAATTAACTAATTGTTATACTTTAATATACACTAATTACTATACAATAAGCTTAATATTATATTTATACATATTTTTTAATTGAATATGTTATGTGACGCTCCCAGTTGTCCTCACGTTCACAATGAAAAATGAGTTTTCAATTGAACCTGACCGTAAATATCTCATGACTCAGGAAAACAATAAGGACAAGCTCGAAATTCCACTGGAAGACATAAAGTTGGCCACACAAAACTTCAATGATGACAATTGCATTGGAAGAGGAGGTTTTGGGAAGGTATACAAAGGAGAAGTTCCACAAGCTAACGGACGACATAACACCATTGTTGCAAAGCGATTGGATAGTGACACTAGTTGTCAAGGAGAAAATGAATTTTTTATGGAACTTGAAATTCTTTTTGAGTATAAACATGAGAAATTCATTGATCTTGTAGGCTATTGTAATGAGAAGGGTGAAAAGATCATAGTTTATGAGTATGCGTCTAAAGGAAGTCTTGACAGGCACTTGAAAAATCATCGTCTTACGTGGATGAAACGGATTCAGATATGCATTGATGTTGCGAGGGGGTTGGATTTCCTTCATGGCACTAGTGATGCAAAACAAGAGGTGGTGATACATAGGGACATCAAGAGTGGTAATATTCTACTGAAAGGGGATTGGGAAGCAAAAATTACTGATTTTGGTATTTCCTTGATATGTCCAATAAATCAAGAATCAGACTACCATATTGACAACGTTGCAGGCACATTTGGCTATTGTGATCCTCAATACATGGAATCGGGTATTGTATCCAAAGAATCCGATATATTTTCATTCGGGGTGCTTTTATTTGAGATCTTGTGTGGGAGATTGGCGCTTGAACATTGCGATGGTAGGGGTCAGTTTCTCTATGGATTGGCTAAAGGCAAGTTTGAAGAAGGAAGACTTGAGGAGATCGTGTTTGAGGGTATAAAGGAGCAAATTGTGCCACAATCATTGTCTACATTTTCTAGTATTGCCTATCAATGCTTACATGCTGCCAGAGAAAAACGACCAACATCAAGCCACGTGATAGTACAACTTCAGAAAGCATTGGATTTCCAAGTAAGTTTACTTAACTCCACTGATACCTAAAGCCCAAAGCTATAAGTTGGCCCAATAACTTCGAGTCCAACTTAAAACCATGGTGAAGGTTAAAACATCCATTTCATTGTATATATCTGGAAACTAGAATGCGTAGATAAAGAGGTACGTATCACCGAATAAATAAACAAAAAAATTATACCTCTCATAAAGTATCAAACAATATATAGCTTTTGGAATTTGAAAGCCATTTTGTTGGATGTGCAGGAGGATTATGAAATATGGGAGCCTAAATTACCTTCAGACTATAAAGAAATAATCCAAATGTCCAAGTATCCTGAAATGTACTCTAACAAAATGAAAAAGGATATCTACAACATGTTATCCAAAGGAATCCTTCTTCAAGATGCCAAAGTGGTAATTAACTGTTTCTTAATTATCATCCTTCAATTAATTTGCACTTTCTGCATTTCACATATTTGATTTTTGAAGGCGTATATGCATTTAAGCATCATGGAAATTGGGTTTGATTTAATTTGATTTGTTTTCTATGATAGTGGTTTTCAATGAACAGTAACGGAGAAAGAAATGAAATGATCTCATCAAGAGAGTTTTCGTACCAAAACCGTAGGTCACATAAATGGCGATCTACTCCGAAATCAAGGTTTCTCTCTCCCTCTTTTTATGTGTGTGCAAACGAACACGTTGTTAAATGTACTTACAGTAATCTAAGCTTTATTCAAACTTTAGATGTTGATTAGATTATGTTTTTACTCAATTTCAGCGTGATGACGTTTTAGGAAAAATAAACTAATTGCTAAATCGACAACATTACTAGTTCGTGACCTAGTAAATTATTCAAGTCTATATATAACCGAACACTACATTCAATTAGCTATTCAAGTCTTATTTTAATTTTTGAAGTCGAATTAATCATATATATATCTTTTCAGGTTTCCGGCAGTGGCAAAGATGTTAGATATTTCAAATCTAAGGATTCAAGTTCAGATAAAAACTCAATTTTTGTCACCAGATGCTGTATACGGAGTTCATCTGGTCTTCAAGTTTTGTGATTCAAGGAAGGTTTCAAATAAGCCAATGTATGTGAACCTCGAGTACAAAATAGGGAACGAGAGCTTACATGCGTATTTCGCAACATCGAGAGATGACACGTGGATGATGATTGAATTGTGTCGGTTCTTGAATGACAAGGAAGATGTTGATTTTGAGGTTCTATTAGAAAGCTTTTCAAGATACTATTGTGGAAGTGGTGCCATATATGTTGAAGGCATTGAATTTCAAGCCATCGATAATGTAAGTTCGAAAATACTCTTTCCTTCAATTCCTCTTCTTGATTCTTCTGTTTACATTTGCAAAATATATATAGAGGGAGATTCAAACGAGAAACATATCAATTTAAGAAAACGTGAGAAGCAATCTCAGCCACTCATCTGGTCAACAAAGGCGGCTTTGACCGGTCCCCCCTTTAATAATCTCTATCCTCCCATGAATCGCGTCAATCCTCCGTAATCACGTCCACCATAACCGCGATATGAGTGGCTGAGATTGTCCATCATGTTTTCTTAAATTAGCATGCTTCTCATTTGAACCTTCCCCAATATATATACACATAAAGTAACTTCTAATTTTGTTTAGCTCTCATCTTATGTATTTCGGACCCATAATTTTTTTCAAAGGTTGACGCCATTTCAATATAAGAAACAAATATCGGGGATATCTTTTACAAAAATCATCATTATTATGTTGGTTAGTTAATTGTTTTTCATATGTTAGGTGATGATATCTTCAAGCCTTTTTTTATTATAATTTTTCCAAAGAAAACATAATAAACCTGAAACTAAAAGCTAAAACCTTACAAGATTCAAACTCGAGTATGAGGTTGACGAAAATTTCCAAACCAACTTTGCCAAAGAAAACCTGTATCCTCGTTGTAGTTCAAAATATATACAATAGCACAAAACGTATTAATACGGTTACACTTTTCATAACCATATATTTATAACATAGTCGTATGTGCCTATTTTACGTAGGTAAAACATGAAGAATATGAGAACCTAAAAGAAGTGCAAAGTGTCTTGTCATCAAATCCGAGCACAGATAGTACTGTGCCGCAATTGCCAAAAGATTCTCAAGAAATGCCCAGGAGCTCCGAAAGCTATGTGCCCGATGGTGGGAAAGAGGAACCCCATCACACTCCGGTTGAATATGGTGAAAAGGTCTCTTTGATTCACAATTATAGTTTTATTGAAATATCGCCTGTTGGTTTTGCAATCAACGACGGAGCCATGGTTGGCCAAGAGTTATCCTAGGATCACCCTCATTATTTTAATTTTTTTTACATGTAGTGATTATGAAAAAGTCACTTTTGTTCTTGAAAGTGGTGAAACTCATCACCTATTCACCTGTATCCATTATATTATTTACCCACTCTCTTTCTATTTATAATTGGGTTTAGTTCCCCAAAATACATCCAAGTTGTCACCTTTTGCTATTGTATACACTGTACTTTAAAAATAACCATTTGATACATCATACTACCTAAAACTTGACATTTAGTACATTGTGACCTGCTATCACAGGTCAACAGCCGGTCACCCCTTCTCCGGCGACTTTTCCGGCCATCCGGTCATCTTCTCCGGCGACATTCCGGCGACCCATTTTCTCCGACGACCTCAACCTCTTTCTCCGGCGACCTCAACCTCCTTCTCCGGCCTAGCAAAGTTCCCGGAGTTCTCCACCTTCAACCACCATCACCACCACCACTATAACACAACCACCACCGCTGCCGCCATCACCACCCCTGTAACACCACCACCACCGCCGCCACCACGACCACCACCACCGTTCCCGGAGTGGTGATGGTGATGGCACCGATTATCCGAAATGTGTCAAACGCCGACAACCGAACCAACGACCCGATTTGCGACGGAATCGAACCCGACAGCTCGTTGCCGTGGAGGTCGATCACGTTGAGGTAAATGCACATCGGGAGCTCTGGCGGGATCTCGCTGGAGAGGCGGTTGGAGGAGAGGTTTAGGATGGTGGTGGTGGTCGTGGTGGCGGCGGTGGTGGTGGTGGTGTTACAGCGGTGGTGATGGCGGCAGCGGTGGTGGTTGTGTTATAGTGGTGGTGGTGATGGTTGTTGAAGGTGGAGAACTCCGAGAACTTTGCTAGGCCGGAGAAGAGAGGTTGAGGTCGCCGGAGAAGGAGGTTGAGGTCGCCGGAGAAAATGGGTCGCCGGAATGTCGCCGGAGAAGATGACCGGATGGCCGGAAAAGTCACCGGAGAAGGGGTGACCGGCTGTTGACCTGTGATAGCAGGTCACAATGTACTAAATGTCAAGTTTTAGGTAGTATGATGTATCAAATGGTAATTTTTAAAGTACAGTGTATACAATAGCAAAAGGTGACAACTTGGATGTATTTTGGGGAACTAAACCCTTTATAATTGTTATATACAAATTTGGTAGTTTAGCTTATAAAAAATTGTAATATACATGCATTTATGTCCCTATGGATTTAAAAAGTTTTATACCCTGTTTAATATAAAGTTGCTTATTTAGATTTTTTCCATGCTACTGTTACATTTCTATCCATTAAACACACATACGCTAATCATGAGTTTAAATGATAACACGGTTGATTTATGGAGCAATCTCAATCACTCATCTTCGGTTACGGTGGACGTAATCACGGAGGATTGAGACGATTCATGGGAGGGTAGAGATTATTAAAGGGGGGACCTGTCAAAACCGCCTTTATTGACCGGATGAGTGGCTGAGATTGCTCCTTACGTTCTCTTAAATTGATATGTTTCTCATTTGAACCTTTCTCTCTCTCTCTCTCTCTCTCTATATATATATATATATATATATATATATAGAGGGAGAGAGAGAGATAAAACATAATTTTTTAAGAAAACGTGAGAATCAATCTCAGCCACTCATCCGGTCTATAAAGACGGCTACCCTCCCGTGAATCGCGTCAATCCTCCGTAATTACGTCCACCGTAACCGAAGATGAGTGGATGAGATTGCTCCACACGTTTTCTTAAATTGATATGCTTCTCGCATGAATCTTCCCCTCTCTCTCTCTCTCTCTCTCTATATATATATATATATAGGGTTTATACGAGAACGCTAACTTTTTATGGAAAATCACGAAATATTTTATGAACAAAATAACGTATGATTTAACAATAGGACCACCCTTATCAAATATCCTAGCTCCGCCCCTGTTTGCAATGACATACTCTTATCTCTTCTTGATGAATTAATAGTTTTGGCTAAGCAATGTGGATAGAAAGAAATGTCTCATGCTTTCGGCAGAGGTGGCTCTATACAACTCTTCTAACGATAAGTTCTTTAATCGGAAAACCTCACCCCAATCCAGGTTTGTTTTTAATTTCAAACTAACTTAATCACATCTTGTTGATTTATAAACAATACCAAGATGTAGTTTCTCGATTATTATATTATTTTTGTTAGAATGTATAGTTAATGTATAGCAAGCCCATCTTAGGCCCATGGGCTTGGCCCTTTTCCTTTTCCTTTTCCTTGTATATATATAGGGTAGTTTACCCCTTTTGTTGATACACTTTTCATAATCAATACAATCAATCTTTCAACCCTTTCTATTTCTAACATGGTATCAGAGCTTTAGGCTCCTTAATCACCTTCATCAATCCCGAGTTGGGATTCTTCAAATCCGAGTCGGATTTTCTCATTTTCCGAGTTGGAAAATCCGTTTTCCGAATCGGGAAACCCGTTTTCCGCGATCTTTTCCGCACCCGTTTTCCGCGCCCGTTTTCCGAATCGGAAAAGACTGTTTTCCGCATCCGTTTTCCGAGTTGGAAAATCCGTTTTCCGAATCGGGAAACCCGTTTTCCGCACCCGTTTTCCGAATCGGAAAAGACCGTTTTCCGCACCCGTTTTCCGAGTTGGAAAATCCGTTTTCCGAGTCGGAAAACTCGTTTTCCGCACCCGTTTTTCACATCCGTTTTCCACATCCGTTTTCCACACCCGTTTTCCACATCCGTTTTCCACATCCGTTTTCCTCACCCGTTTTCCACATCCGTTTTCCACATCCGTTTTCCTCACCCGTTTTCCACATCCAGTTTTCCACATCCGTTTTCCACATCCAGTTTTCCACATCCGTTTTCCACATCCAAAAAAAAAAAAAAAAAAAAACCCCAAGTTGGGATTCTTTCTTGTTTCTCTTTTCCCGAGCCGATTCCGAGTTGGAAATCTTTTGATTCCGAATCGGGATACGCTTTCCCTAGTCGAAACTCTGCCCGAGTTGAGATTCCCTTGTCAAGTTTTACTTACTCTCTCATCATGACACCCAACCTCAGTCATTTTCAACCCCAATCCACCACTTCAAATGGATCCGTGTCACTGGATCCGTCACAAAAAGGTGTACTTATGCAACTCCTGCGTCAGAATCAACATCTTATGCAACTTTTGGTGCGTCGACAACTTATGCAACAACCAATGTCTTGGACCATGGAAATGCATTATCCGCGATCGTCTACCTCGGATCACTTCTGGATTTTTGATTCTGGCTGCTTTAACCACATGTCACCATATCCCGCCGGGTTCATCACTAAGCAGCCATCTCCGCATCCTACTGTTCGCACAGCGGACCTTACTCCCAAGCATGTACTATTCAGTGCGAATTATTCTACTGACCTGATTCAGTTACCCGAGGTACTGCATGTACCAGGACTAGCGATAGGGCTAGTTTCTCTTACCCAGCTTCAGGAAATGGGTCTACTCATATCTTTTGATTTCTTTGGTTGTGCTATACAAGATCCAAAGACTAAGCAGATTCTTGGAAAAGGCCGTAGAGTTGGACGGACTCTTGAAGTCATATATCTTCACTTACCTTTGTCTTCGTCACATACAAACCTTGCTGCGCCAATTTCCACAACTTCCTCCTTTGATCTCTGGCATGCTCGCCTAGGACACTTGTCATCGGCCAGAATAAAACTATTAGCTAACTCTGGTGTTCTAGGTAACGTCACTTCCAATGAAGTTTCCTGCTTATCCTGTAAACTTGGTAAACACCATGCTCTACCTTTTGAACTCAATGACTATACATCCGTATCTGCCTTTGACCTTATCCATTCCGATGTCTGGGGACCGGCACCACATCCATCTATGGGTGGACACAGGTACTTCGTTATCTTCATTGATGATCACACACGCTTCACCTGGATATATCTTATGAAGCACCGCTCAGAGCTACCTCAACTCTACATTAACTTTGCCTGCATGATACAAACTCAGTTCTCAAAACCCATAAAGATTCTTCGAGCTGATAACGCTATGGAATACAAAGAATCTTCTCTCATCGCCTTTCTTCGATCTCAAGGCACTATCTCACAGTACTCTTGTCCGGGTACCTCTCCCCAAAATGGTCGCGCTGAACGCAAACATCGACATATCCTTGATACTGTCCGCACTCTCCTTGTCTCTGCCAAGTGCCCTGAACGCTTCTGGGGAGAAGCTGCCTTCACTGCTGTCTATACCATCAACAGACATCCCACGCCCGTACTCCAACACAAATCGCCCTATGAAGTTTTACATGGAGTCCTTCCTACTTATGAACTTCTCAAGGTTTGGGGATGTGCATGTTTTGTTCAATTGCAACCTCATGAATATACCAAACTTGAACCTCGTGGCAGACTATGCCTTTTTCTTGGATATGGCATTGAACACAAAGGCTATCGCTGTTGGGATCCAATCTCCAAACGCCTACGAATCTCTAGACATGTCACCTTCTGGGAAGATGTCCCCTTTTATGACATGCCAAACTCAGAGCCCAGTATCACTCATCATACCCCTTTCTTTACTGACCCCTCTCTCTCTTTGGATACTCCATTCACCACCCCGATCCCTACTCCTGTTTCTGACTCAACTGCAACGACCTCTGATCCTTCGCCACCTGTTCCAACTCCCTCGACTCCACCTGAGTCGCCTGCTGAATCTACGGATCCTGGACCCTCGACGTCAACAGCTGTTCGCCGTTCCGACCGGGTGAGACAGGTTCCCGCTCATCTTCGTGATTATCACTGTTATGCTACATTGTTATCACATCATGAACCTACTTCCTACAAAGAAGCATCTTCGAGTTCACATTGGCAAGCAGCTATGCAAGAAGAACTTCGAGCTCTCGCAAAGGCTCAAACATGGGACTCTGTTCCGCTACCACCTGGGAAACGACCCATCGGCTCTAAATGGGTCTTCAAGATCAAAACCAAGTCTGATGGATCGATTGATCGGTACAAAGCCCGTCTAGTGGCCAAGGGCTTTAATCAGGAATATGGCATCGACTATGAGGAGACCTTTGCTCCTGTTGCGCGTGTAACGTCTGTTCGCAGTCTGCTGGCCATCGCAGCTACCAAAAACTGGCCTCTGTTTCAAATGGATGTCAAGAATGCATTCCTGAATGGCGATCTGTCTGAAGAGGTTTACATGACTCCTCCTCCTGGTGTCTCTCTTCCCTCCGGCCATGTATGTCGTCTCCGCAAAGCCCTGTATGGTCTCAAACAGGCTCCTCGTGCATGGTTTGAAAAGTTCAGCAACACGGTGCTTTCATTGGGTTTCTCTGCCAGCAACTATGATTCAGGCCTGTTTACCCGTACCACTGCCGCTGGAAGCATCCTACTTCTCCTGTATGTGGATGATATGATTATCACTGGTAGTGACTCAACTGGTATAGCCTCCCTGAAACAGTCACTCAGCTCTGCTTTCGAAATGAAAGACCTGGGCAAACTTCACTACTTCCTTGGACTTGAGGTGCTCTCCGACGTGTCGGGCACCTATCTCTGTCAAGCAAAGTACATCTCCGACCTTCTCTCCAAGGCTGGCCTCTCGGATACCAAGGTGGCATCTACACCTTTGGAATACAATCTTCATCTGACACCAAGTGCCGGTACACCCCTACAAGATCCTACTCGCTACCGCCAACTAGTGGGTTCTCTTGTCTATCTCACTGTCACTCGCCCAGACATCGCATACGCTGTTCATACTGTTAGTCAATTTATGGCTGCTCCGCGTTCCGACCACTACGCCGCTGTCCTACGGATTCTGCGATATTTGAAAGGCACAATGTTTCATGGCCTATATTTCTCCTCCACTTCGTCCTTAGTCCTGCGTGGCTTCTCTGATGCTGACTGGGATAGCGATATGACTGATCGTCGCTCTACTACCGGGTATTGTTTCTTCCTTGGCGATTCTCTCATTTCATGGCGCAGCAAGAAGCAATCTCTCACCGCCCGGTCTAGTACAGAAGCTGAATACCGGGCTCTCGCGGACACTTCTCAAGAACTTATCTGGCTCCGCTGGTTACTCTCGGACATGGGCGCACCGCAGAAATCGCCTACTCCGTTATGGTGCGACAACAATAGTGCCATCCAGATCGCTCACAACGATGTTTTTCATGAGCGTACGAAACACATCGAGATTGATTGCCACTTCGTTCGTCAACACGTTGTGCGCAACACCATTCGCCTTCACCCTATTTCGACTCTCGATCAACCAGCCGACATCTTCACCAAAGCTCATCTGCCAGGACGGTTTCGAGAGCTTGTTACCAAACTCAATCTGTCTCATTCCTCCCCAGATTAAGTTTGAGGGGGGGTGTTAGAATTAGTTAATGTATAGCAAGCCCATCTTAGGCCCATGGGCTTGGCCCTTTTCCTTTTCCTTTTCCTTGTATATATATAGGGTAGTTTACCCCTTTTGTTGATACACTTTTCATAATCAATACAATCAATCTTTCAACCCTTTCTATTTCTAACAATTTTTTTGTAAACAAGTACATGATCACATACCATTATTGTATATGCAGATTTGAAGAGGTGTTTGAGGTTTTGAAACAACAAGTAATTGTTATCAAGTGCAAGATTGAAATTCAAATGTTGTCACCAGATACAAATTACTCGTGTTTCCTTGTGTTCAAGCTTTCAGAAAAATGTCGCGGGTTGAATTGTCCAGTGAAAGTACGAGATCTACTCCATCGGAAAAACAAAGAAATTGGAATTACTTACTTCCGATTCCCAAGTGTATGGAATTTACATGATATTGATTCGGTTCCAAGAATGAGAGAAGACGGATGGATGGAGGTTAAGGTGTGGAAATTCAACTCAAGTTCACAGCTTGTAGATGATTGTATTCCTATAAGTTTGAAACTCATAAGTTACGAAGGAACTATGTCCGGCCTTATTGTATGTGGTCTTGAGATCCGGCCAATGTAACACTTTATGACATAAAATTCTGGCCATTTTTTTTGTTAATAATGTTCATTTTAATTTTCCGGCTCTTTTGGCATTGCGATATCAGAATACTGGTAAATTGTTAATAATGTTCTCGATCTTCCACTCACGCAT
Organism: Centaurea solstitialis; assembly: GCA_030169165.1. NCBI lineage: Eukaryota > Viridiplantae > Streptophyta > Magnoliopsida > Asterales > Asteraceae > Centaurea > Centaurea solstitialis. The sequence continues at coordinate 105,289,576 of CM058042.1, read as the reverse complement.
CAGGCTCAAAAAATCCCTCGAACCCAGATTAGGAGATTTCTTGGTCGTTTTTGTGATTCTTGTTGGATTTTCCACGTCTATCACATATATGTTAGGTAGGTCCCGGGATCTACATAATTTTTTCATTTTTATTAGAAGTTATACAAAAAAAAAATTTGGGACCTAATCTTAAAAAGTTTATAGGAACTATGTTAAAATTTGTTTAACAGCTTAATTAAGGAAAACAAAAATCATGTTGGTGTGTTGGATAATACCCCCATGTTTGGTACAAAAGGTTGTGGGTTTGAATATGCCTGCACTCATTGTTATTTTTAAAATTTTTATTTAAGGTCCAACAATTCTACTACTACAACAAGTTGGTTAGCTATTTTACTTCTCCCAAAAAGGCCCCCGGAATATTTCACGCTAAAAAAAAAGATCCTAAGTTTTTTTGGGCTCGTAGACATGATGGACCCCCCCTCCAAACCATGATAAAAATACAAGTACAACCAAGAATTGATAATGCCACTACTATGAGAATAACGAAAACCTGATCAAGAAGTTAGTTGATCCAATACTCAACCGCTATGATTCAAACGGTATTGTATCCTTGTAATCTTGGTTCAAGTCTTGTCATAGTTATGTTGTATGTTTAATTGTTTCATGTACTTCTTTCAATTCCCTTCAAGATGGTGTTCAATTTCAACTTAATTTGATATGTATTATCTATTGTTCTTGATTTTTAGTGTATTAATTATCTTTCAAGCGTAGATCTCCTCTAGCTATCCAATATATAGCTTCAAAAAACTTTATAATTACGATCTATTGTCATAAAATACACTGATGATCAATCTCCATGAGGGGATGATGCTTATAATTAAACTTCTTTTTGTAACACACTTTATCTGTTAGGCGAAGGATAGTGTGAGAATTTGAATTAACTATGAGAAGCGTAATAATTGAATTGAAGGAAAGGAACATAATTTTTTCATTTATTCTCCTTTCTTTTTCTTTCTTTCCCTCCACACTTGGGAGGAAAGTTTTAAAAGAAAACTTACATTATTTTCTTTCCGTTTTCTTTTCTCTCTCCTAAAATCGTTTTGAGAACATGAGTAGTTTTACTTTCCTTTTTTTCCTTTGTAAAATGATGTTTAAGAACATAGTGTAAGAGCGTCTCCAACAAAATTTTCAAAGTAATTAAGTTTTGAGAATTTCGCTCCAACAGTTTCCTCTGATACCTTTTAAAAATGAGCCGGTGGAAATGAACATAATTTTTCTTTAAAATATTTGACTTTAACTTTTATTTTTTGAAAAACTGTTAAAAATACTCTAACAATATACTTTGAAAGGTTGCAAAATAAATAAATAAATAACTTGAGCCTAACACGTACATCTTTTTATTTGGGATTGGGACTTTATCATGTTCATCTCTTGTATAATTTTAGCATCTTTAATTATTGGGTATATTTTGTTAATTATTTAACATTATTACGTAGACCTTATCCGCATAATAAAAAAAGAAAGTTTATAAAAATTGTTAGCAACTTGCAATTACTTTAATCGAATTCCCCTAATCCCTATATGTTTGCATTCTAAAGAAGTTCATTTCTAAGTAGACTGTGATTCTATAAAATGGAAATAGTCAAGTTGTAGTTAAAGCATCTCTATCTACCATGCAAGGTTGTTGCCTATTTTACTCCCAACAGAAAGATCGATTTATCTTTTCCGAAAGAAGGGAAAATCGTAAGAAAATGATCCAACTACCCGAACGATTCAAAGTGTAAACCCACGACAAGTAACAACGGATATTGTATCCTTCTCGGATCTAATTCTTGTTGTAATCGGTAATCTTGGTTCCATTTTGTCATAATTACCTCCGTTTAACTATTTCATGTACTTCTTTTCCGAATCTGTAATGTTCAATTTCAAATTCCCTCCGTTGTAATAAGATATCTTGTTGTAATCAGAAGATTTAAGTTATGTTGGATGTTATTTGATCAACCCAATTAATTGGTTTGTGTTTGGATGTGACAAATGGTATCAAACATGTTCGTATACAATTAATTGGGATGATGGGGGTAAACCTAAGCAAACACGATGATTTTCTAATCAAGGAAAGTTTGCCATATCTTAAACGAATTCCACGTCAATTTTATTTTTTTTACAACAAGACAGCTCGGGAGGAGATGTTACAAATGTAATAATTGTCTAATTTACTGCTCTCAAAATTTGGACAACCGCAATCACACTTCCCCACGGGCTGAACCTATTGAATGGCCCATATTTCGCGTTAAAACCTCCATCTTTACCATAGATCGCGTTTGTTACAGTCGTCCAAGTAGCATTTTGGTTGCTTCGATATCTCCAAGCCCATATCAAAAGAGAAATATTTGAGACCATTATACTTCCTATGTCGAGTCCTCTAATATCTTTACTTGTGAGCACTATTTTCCGATGCACCTAAGAGATTTTCCAATTATGCTCTTCCGATCCTCAGTAAAGGTCTCCTCTAAGGGGCTGTTTGGTTCGCGGAATTGAATGGAATTTGATGGAATTGGAATGACAAATTCCTTTGACTAAATTCTTTAGTGATGTTTTGAACTTGATGGAATCCTTTGAATTCCACAATTTAAGGAATTTATCATTCCTTGGCTTAAGTAAGGAATTAAATTCCTACCAACCAAAGTTACCAAACGCATGGTTAAATTCCATTCTAGTTCCTTCAAAGTCAAATTCCTTCGACGGATTCCAATTCCATCAAATTCCATTATGCGAACCAAACGCCCCCTAAGGCTTTCTAATTGATTAACGCTCGACTTAGAATCCTTGAAAATGAAGGCGATAAGTAGCAAGATTACCTAGGACAGCTTGAACTAGGACTTGTCTACCACCGATCGATAAAGCTTTGATCTCCATCTTGCTATTAGAACTCTTAAAGGAAGTATAAAGTTTATAGGACACTTCTCAAAAGCCTCCTATAAAATTAGCTAATACGACGCTTTTTTTAAAATGTCCTATAAACTTATTATGACACCCAAAAGCGTCCTATAAACTTATTGCAACGCCTTTCGATAGGACGCTTTTGTGTTTGGTCCTATAAAATAGCGTCCTATAAAACACTCTATTAAAACACTTTTTTTATTTTATGCGTCCTATAAAATCAATTTTGTTGTACTGTCAGAAAACAAAATGCTAATGCTAATTAACTACACAAAAAAATTAGGATACTCGGGACCAAATTCTATTGTAAATTAAACTCTCTAAGCACCAACCAGCCCCATCTGTACTAGCTACGCTTTTGGATTTCAACCATTTCTCTATCTTAATTTTTTTTATAGATGCATGTTTTAATAGAAGTAGATGAAAATATACAATAAATTAAGACGATAGCGAATGCTCTCACGGCACCTTATTTATTTTTAAAAGTGTTGTTATATGGACCCTCTTTAACCTTTGATCCACTCACATAAAAATATACCTCCTATACTGGATCCCACATGTACACTCACATAACCCTATCCCTTCCTCTTATAAGAGGGTCTATTTATAGTTCCCCATTCTTAAATTGATAATAAACCAAAAATTAACGTTGTGTTCTCGAGTTTTTTTTAAGGGAGGGAAGGGAGGGGAAGGGAAGGAAAGTAGGAGGGAAAAAAATGTTGTGTTCTCCGGTGTTTTTAAGAAGAGAAAGGAAAGGAAGGGAAGGGAAAAAAGGTTGATTTTCCTTTCAAACCTTTCCTTCCAAAATGTGGGAGGAAAAGGAAGGAAAGGACATGAGATGATAAAAATTTAATTAGAGAAATTAAAAAGATATATAAATTTACACATATACCCATCAATTACATTCACCTGCAATATAAATAAAGGTATATCCGTAAAAATAACATCTTTTCTTTCCTTTCTCTCCTACTCAAGAACATGAAATTTTATTTTTTTTCCTATCTTTTCCCTTTTGTCCTTTCAATCTCAAGAACACAAATAATATTATTTTTTTTCTTTTCCTTTCTATTCCTTTCTTTTCTTCCCCCTCCCTTCCCTTTTTTCTTTCCTTGCAAAACTCGAAAACACAGCGTAAGAGATTATCATCACTAGAATGTTAATGCAAAATATAATTGAAAGACCATAACAAAATAGACCAAATGTTAATGGAAAATATATATATTTAAAGACATAACAAAGTAGACCAAATGTTAATGGAAAATATATATTTAAAGACCATAACAAAATTGACAAAATGTTAATGAAAAATATATATTTAAAGACCACAAGAAAACAGACAAGTGTTCAGATGTGGAAGTTGGTCTAATGATGTAAATTTTTAGGATGGTTTATCAAATGCTTATTGAGAAATATTTACCATGATCTTTAATGAGCTTATAGGTAATATTCTGGGACATAAAAATAGATTGTTTGTAAATCCCTTTTAAGCTGATCAACGCTAACACTGTAAGGTGGTGTTTGTTTTTTCATAAAAACCTCTTATCCGTCATGTTTTATTTGGTCAGATATAAGACAATTCAGATCCTCTTTTTTCTTCTTTAAAGAGTTTTTTAACCTTTAATGTCCTCTGATAAATGAAGTATATATAATCTAGCCACTTAATTACCTCTTATTGCTACCAAACACCGTTCTTTCGATTTCAACATGCCCAATTGCACCCCAAACTTGGAGAATGCAAAACAGGAAAATATAAATCTATTTGTTGGCTTCCGAGAACATCTTACTACTTAATAGGGCTTTAGCATGTGAGATGCTAAAATAAGATAAAAACTTCATAGCCTCGTAAATTTGCAAGCATCCTTCTTTTGTTTCACTTTTTTCTTTCGTTTCGTCTTTCAATCATCGATGCTAATTTCATTTGACATATTTAAGTTGAATTTTTTATGAATAAAACCCACTGATAATAGTTACAAATATTCAAATTTTAAAAGGTATAGTAAGCTTTATGTTAGTTCTATAATTGTAATCTATTATTTGTTACATAATCTATAAGTTAAAAAATAGACAAAGCCAAAAAGCAGAAGTTTTAATAAATAAGTAATTAAGAACGCGTATCGCTCTCCTTATATAAGTAGCATCTCCTCAACCACTTTGGGTATCAATCATCTTCAATATCTCTTCAATTCCATCCTTTAATCAATGGCCAAAAGATCAAGCTTCACCGAGTTAAATGCAGATAAATCTTCTAAATTTTCGAAAACTTCCGAAAACGATAAGCATCCATCGTTCTTTGGCGGCAATTCCATTTCTAGTTTCAAATCGTCCGTATACAACGGCTACAAAGATCAAATACACAACCTTTCAGACAATGTACGTAGCGCCTTTACGGGTGGCGCCTCTTCTAGTTTTGCTTCGTCAACGTCGTCTGGGACGACTATAGGTAAATCTTCCACCCGAGCAGCTATTGATGACGCGAACAACAAATGGTCGAAATCGCTCGTAATGTCTGAGGCCGAGAAATCTTGGATTAATCCAAACCTTGAGCCTATAAGAGCCTCCATAATTGGGAACCCTTTCCGTACTGTCGATCCTACATCGCTCAAAGTTGATATACATAAACACCATCCTATGTCAATGCCACCAAAAAGAGTTATACATCCGGCCGCGAATGCTTTTATGAATCCAGGTCGATCTACTCGTCTTCAGATCGTGAAATCCGCACATCCTGAACCTTCAACTTCGAACAGCAAACCGATTGTGGGTGCTTTAGCGAAGGTGGGTGAAACTATAGGCCTTCTACCAACAACATCAAACCGCGGCTTATCTAATTCAGTACTCCCAATTCAGCTGCCTGAATCACCGGATAAAGCTGTCGATAAAAAGAGGAAGTTTTCCGGCCAAATTCCCGAGCAGGATGATCCAAAATCTGATCAAAAAGGGAAAAAGAAAAAGGGTAACTGAAACATATATATATACAAGCTAGTGGTTGAAGATGACACATATATATTAATTGGCATGGCCTCATGATTTTAATTACTCTTAATTAGCGAAAAAGAAATGATGGTATTATTTTATTGTATCTTTCTCAAATCTCATTGTTGTAATCCTGATTCAAGTTTATGTTATAAATAAATGTTTGATTCTTTCATGTACAAAGGATGTCCTTGCTTTGGTACCCTTTCCGTCATCTTTGACTAGTCAACTATGATCTCAACTATGATGACCAGTCAAAGCCGTCATCTTTGACTAGTCAACTATGATCTCAACCATATCAACGGTTGAGATCACTTATGTACTTCATATTTTTTTGAGCACTTCTCATTTAAGCATTTCTCTCTCTCTCTCTCTCTATATATATATATAGAGAGAGAGAGAGAGAGACACAGACAGAGAAGGGGGAGGGTCAAATTGGCATAATTAGATTTTGTCCGAAGTCTTGTTTCTCTGTTTTTTAATTAAAATTGTATTTACCTATGGATTACAGATGAAACATCCGTTGGCTAAGACAATTTAACAACATTTGCAGCTAAAACAACCCGACATTTCCTCTCTGGTAGGAGGGAAATGAGATAAAAAAAATAGTAAAATACTTCACATCCCACTGGTAATTAGTCGGTTTTGCAAATTCATCGAAAATCCGTCAGTTTTTACTTGGCCATCGGTAATCCATCAGTGATATCGATAAGTCGTCGTTGTTCTGTTGCCAATACTATCCATCAGTGATTCTGTTGGTAATTAGCTTTCCTATGAAATTATAGGTGACACTTACTTTTTGAGGGATTTCAGACGTTTTTTCCATCGGAAATAGTGTTTGTTTTGTAGTGCAAATAATACCCAAATCCCCCCTCCATTGTTTGTTACACAAGTTTTTATCAAGCTTTCTTTGTCGATGTATCTAGACATTTTTTTCCAATTTTCCAGTCATGTCGAAACTTTAATAAATTTAAACATCTAAAATTATAAAATGTATGTAAAATTTTATACAAATATGTATTTATTTAGATGGAAATAATGCAAGATAGCGAAATATTGTTCAAAGTAATTGAAATAGTTATAGATACGTAAAATTACATATAAAGTTAATTTATCAAAAAAAAATCAAAAATACCACAATATCATTTACGGGTATAAAAAGGAATAACTCGCTAATGGTAGGTTGGTCTTTTTATAATTATTTCAAAGTCTTAATTAGTAAACGCAAATGTGAAACATGACGTTTGAGTTTTATCAATTCATTTAGAGGGAGGTAAGAATAATTTATTTTGGACTTATTAGCCAGAAGAAAAACAAAATATAAATCTATAAAGTCAAAAAGAAATATAGAATCGTCAAGGATTAATAATAATTTATTCTTTCAAATATGGATTCACTCATTATTGATTAATTAACCATTGTTATAAATTAAGGGTGTTGTTATATAGATCCCCTTAACTTTTCATGCACTCACATAAATATAGAGCCCCTCATACTGGGTCCCACGGTCTCACCTGTACACTCACATAAAGTTACCTACTTTACTTACAAGGGGGTCCATTTATGATTCCCCTAAATTAATTCATAGGTTAAAAATAAAGAATATATATGTTTGACATAAGAGAATATAACCTAATAATTCCCCCATCTATCCACTTAATTACCACTTAGTGATATCAAACACCATTTTTTTCGATTTAAACATTCCCAATTGCACCCCAAATTTGAAGAATGCAAATCAGGAACATATAAATCTATTTGTTGGCTTTCGAGAACATCTTACTACTTAATATAGGGCTTTAGTGTGTGAGATACTAAGATATGATAAAAACTTCATAGCCTCGCAAATTTGCAATCATACTTCTTTTGTTTTACTTTTTTTTTCGTTTCGTCCTTCGATCATCGATGCTAATTTCATTTAAGTTAAAAATTTTAAAAACAATATAAACAATTATACACATGCAGACATTTGTTAGTTTACAAAGAAAACACAAAAACCCACTAATAATAGTTACAAATATTCAAAATTTAAAAGGTATAGTCAACTTTTTGTTACTTCTATAATTGTAATCTATTATTTGTTACAGAATCTATATAAGTTAAAGAATACACTAAGTGAGAAAACACAGAAGTTCAATAAATAAGTAATTAATTAAGAACGCGTATTGCTCTCCTTATATAAGTAGACCATCTCCTAAACCACTTTGGTATCAATCACCTTCAATATCTCTTCAATTCCATCCTCAAATCAATGGCCAAAAGATCAAGCTTCACCGAGTTAAATGCAGATAAATCTTCTAAATTTTCGAAAACTTCCGAAAACGATAAGCATCCATCGTTCTTTGGCGGCAATTCCATTTCCAGTTTCAAATCGTCCGTATACAACGGCTACAAAGATCAAATACACAACCTTTCAGACAATGTACGTAGCGCCTTTACGGGTGCCTCTTCTAGTTTTGCTTCGTCAACGTCTGGTAAATCTTCCACCCGAGCCGCTATTGATGATGCGAACAACAAATGGTCGAAATCGCTCGTAATGTCTGAGGCTGAGAAATCTTGGATTAATCCAAACCTTGAGCCTATAAGAGCCTCCATAATTGGGAACCCTTTCCGTACTGTCGATCCTACATCGCTCAAAGTTGATATACACAAACACCATCCTATGTCAATGCCACCAAAAAGAGTTATACATCCGGCCGCGAATGCTTTTATGAATCCAGGTCGATCTACTCGTCTTCAGATCGTGAAATCCGCACATCCTGAACCTTCAACAACCTCGAACAGCAGCCTCGTATCTTCCAAACCGATCGTGGGTGCTTTGGCGAAGGTGGGTGAAACTATAGGCCTTCTACCAACAACATCAAACCGCGGCTTATCTAATTCAGTCCTTTCAACTCAGCTGCCTGAAGCACCTGATAAAGCTGTCGATAAAAAGAGGAAGTTTTCCGGCCAAATTCCCGAGCAGGATGATCCGAAATCTGATCAGAAAGGGAAAAAGAAAAAGGGTAACTGAAACATACATACAAGCTAATGGTTCAAGAACACACTATATATATTAATTGGCATGGCCTCATGATTTTAATTACTCTTAATTAGCGAAAAAGAAATGATGGTATTATTTTATTGTATCTTTCTCAAATCTCATTGTTGTAATCCTGATTCAAGTTTATGTTATAAATAAATGTTTGATTCTTTCATGTACAAAGGATGTCCTTGCTTTGGTACCCTTTCCGTCATCTTTGACTAGTCAACTATGATCTCAACTATGATGACCAGTCAAAGCCGTCATCTTTGACTAGTCAACTATGATCTCAACCATATCAACGGTTGAGATCACTTATCTACTTCGTATTTTTTTAGCACTTCTCATTTGAGCATTTCTCTCTCTCTATATATATATATATAGAGAGAGAGAGAGAGAAGGGGGAGGGTCAAATTGGCATAATTAGATTTTGTCTAAAGTCTTGTTTCTCTGTTTTTTAATTAAAATTGTATTTACCTATGGATTACAGATGAAACATCCGTTGGCTAAGACAATTTAACAACATTTGCAGCTAAAACAACCCAACATTTCCTCTCCCGTAGGAGGGAAATGAGATAAAAAATAGTAAAATACTTTACATCCCACTGGTAATTAGTCGGTTTTGCAAATTCATCGAAAATCCGTCAGTTTTTACTTGGCCATCGGTAATCCATCAGTGATATCGATAAGACGTCGTTGATCTGTCGCCAATACTGTCCATCAGTGATTCTGTTGGTAATTAGCTTTCCTATGAAATTATAGGTGACACTTACTTTTTGAGGGATTTCAGACGTTTTTTTCCATCGGAAATAGTGTTTGTTTTGTAGTGCAAATAATACCCAAATCCCCCCTCCATTGTTTGTTACACAAGTTTTTATCAAGCTTTCTTTGTTAATGCATCTAGACATTTTTTTTCCAATTTTCCAGTCATGTTGAAACTTTAACAAATTTAAACATGTAAAATTATAAAATGTATGTAAAACTTTATAGAAATATGTATTTACTTAGATGGAAATAATGCAAGATAGCGAAATATTGTTCGAAGTAATTGAAATAGTTAAAGATAAGTAAAATTACATATAATGTTAATTTATCAAAAAAAAAATCAAAAATACCACAATTTCATTTAAGGGTATAAAAAGGAATAACTCGCTAATGGTAGGTCGGTCTTTTTATAATTATTTCAAAGTCTTAATTAGTAAACGCAAATGTGAAACATTACGTTTGAGAATTATCAATTCATTTTTAGAGGGAGGTAAGAATAATTTATTTTGGACTTATTAGCTAGAAGAAAAACAAAATATAAATCTATAAAGTCAAAAAGAAATATAGAATCGTCAAGGATTAATAATAATTTATTCTTTCAAATATGGATTAATTAACCATTGTTATAAATTAAGGGTGTTGTTATATAGATCCCCTTAACTTTTCATGCACTCACATAAATATAGAGCCCCTCATACTGGGTCTCACCTGTACACTCACATAAAGTTACTTACTTTACTTACAACTTACAAGTTATAAATTAAGGGTGTTGTTATATAGATCCCCTTAACTTTTCATGCACTCACATAAATATAGAGCCCCTCATACTGGGTCTCACCTGTACACTCACATAAAGTTACCTACTTTACTTACAACTTACAAGGGGGTCCATTTATGATTCCCCTAAATTAATTCATAGGTTAAAAATAAAGAAATATATATGTTTGACATAAGAAAATATAACCTAATAATTCCCCCATCTATCCACTTAATTACCACTTAGTGATATCAAACACCATTTCTTTGATTTAAACATGCCCAATTGCACCCCAAATTTGAAGAATGCAAAACAGGAACATATAAATCTATTTGTTGGCTTTCGAGAACATCTTACTACTTAATATAGGGCTTTAGTGTGTGAGATACTAAGATATGATAAAAACTTCATAGCCTCGCAAATTTGCAAGCATACTTCTTTTGTTGTACTTTTTTTTTCGTTTCGTCCTTCGATCATCGATGCTAATTTCATTTAAGTTAAATTTTTTAACTAGATCGGTCAAAGCCCAAATATATCCAAATATATCAATCAAAGCCCAACTAGATCGATCAAAGCCCAAATATATCAATGCAGGCCCAACTAGATCGATAAAGCCCAAATATATCAATCAAAGCCCAACTAGATCCATCAAAGCCCAAATATATCAATGAAGGCCCAACTAGATCGATAAAGCCCAAAAATATCAATCAAAGCCCAACTAGATCCATCAAAGCCCAAATATATCAATGAAGACCCAACTAGATCGATAAAGCCCAAATATATCAATCAAAGCCCAACTAGATCAATCAAAGCCCAAATATATCAATGAAGGCCCAACTAGATCCATCAAAGCCCAAATTACATTGATTAAAGTCCAACTACATCAATTAAGGCCGAATAAGATCCATCGAAACTCAACTAAATCGACCAAACCTAACTAGATCCAACAAAATTCAACTAGAATCCATCGAGACTTCAAAATATTTTTTTTTTAATAATTTTTTCTTAATTCCGCCGGGAATCCGCCGGAAATGTTTCTATTTTTTTTAAAATATAAACATTTCCGACGGATTTCCGACGGACTTCAAAATATTATTTTTTAAATAATTTTTTCTTAATTCCGCCGGAAATCCGCCGGAAATGTTTCTATTTTTTAAAAAAAAATATAAACATTTCCGGCGGATTTCCGACGGACTTCAAGATATTATTTTTTTAATAATTTTTTTTACTTCCGCCGGAAATCCGCCGGAAATATTTCCGACGGATTTCCGGCGAATTCCAATTAATTCTTAGGCCGATATAAATTATTAAAGTTTTCCGGCGGATTTCCGGCGGATTTTAATTAAGTAAAATAATTAATTAAAATCCGCCGGAAATCCGTCGGAAATGTGTAATTAATAATTACGAATTAAAAAATTTTAAAAAGAAAAGTTTAATCCGCCGGAAATCCGTCGGAAATCCGGCGGAAATATTTCCGGCGGAAAAATCCGTCGGAATTTAGTCGGAAATCCGCCGGAAATATTTCCGGCGGAAAAATCCGTCGGAATTTGTGGCGGATTTCCGGCGGAAGTCAACGTTGTTTGACTAAATTAATATCCGCCGGAAATCCGTCGGAAATATTTCCGCGGAAAAATCCGTCGGAAATATCCGCCAGAATTGCCTGTTTTTCTAGTAGTGACCACAATATCTATTACGCGTATAAAAATTAAAAACTAACTAATGGTAGGTCGGTCTTTTTATAATTATTTTGAAGTCTTAATTAGTAAACACAAGTGTGAACATTATGATTGAAAATTTTTATTTAGATGGAGGTAAGAATCGTCAAGGATTAATAATAACTAGTGGCGGGCCCGTGCGTTGCACGGTGATTGGTAATTTTTTTACTAAAAGTAATAATAAAAGAAATATGAGATATCGTTGATTATAGTTATGACGTGTGTTTTGAGGATTGGTGAAAATATATCAGACAAATGTGACGCTCTTATTTACTATTATATAATTGCGAGATGTTTTATAATTTGTTTACAATTGTTGTAATTTACTCGTTTACAACTTTGACAAAAAAAAAAAAAAAAAAAAACTTATTGCACAAAGAAGAACATTAGTTATTGGTATTGCGACCACTTTGACTGCGAGCGGGTTTAATTGAATCGTTAATATTTCATTTGATATGTTCGAGTTTTTTGATATTCTTAAGATTGTAACCAAAATCAAATTCATCTAACACATCGATTCTTCTAATTTAAGTTTTATATATTGATTTTATATTTTCTTTTACACCTATTATTTTATTGACTTCAATTTTATTGTATATTATCGTAGTAATTTTATATTTTATATACTAATTCTAATTATATATATTATTTATTTAATAACATTTTAAGCGATATTAAACATGATAAGTATCTCATTTATTTAGAGGACTAATTTTATATTTTATATACTAATTCTAATTTTATTTATTTTATATTAATCACAATTATACTTTTTTTTTTGTAAGATAACAATCATTATAAATCAAAACTATTATTAAATGAGTTTTATTTGGTTTTTTTATTAACCTTTTTTTGTAAGATAAAATTAATCATCAATATATCAATATCAATATATATGATTTTATTTTTATATAACGACTTCACTTATTTATCGTATTTTTAATTTTGGAATTGTAATTTCACTTAAAAATAGGATCAATTGATTTTAAATTGAACTAATTAATTGTCATCTTTATTTATTTATTTATATTCATTATAACCAATTTATTATTATATTTTGACAACTAAATATAAATTATTATATTCACGTGTCATCAAAATAACAAAAATATTTATTCTAATATTTTTAAAATATTTAATCAAGCAAAAAACTTGGAAAAATATAAAAGATTGGGATAAGAAAAGGGTTTTAAAACTCCAACAACAGTCTAAAAAATGTATACCCATATTAATTTTCACGAAATAAAACTTAAATAAAAATACAAATAACCATTGAAAATTACTTATAACAATTATATTATATGTTGTATCTTGTCTTCTAAAATCGCTATCAATAATGCATCATTGGTTCCGTTGAAAGAACCACTGTCACGCAAGAAAACAATTTTCGAATAAAACATATGTGCAAACATCAACAACGATATATAATTTGTATAGAACATGAAATAAAAGATAAACGTTTTTACCTACAAAATTTATAGTGAAAACGCAATAACTTTTATTTTAACGGAACATCCATCTTAGCTTACAATTGGATGGATCTCGCAAATAGATCAATATACAATTGTTAACAAATTCAACAAAAAAAACAAATAATTTGTCTCAAATAGTCGGTGTATGTGTGTGTGTACATATTCTCTAACACATGTTTGATGATTTCACATAAAATAAAATTAGGAGTAATATATATATATATATATATATATATAAATTTGAATTTTCCTATATGAACAATTTCATTGATGAATAGTTGTTGCAAACAAAACTGCAAAACAAATATAAAAAAATATACACTTGATTTCATTTGAAATATATAAGAAACATAAACAATGCCTTGGTTAAATAAAGATAGTCTAAAATTCTCAACAAAATCTCTACAAAATGCATATATGATTAATGATATATATGGTATATGGAATAGTTTTCCTCGAAGTAATCCAAAGAAAAAATATATATAGACGAAATAAACCAAAAAAAATACTTTAAATTCTTAACAAAAGGTAAGAGAGATGCATACCTTGTCTCTCAAAGTTTATTCAAATATGATAAAGAGACTCTAAAATCCCACCAAAATTTCTACAAAATGTATATATGAGATATGGATTAGTTTTCTCGAAGTAAACAAAAGAAAAAAAATAGAGACGAAATACACAAAAAAACTATAAACATGATAATCATCATGAAAACACATGGTGAATGGATGATCAATCATAAATTGTAGTAGTATAAATGGTTTGAAGATGGGGAATAGGTAGAGAAAACGAAAAGATGGTTTAATTGCAAACTTAAATAACCATCAATGTTGATAAAAAATTAATATTGAAAAAAAAGAGTAAAAGAAAAATGAATGAGAAAAAGCATAAATAAGTACCTTGATTTTAGAAGAATGAATGAGAAAAACTTGGACAATTTGATGGATGTGTTTGATGTAAATAGTTGATATATATAATATAACATGTGTTTGATGATTTAATTGATGGCAAATGAAAAGTTTGAAGAATAAATGAAAAGGTGGTCAATTTATGTTTGAAATAATGACTCTAATAATGAATGTAATTATTATCATATTAATTAAAAAGATTAAAAATACAAAAAATTACAAAATTTAAGAAAAAAGATAAGTGATCTTCTAACCCTTAGAAGATGTCACATCATATTTTGTGGTTCTTCTTTTTAGTAACAAATCATATTAGCCAAACATAACTTTTACATACATGTTTAAGATTTTTTGTCTTTTTCAACTTTCATTTTCTCAAGCTTCACCAAGGAATTTATAGGATTTCAATTTGTCTATCATTGTAACTTATGAAAAACAAATTTCATTAACAAATAAAGAGAATTAAATGAAGAAGAAAATGAAAAGTTGGAGGTTAAACTTGGATATGTAAATTTACAAAAAAGTCCCAAGTTTGTATTGAATTACACATGTTTTATGGAAGGGCAAAAAGGTCTTTACAAAATTCAACATTAAAAAAATCAAAATTTTGAGAAAAAAAATAAATATTTTTCTTGGCCTTAGAGAATGCCACCTAGGATCTTGTGGGTTTTACTTTTAAGATATATATTGATTTATGTTTTCAAAATGGACTTCACTCATTATTGATTAATTAACCATTGTTATAAATTAATTCATAGGTTAAAAATAAAGAAATATATATGTTTGACATAAGAGAATATAACCTAATAATTCTCCCATAAATAGAGCCATTTCCTCAACCATTTTTGGAATCACATTCAAACATTTCTTCTTTTTCTTCTTCCATCAATTCTCTATTGTGTGGACCTCCATATATCCTTCCCATTAGCCATGGCAACCAAGAAGTCTTCCAATGCACCTCCTGCTTCAGGGTCTAAAGTTAAACTATCCTATGCCAACAGGCTGTTTGGCTGCATAAAACTTGAAGTTCAATACGCTCCTACGACACCCGCGACTACAAGTACAACCAAGGATAGTACCCTTACAGGCGTGACCAAAAAAATTGCGGGTTTAACCACGGGTATGGCCAAGAATAAAACCGTTAAAGGCGTGACTGAAAAAACTGCAACTGCAACCACAGATAAAGGCTTAACCAAGCGTTCTTCCGATAAGAATGCCCATAATCCCACAATCCGTAAAAAAGCTGGTCCTAAAAAGAATTGATCCAATATTCAACCCATTCAAACTGTAAACCCTCGACAATTAAGCATGAATAATGTATCATTCTTCTTAAATTTCATTCTTGTGATCTTGGTTTAGTTTGTCATAATTATTTTTGTTTAATTTATTTCATATGTAATGATGTGTGTACTTCTTGAATTCTTTCCGGATTGTCATCATGTTCATTTTCAAGTTAATTTGATATATGGATTAGTCTTTCAAATGTCTCCTTGATCGAATCGCTTCAAAAACTTTAGGGTATGTGACTGCAACGGTAAAAAATGTAAGTATAAAAATAATTCTTAGATATTTATATTATTTGATAATATAAGATTAAATCCAAAGATATTCAATAGTGGGTTCTTGAAAATGTATCGACTAGACACTTAATTATAATGGTGTAAGTTGTATACAAAAATACATGTTTTTTAATCTATTTTAGTTAATATACAATTATGTGTGCTAATATAATAAGAGAATATATAAGGCCATCCACAATGGTGCCATTGGTACCATGTGGTACCAGCTGCCACCTCAGCGTCACGTCAGCTTTCCAATACCTTACCAATTCCATACCAATTCATCCTATATGGTACCATTTGATACCATTTTTTTTAACTAAATTAATTAACAATTCACAATAAATTAAAATTCAATATATTAAAACTAGTAACTAAAAATTCAATATATTAAAATTCAAAAAAATTATAAAAAAAATAAAAAAATTAATTATGGGCCATAGAGTCCCACACGTGTTCGGATAAATCGGTGTGGAGGTTGATGTGTCTCTCTTGGTTTCGTACGTAATGGACGTTTATTGCTCGGTCTTCTTCGGAGATATTTGTTTCAACCTCGTGCGGTAAAACCTCTGTTTCATCAAAAGGATAATTCGCAAGAGAGAAAAAGAGATGAAGGTTAGGAAGAGGAATGAGATAATAAGTTGATAGGTATAAGGTTTATATATATATAGAGGTAAAAGAAAAAAAGAAAAAATAAATAAATAAACTAGCCGTTCAACGGCAATATAGCCGTTAATCTCATCGCCACACACCTCGTAGGAACCGGCAAGGGCGTGCCGTACCGGCTACCGTGTCGGATACCCTCGGCGGTGTTGCAGGGGGTACCGGTTCGGTACCGGCTCCTTACCAGCTGCCATGGCCTAATAAGAAATATAAATCAATTAAATAACTAAATCCTTATGTAGATGGAATCTCTATGAAGAAAATGATTTTATGGGGATTTAAACGAACATATCAGTGAGCCATCCGTGAATTGATCAACGAGAAGTTTATTTATTTAATTATGAAGGAACATGAATAATGATCTTGTTCGTTTATTAATTTTTGTTAATTAATGTTTGTTCATGTTCATTTACGTTTAGCTATATATAATATATATATATATATAGATATATTATATTGTGACATTAATATATCAACTCTATAAATGAATTAAATTCTAGAATTAATTTTTTATCCGATTTTTCATTTTTGTTATATTATAATTTTAGGAACATTAGCAATGATGGTTGTTTTTTGTTCAATTTTATTGGAGCTAGCATAAAGACTCAATCCATAGAGAATAACAAACCATAAGTACCCACTGCATGTAGTTCAAAAAATAAGTACCCAATCCATCTGGATAGTGAAAACACACACGAGAACATGATAACTTGTGAAATGTCGTTTTAATTCAAATCAAAAGTTTATACATTGCTATGATGATCTTTTTTCCAAAATACGATGATCTAATAAAAAATTACTTGAAAGTACATCTTTAAATTAAACGAAATTAAAAGCGATTAAACCAAACCTTATTCTTGAATTGCACCAACAAGAAGCTTGTATTGGGTGCCACCAGTCCCCCTCCATTGTTAGTAACAAATGCGCGCTTTTATCAAGTTTCTTTGTTCATGTATCTAATAATACATTTATTTTCAATTTTCCGGTCATGCTGAAACTTTAACAAATTCAAACGTATAAAATTATAACATGTATGCAAAATTTCATAAAAATAAATATTTAAGTAGATGGAATTAATGCAAGATATATAGCAAAATATTAGTAATTGAAATAGTTATAGATATTATAAGTAAAGTTAATTTGTCAAAAAAAATACCACAATATCATATACGGGTAGAAAAAATAAAATCTAGCTAATGGTAGGTCAGTCTTTTTATAATTATTTCGAAGTTTTAGTAAACGCAAATGTGAACATTATGTTTAAAAATTATCAATATATTTAGAGGGAGGTAATAATAATTTATTTTTGACTTATTAGCGATATGTTTTAGAAGAAAAAGAAAATATAAATCTTTAAAGACAATAAAAAATATAGAATTGTCAAGGATTAATAATAATGTATTTTTTTCAAATATGGATTCATTCATTATTGATTAATTAACCATTGTTATAAGTTAATTCATAGGTTAAAGATAAAGAAATATATATGTTTGACATAAGAGAATATAACCTAATAATTCTCCCATAAATAGAGCCATTTCCTCAACCATTTTTGGAATCACATTCAAACATCTCTTCTTTTTCTTCTTCCTTCAATTCTCTAGTGTGTGGATCTCCATATATCCTTCTCATTAGCCTTATGGCGAATCCTTCGGATGGTCCTCAACCCAAGTCTAAATCTCTAGTATCCTACTACTTAAACAAGGTTGTTCGCTTTTTTACTTGCTCTAAAAAAAGCAAACCTGATTGGAACGAAAAATTTTATAAACCACATCTAAGCCCCATGCCTAGTGGTAAGAAGGAAAAAACCACAAGAAAATGATCCACTACTCAAACGATTGAAGCTGCGAACCTTCAACAATTAATAAGGGATATTTCATACGTACCTTTCGGATTGATGTTGTTGTAATCTTGATTTAGTTCAATTTCAAGTTAATTTAATATATATATATATGTATACTATATGTTGTTCTTTTTTAGTGGATTAGTCTTTCAAATGTCTCCTAGATCGAATAGCTTTAGAA